>JAMPIV010004497.1:572500-897400 GCA_024509875.1 Oreohelix idahoensis
TTGTAGAAAATAGAGCTGGCTGAGGTGAGTAACACATAGGACGCGAACTCGGGTAACGAATACGTTTCCTTCTCTGAGCACTGTACCTGACTTTTACAATGTTGATACTGTTCTCGCCAACGGAAAAGACGTACAAAGGGCTACGGCGTGATTCCGCGGACATGCGCGCTGAAACATAACAAACTCTGTGCAAGCGCTAACGCGGTTCCTGGGGCCAATGAAGATGCCTGGAGATCGTGAGGGATGCCAGGCTGAAAGTTTGACTGTTGGGAGTCTTATCAGTTTGAGGAGGAGGTCGGAGGTGAGCGCAGAAGTGACGGATGTGACTCATATGGAAAATTGCAGTCAAGGCTGTCGAACGAAGGTAGTAAAATAAAAAAGTGTGAATAATCGCAAAATTAGAGAACGTGTAAAAAGAATGTTATTGGAGTAGATTTGATGGGGAAAACAGTATAACATGCCCTCCAAGAATGTCGACTCCACGAGAAGAGTAGATTGACGGCATCCTAGTCATCATTTTTCTTTGCGCTGCTTGCAGAGCATAGAGTCGCCACTGTAGTTGGTCCCTTAGCAGGAAGCCTAGATCAATCAGGCACGTGATCAAATGCTCTTGCAGTGATGGCTTATGTGGCAATTTGTTTGACCTGATGAGGTTACCAGTCCCTTGCACAAACTCATATCAGTCGCCATGTACGACATGCATGAGGATACAGAAGTACTATTCTTTCTTTGTTTGTTCAGAGCGCCCTCCCCCGGGAACTACACGTGACAGATCGACGGAATGGTCTTCACTAACACTTTTTGTTTTTATAGGAACTGGAGGAGAGCGAACTATCCTCAGATGTTCAATTGTCTGCGCTCATCCACCATTTTGGTCTACTCTGTTCAACCTAATTTTCGGTTATAATTAGGGTATTTTAGTGTTATCTTCAGTGTTGTGTTAATGTAAGATGCATATCGTTACTTGCAATTGATTGTTGTTGGTGGTGTCAGCTTATTACTTTTTATTATTGGCAGTTTTCACGTGTCACGTTGTTTGTATCACTTTATTGTTTATCCTTAATTATGAGTAGTTATTTGTTCGTCTTTATTTAAATCAATGTGTGGTTTTTTTAATTATTTATTTGTTTTTATGTATTAATTATTAGCTCGTTTTGTCTTTTTTTCTGTCATTTGTTTTCCTTAAATAGTATTATGTTTATTATTATTACTATTAATATTGTCACTGTTATTACGCGTACGTGTAGAGAGATTTGGGAATCTTCAACCAGGGTACATGGGGAAGGGTACCACCAGAGTAGGAGGGTTTCCTGTGTATCGGAGTTGAGGACATCCAGATGTTGGGATTTAGAGGCATCCAGTACCTGATGTGTGACCAGGGAGACAGCTGGTTGTACTGATTCTTTACCCTTGTGGCTTGTCACGGATTGCCTCCCCTGCTTTGCAGTAGTGGTCCAACAATGGCCAAAACTCAAGAGTATCTAAATGGGTCGTCAAAGGTGTTTGCCTTCGCACAAGATTACTCTTGGCAGAGATGTAGATAGGAGTGTAGTGGCGCTTCTATCCGAAGGGAGTCTTCACAAGATAATTCAGAAGTCAAGAACCATGCGGCATAGCGCTGAGCAATTGTTAACTTATATCTGTCCGTCGCCTTTTGTGAAGGATTTAAGCAATGGTTTTTAGCCCGTTCAAGCTCCCAGCTGAGTTAATTCAGCGAATTCCTCTTATAATGGTATAGCTCTGTTTAGAGGTAAATATATTTCCAGGTATATATATATATATATATATATATATATATATATATATATATATATATATATACATAAATACATACATACACACACACACACACACACACACACACATATATATATATATATATATACTTACTTACTTAGTCGTTCCCCTTCTACCGTGAGGTGTAGAGGTTTGGAAGAGAGAGCGCCAGACCATTCTATCAGCTGTCTTCTTCCTGGCCTGGTTCCATTCTAGTCCTCGGTCCTTCAAAGATTGTCTAATGTTGTCCTCCCAGCGGACTCTGGGTCGTCCTGGAGGTCTGGATCCCTGGCTCTTTGTTTCCCATGCTTGTCATGGTAGCCGATCTTCTCCCATTCTGCAGACATGGCCAAACCATCTTAGTTGGGACTGTTCTATTTGGGTCTGCAGCGGATGGGATTTTAGGCCTTGACGGATCGTCTGGTTGCGGACCATGTCTCTTCTTGTTACTTCAACCACTTTCCTCAGATACCTCATTTCTGAGGTTTGGATCTGGCGTTTGTGGGTTGTAGTCATTGCCCACGACTCGCATCCATATGTCAAGACTGGGACATAGGTGGAGCGGTATACAGCCATCTTCGTTTTCTTACCAACCTCTTTCTTGCTGAGGAATCCACGATTTATGGCCTGAAAAAGTCTCCCAGCCGCTGCTTTTCGATAGGGCCAACTCTTCTTTGATGCCTCCCTTTCGGTCTATAATAGCTCCGAGATATTTAAAGTGGTCGACCTGCTCCAGGACCTGTTCTCCCAACTTAATCTGATGTTTTCTTTCTTCTCGTGATATCACCATGGATTTTGTTTTAGAGCTGCTTATGACCATCCCTCTCTTCTCCAGCTCTTCCTTCCAGACTTGCAGGTTGGATTGGAGATGTGCCTCTGATTTAGCAATCAGGGCAACATCATCAGCAAATGCCATCTCCGAAATATAGACCTGTCTCATCTTCCAGTACCCCACTGAATACTTTCTTGTTCTCTCCTTACATGCCTTGATGACATCGTCCATAAGGAGTATGAAGAGGTAAGGTGATAGGATTTCACCTTGTCTTACACCAGTGGTGGTCCTGAACTCTTCTGACTTATGGTTTGCTGTCCTCACATAATTTCTGCAAGACTTGTAGAAGCTCTGTATAGCATGAATCAGAGGTGCTGGAATATTCTTCCTTGCCAAACAGTCCCAAAGTTTGCTCCAGGGAACCCTGTCAAACGCCTTTTCCAGATCTATGAAACAAAGATGGATCTCACTCTTATACTCAAGGGCCTTTTCACTCAGCTGTCTGAGTGTGAAGATTAGGTCTTGAGTACTTCGGTTTGCTCGGAATCCGCACTGGACCTCATCCAATTGTGGCTCAGCTAGGCGTCGGAGTCTCTGCTCTAGGATTCTAGAGTAGATTTTACCAGGGACACTGAGAAGGGATATGCCTCTATGGTTTCCACATTGTCGATTGTCACCCTTTTTGAAAATTGGTGTTATGATGGCAATCTCCCAATACTTTGGTATGGTCTTGTTGCACCATGCTGCCTGTAGGACCTTTAAGAGTAATAGGTCGCCTGATGCTCCCATGTACTTAACCATTTCTGGTGTTATACCATCATGCCCTGCTGCTTTGCCCATCTTGATTTTCTCTAGTGCTGCCCTCAGTTCTTCCATCTTTATGTCATCTTCACCATCATTGGTTTTCTCTTCTGTGCTAGTGGTATATATATATATATATATATATATATATATATATATATATATATATATATATATATATATATATATATATATGTATGTATATATATATATATATATATATATATATATATATATATATATATATATATATATAATATTGTGGCTCATACGTTTGCTTTCATACATATAGAAAACTGAAGCGACTTTGATTGTTTAGTTTTAAAACAACATGTAACAATTTTAATAATAAATTTGTCTTTAACAGTTAAAATAAATATGGAAAGATTGGTGAAATTTTGCTGTAAATACAAGTTGTCGTCACCGAGACGTAGGTGAGGATTTATCAAGAAGTCCGTTTTGCTGGGTTTTTTAATAAGGGAGTCCTGCAGCTATGGTTTTCGTCACTTCTTGATGATGAGTGTACTTCTCTCACACGAGTGACGTAGTAACTGCAGTACTTCGGACCGTCTGATAACTTGTAACCACGTACTTTTTTTTAGAAAAAATAGAAAGACAAATGCCTCTGCTAAGTACACTGAGTTGGAAGCTTAACAGGCGCATCTTCTCGTTGTCCACCCACCAATGTTAATCTCTCAGAAGAATTTAATTCTTGAGTACACAACGTAGCTCAAGAAAGATAATTAAAATTCACCAATATTCCTCTGGGTATTAACTGGGAAAATATGTCTGGACAGCGCGAATAATGATTCGTGCCTGAACTAACATTAATAAGCTACATACATCTCACAAAATGATATGATACACTTGAGGCACATGTGATGTAATCATCACTCATCACTGCTCCAGTCGGAGACTGGGGTCACCTCTGTTGTCGGGTTTTCTGCACTATTGGCCAGAAACAATCACCTGCGCTTGCTGTAGTGGTTATGAATTTACTATTTTCGTATGTTGAGGTTGCCAGCCTCATATATAACCACTTAGCAAGAAAACACGTTAATTCACATTTGTAAAAGAAATGTTCACAACTTATCCCAAGATTTTGGGTTATACACAATCTCCTCGCACAGATTTCGGGTGGACACGAGCAATTTCTGTGCATATGCTCTCGAATCAATTGGTCTGGGAAAGTATAGTAATTCTTTCTTATGACGGGTGTTCTGTGATACACTTGGCCTGGGAAACTAGTAATTCCTCTTCGACGGGTGCTTTGCAATATACTTGGTCTGGAAAACTGTAATAATTCCTCTTTGACGGGTGATCTAATTCCTTTAGGTGTCCAGACTCTGTATTTAAAGTCCTGGCCCCTTAAGTTTACACAGTCTCTGTATTTATAAAGGCGGGCTTACTTTTTAAGGTTTTAAGTTTCCCAAATACTTCGATCTGTCACTGATAAGATTCTTTTTCTTATTAATGATGTCCACCAAATGATAAATATAAGTGGATGGAAGCAGACATCATCATCATCAGTTGATAAACTCTTAATACAAGACCCTTGCCCTGAGCAAGAGACATGCTGAGAAATCTGAAGCTCGCTCGAACATCACCAGAGTTAAATACTGTGTTGTTGTGTTGCTCGTGGTTCGAGTATGGAATGTCAACTTGACCTACGCAGTGGTGTGTAGACATAGATGGAGTGTATAATGTGCGAATGATAGGAAGAGTTCGTGGTGTTGACAAATGTTCTTTTCTCACACTCATGTATGGCTGGAAGTCATCGACACCAACGACTGTGTACCTTTACTAAAGTTTAATTGGACGTACACACTCGACAGCACAGATAGTGACAAATCACAGGTTGGCATAATACATCATGGTACAGTGGATAAATGGTTTTGCAATGTTATGTTACGTGGGCACTCATGTAGAATAATAGTATAATGGACTGTCAGTAGCCAAGCACTCAGTATTGCCCATATATATATATATATCAACTGAGTTTACTGACAAAGCACGTCAGATTATAAACAATATCCAAGATGGCTTCTAGACCTAATCTCGTCTAGCGAAGATTCCTTAACATAATGTCCAGCACAGATTTTTCCATATAATTATATTGAACCGCTAGCAATGGGTTCTCATGTGTAGCAGTGATCTCTGGACTAATCAAGCGATAATACGGGCATCCCTTTTCTCTTCTTGAAAGTCACTACATGTTTGGTTCCAAGATGGCTTCACTCGTGAGCTGTCACTCACGTTTGGATACAGATAATGAATCTGTCCTAAAGTTAGTCATTCATTAAACATTTCATTGCTCTGTAGATTTGATCATGAACAATTGACTGCATTCTACAGGATATAGTGCTGCTAGGAATCAGAATCGTTTTTTTTTTTTAGATGTATCCTCTCAGACGTACAAATCATCCCTATCGAAAAACGGTGGCTTCGTACGAGAGTTCAAAAGAGTATCTTTATTACCTTGGTTTTCAGAAATATGATTTTGCCATTCCTTGGCAATAAGAATGAACACTGGGGTAAAGCATACACGATAGGTCTAGATGACTATCACTTTCCCCAAAAACCACTGAGATCACTTTTTTTCCCGGCGTCCAGCCGACATAGAAAAACACAGCCCATCATCAGGGCGAAGCCAAAACACACCTCTCTCGCGACACATCCGCCGAACAGCCTTTGACCTCTCTAGAGACAACAGAACATATAGTTCGACTTAGATATGTAAAGATATACAGATATAAGACAGATTCGTCCTACACAGACAAACAATACACATAAATTCAGGCCATAGATATTCTGAAGCAAGAACAATCTATTACTACCCAAACAAAGAATAAATCGCAGTAAAACTGGATTCATCCGCGGAGTTCGATCGAAAGAGACGGCACAACTTTCAAGGGAAGTAACTCAATAATGACTTTCCCTTAAGCACTAAAAAATATCTATTTTGTTTACAAAATATTTGCGAACATAACAAGTATACCAATGTATAATATTGTAAGATATCAAAGACTGCACGTAACAGTCTTACCACACCTCCCGGAAAAAAAAATGGAACATTTTTTTTCTTTTTGAAATACATCTAGGAGCAACGTACAATAGGCTCACAACGCATGAATAATGCGCAGATGAAAATATCAGGAATACATATAACGCCTAATATGAGGCTAAGTCGACTTATGGAGCGACTGGTGAGAATGTGTCTCATAAACTGAGAGAAATTATTTCTCTACAAGTAAATTTTTCCAGGAAGGTGTCATCAAAGTATAATACAATTCTGGCAATTACACGATGCCTAAAAAATCATACCATCATTTCGTATTAGATATCTTAAATTTATGATTTATGAAGAAAAAAAAATCATCAAAGCACAGCGGCGAATAAACATCAATGAACCGCTATGTAGTGATACAATCATTATATTATTAAATTACAAATTTGTATCTATCATGATATAGAAAAGGAACTACTATAGAACTAGACATATCAAGAAGTCTAAGCCCTAATAGTTATGTGGAATCATGTGGGCATCTTGAAAGAATGTCTGCCATCACATTATCTGATCCACGAATAGCTCGCACAGAGAAATGAAAAGGTTGAAGAGCAATTGCATATCGAGTAGACCTCGAGCTCTTCAAATTCTTACTCTGTATAGCAGTAAGAGCTTTTTGGTCGGTTTCTACTATGAAATGTGCGCCCAGAAGGAATCTCTGTAGTTTGAGGATCGACCAAACCATAGCTAATAGCTCACGGTCTAAAACCGAATAATTCCTTTCTGCCGCATTAAGTTTTCTGGAAATATACATTACAGGATGCAGAGTTCCAGAGTACTCTTGCATTAGTGCCGCTCCAATCCCAGTGGATGAAGCGTCACTACGAAGAACGAATGTTTTATCTTTAGTGGGTAGCACTAAAATAGGTGGTGTTGAAAACAATGTTTTAATCTTATCCAGAGAGCATTGGCATTCCTGAGACCAGTGGACCACATTAGGCGAACCTTTCTTTAGAAGTGTTGAAAGAGGTGCCATGATAGAGGATAGATTCTGAATGAATCTGCCATAAAATTGAATAAGACCTAACAGACTTCTCACCTGTTTTTTAGTCTTAGGGATTGAGATGTTAAGTATCTTACTAGTATTATGGTCCTCTGTCTTTAGGAAACCATGACCAACTCGGTGGCCTAGGAAAGAAATTTCGCTAAAACCAATATAGGCTTTAGAGGGTTTCGCTGTCAGGTTGTGCTCGCGCAAAGTAGACAGCAATTCATCTAACCCTGAATAGTGATCTTCCCAAGTATCGCTGAAAAGACAGATGTCGTCTAGATATGCAATGACATCTGACCGATAAGATAGGATTCGGCGCATCATGCGTACGAATGTAGCTGGTGCGTTCATAAGACCGAAAGGCATAAAATTCCATTGGAACAAACCTCTAGGTGTTGAAAAAGCCGTGAGAGGTTTGGCGCGTTCAGATAAAGGAACTTGCCAATATCCTTTAGACAAATCAAGTTTAGTGAAAAAATGAGATTTGGAGAGTCGAGTAAGTAGTTCTTCCAGTAAAGGCATAGGTTCAGCATCGAACTTCGTTACTTGATTCAATTTTCGATAGTCAACGCAAAGACGTATGTTATTGTCTTTTTTACGCACAATAACCATCGGCGAAGAATATGCAGAGGTGGATGGTTCGATTATTTTCAAATCTATCATCTCATCCAACTCTTTCTCGACCTGTGCTTGAAAATGTATAGGTATAGGATAAGGTCTAACCCTAATAGGAGTATGGTCAGTTAGAACAATGTCATGTTCAATGACATTCGTTTGTCCAGGGATGTCAGTGAGTACATCCTGAAATGTTTGCAACATAGTTGAAACTTGTCGCTGTTCTCCTAGAGACAAATCAGGAGAGACAGTAACGTTCTTCCATGATTCACTAGAATGAAGTGGGATCATTGGAAGAGGAAGATTTACATCTGAAAAACTTGTTTCCTCATCCTGTATCACGGACAGTGATGAGTAATGACCATGTTGTACTGGAGAATCGTCCGTTGCTTGGAAAATGGGTTGCAAATAATCCGGACGTTCATGGAATTCAGTAAGCATATTGATGTGGAAGGTTTTATGCTTCCCATTAATATCGACAATATAGTCGACATCGGAAATTTTCGATATTATATCGTACGGACCTTTCCAAGAAATAAGTAATCTGTTTTCCCTACAAGGTAGTAATACAAATGCTTTGTCACCAGGACAAAGTTGTCGTAAGCATCTCTTCTTATTGGCAAATTGCCTTGCCTTCTGTTTCGCAAATTCAGAAGAAGTTGCTAATTTGCATGCTTCGATAATCTTTTGTCTCAACGCGATGACATATTCGTAGGATGACTTTGTGTCATCGTCAATATTGTCAGATGTTATGAGATCGTGAAGCAACGACATAGGGCCGCGCGGACGCGTGCCAAAGACGAGTTCAAAGGGAGAAAATCCTGTATGTTCATTGGGTACCTCTCTGTAAGCGAAGAGGGCCGCAGGTAAAACTCTGTCCCAGTCTTGAGGATGATCCTCAGTTATCTTCCCTAGTAAGTTTTTAAGTGTTCTATTAAGGCGTTCGACCATACCATTAGACATTGGATGGTAGATACTACTTAAAGATCTATCTATCTGCAGAGTAGACATTACTTGAGACATGGTATCTGATATTAGTTGGGTGCCATGGTCTGACAATATCTCTCCGGGGAAACCCAAACGAGAAAATATAAGCCAAAGAGCATCTGCAATATCAGCAGTAGTAATGCTCTTCAGAGGAATAGCCTCTGGCCAACGTGTGCACATATCAACACATGTCAAGATAAACTGATGTCCTCTGGCAGACTTGATCTTAAATGGACCAATAATGTCTATGGCCATTTTTTGAAACGGCCGAATAGGAATGTCCGCCGCCTGAATGGGTGCAGCATGCCGTGGACCTTTGGATTTAACTTCCTGACATACTTTACAAGATCGACAATAAATCCGTATGTCCTTGTTTACCAATGGCCAAAAGAAAGCCGCAAGGACTCTTGACTTAGTACGGGAAAAACCCATGTGTCCAGCACACTGAGAGTCGTGAGCGTGCTGCAAAATTTTAACTCTCAAATTCTTGGGAACCAGGATTTGAGAATGACTTGACGTAAAGGAGTCTTGAACCATACGTACAAGTACGCCATTCTTCTTTGTAATCCACGATTTACGACTTGTGTCTTTATTCGGATCACCTTTAGTTGCAAGAATGAAGAATTTCTTCAGAGTGGGATCATCTTCTTGCTGTTTTATAAACGAGTCACGAGAAATTACCAAGGGATCATCTTGGTTATGCACTTCATTATCTTCAGTAGATGAAGTTTGAGGCATATTAAGAGCCTGAGCTCTAGTGACTACAGCGTTAGCAATCTGCATGTTTTGCCTTTCCCACGCGGAAATTTGTTGCGGAGTGCATTCTTTGACTCCATGAATGCGACCGATGATGAGGTCAGCGATCGGATTCGGGAGAAGACATGCGTGTACATCTCCTGTAAAGAAAGGAGTAGCAATCCTAATGATAGCAGTAGAGTATTTCTCTAATGTGCCGCCAAATGTTACACATTTGACTACTTGTCCAGTGGCACGGGAAGGATCTACGAGTGACTGCCTAACACCAATTGTGGTGCATCCAGAATCAAATAGCACAGAGACTGGATTGTTATTCACTAAACCCTTATGTAAGACAAGAGAACCTCTTCCATCATGCGCGACTGATGCCGGAAGAGCAGGAAGAGGATGGCCACAGCTTAAAGTAGACACTGTGGTTGGCTCAAATAACGTTTTGCATTGGGGGCACTGAGATGCTCTCCCAAAATCAAAAGCGGCACATGCCATATTACTAGCATCATTATTATCTTTACTCTGTTTATAGGCTTCATGGGACTCTTGTTGTGCAGAGTTTGCCTGAAAATGTGGTTTATGTCTTTTGTTTTGAGATCTACCTCGGTTATTATCACCTCTGTAGTTATTGTTACCTCTATTGTAACCCCTATTTGGGTTTGAGTCATAGTTCCCTTGGTTACCATTATCATATTCATTATAATGAGTATCTCTGTAATTATGATCTTGTTGACTCCAAGACGGATAACCCTGATAGTTTCTATAATTACTTCCTCTACGGAAATTCCTATAATTATGACCACCCCTGTGTCGAGAGCTATCAGCTCGTCTCCAGTTCTTTGAAGAAGAACCCTGAAATGATTGGTTACCTTGGTTTTGATAACTATTATGGTTACCTTTTTTATCAAATCTGTTTTGAGGTCCCTGAAATCTGTGTGAATAATTGGGATTGTATGGTGTTGCTGAAGCAACTGGCATACCCTCCTTAATCTTAGTGTTGCCAAAAGTCACGTCGGGGTGTGCAGTGACATATTGGGAACAATATTCTTCCATTTCCTTTAGAGATTTGGGTTTACGCTCATGTATAAATTCCAGGAATGGTTTGTTAACACATGACATAATCTTATCTCTGAGCAACAAATCCATAAGTCCTTCATACGTTTTTTCTGTTTTGGAAAGCTCAATCCAACGATCAACTGTGAGACGTGCCTTTGCAGTGAATTCTGAGAATTCTACACCTGTCTCAGGCACCATCGTCTTAAACAAAAGGCGATAGCCTTCCTCACTTAGCTGGTATTTTTTTATCAAAGCCGCCCTAATGACATCATAATTATCCTTATCTGCTTCTCCTACAAGGCATAATCTAGTCAAAGATTCACCTTTCAAGTTTTCTGCTAATTGATTAGCGTATTGTGATTTATCCACATTATGTGTACGACAAGAACGTTCAAATCTATCCAGCCAGAATGTAATATCGTCACTGGACTGATTGAACGGTGGAACCTTAACCTTGTAAGTAGAAGGTTTACCATTACCACTAGATGCCTGATTAACATTAATCATACTTGTCAATCTCAATTTCTCTAACTCAAATTCATGTTCTCTTATTGCTTTTTTTTCTTCAGCCTCTCTGTCTAATCTTTTTTGTTCAGCTTCCCTGTCTAATCTTTTTTGTTCAGCAGCAGCTTCTCTTTCTAATTTTTTTTGTTCAGCTTCACTGTCTAATCTTTTTTGTTCAGCAGCAGCTTCTCTTTCTAATTTCTTTTGTTCAGCTTCGAATCTCCTTTGCTCCACCTGCATCTGCAATTTCTTTTGTTCAGCAGCAGCCTCAGCTTCTCTTTCTAATCTTTTCTCTTCAGCCAGAGCTTTTCTCTCTTCTGCAGCAGCTTTTCTCTCTTCTGCAGCTAATGCTTTGTCATATTGAGCAACAGGCCATTCTTCTAATTGTTGACCAGTTTTATCAAGGGATTTCCCTAGTGTAATGAAGTATTCTAATGTAGACATGATGTCTAACAATAATACTAATCACTTGAAACAATAATAATACCACAAGTTCTTAATGACTTGATTAATCAGTATACTATCCCAATATCTGTGGGTCACAAGCCTTAATAAGGTCTTGTATAACAGTAATAATAATCAAGTACTGGTTTATACCATAATCCAAGTGCAGTGCACAGGCAATAGTGTCTTATGAAATATACCTATATAAAACATATGTCAACCAACAGAATACATAAAGTACAAATAGGACTGACAATACAAGAACGTTTGCAGAAATCAAAATAAATCAAATAGGGAAATCAATGAAAATAATCACTGAATCTGCAAAGAATAACAACACAAATGACGTCACAGTATATGAATATAAATTGTGAATAGAACTGAAAGATAGAAAAGGGTAGACCAACAAATTACAAACAATTCAAAACAAAACTAAAGAACAAAGAAATATTACAAAAATAACAAAAATTACAGACTTCACAGCTAACACAAAAGCAACAGTTGTCGCAAGCAAATTTTCAATCAAGAAAATTGCACCTATAGAAAACGCCCACAACGGACCCTCTATGACGTGGGATATTCTGTTGTGAGGACGCCGCCCAACCTTAAACACAACCCGCTGACATATAAACTAACATACTATACAAACAAATAACATGTAACATATCATAAATACATATATCATGTGTGTAATGTGTTGCAAAATAGGCTCAGTTTTACAGTAATGGCAAAGTTATTCTTGTAAAATAAATAAACTGCCACTTTATTGAAATATATATTCTGGCCTTAAATATTAAAGTTCATATATAGAAAACAAGAAGATCCATCGATGAAAATAGGACTTCTTAGTTCAATAATACTGTCTTCCTGTTAACATTGACAAGAATTGATCCAACTGTTCTGTGAAACTCTGTAATGTCTAATGTAAAAATGTCAACAACGCTGACCTACATACTGCATTCACTTGACAGGTCACGTGACGAAGTGTTGACAAAGAGCAAACCAATACTGCAAGTGTGTCGTATCAGCCACAGGAAACGGTCTGGTATCGGTAATCTGTTGACTTCTGAACTTCTGCGAGGTCAAACCTAGAAAGCTGGTCCACCAGTTGATAAGATTCTTTTTCTTAATAATGATGTCCACCAAATGATAAATATAAGTGGATGGAAGCAGACATCATCATCATCAGTTGATAAACTCTTAATACAAGACCCTTGCCCTGAGCAAGAGACATGCCGAGAAATCTGAAGCTCGCTCGAACATCACCAGAGTTAAATACTGTGTTGTTGTGTTGCTCGTGGTTCGAGTATGGAATGTCAACTTGACCTACGCAGTGGTGTGTAGACATAGATGGAGTGTATAATGTGCGAATGATAGGAAGAGTTCGTGGTGTTGACAAATGTTCTTTTCTCACACTCATGTATGGCTGGAAGTCATCGACACCAACGACTGTGTACCTTTACTAAAGTTTAATTGGACGTACACACTCGACAGCACAGATAGTGACAAATCACAGGTTGGCATAATACATCATGGTACAGTGGATAAATGGTCTTGCGATGTTATGTTACATGGGCACTCATGTAGAATAATAGTATAATGGACTGTCAGTAGCCAAGCACTCAGTATTGCCCATATATATATATATATATATATATATATATATCAACTGAGTTTACTGACAAAGCACGTCAGATTATAAACAATATCCAAGATGGCTTCTAGACCTAATCTGGTCTAGCGAAGATTCCTTAACATAATGTCCAGCACAGATTTTTCCATATAATTATATTGAACCGCTAGCAATGGGTTCTCATGTGTAGCAGTGATCTCTGGACTAATCAAGCGATAATACGGTGTAGCGAGATTTGGTAAACACTTGCTTGGTTGTAGCGCGACACGCCCACGCGACACCCACACACACCAGCGCAAGGTCAGCGCTGCGGTCTTTCTTTGAAGTTGGTAGACAGCGGAAATGTGACTTACGGTTAAAAGCCATACAGTATTACTGAAGAATGAGGAAATAGCTATATAGGAATGTATGGCCGACTTTAAAAGTTTGCATTTACTGGACATTAAATTATTCTCTACAGGAGAACGCATGGTTGGAATAATATTAAATAAATATAACTCAACAAAGGAGATAGGCTAGGAATTATATCCAAAAGGATATTATTCAAATATAAATAGTTTTAAAGATAATTAATATTTTTCACCTTCATCACATCGGCTAAAAGTTAGCTAATAATCTTTAAAAATTTATTACACTAACAAGCCTCAACGGAATTGTATAAAACTTATATGTAATGAAAGCCCCATATGGGGAAAAGGAAATGATATATAGGAAGGAAGGAAGGAGATAAGTGTGTGAGTGACAGAAGAGAAAAACGAGTACAGGAAAAGCACAGATTGTTTCAAATAGCTTCAAAACAGGAGATGAAACTAAAATCTTTTGGGGAATTTGGGAGCTGCTTTCTCGTACGCGCGAGAGACTGAAATATAAGGACAGAGCGGCGCATTGTAAATCACACACCAAATCCAGAAGCCAGAGTGAGAAACTGGAGGACAGCCTCTGCAAGAAAAGTTCTATTTTCACGCTGCATGCAGGGCAGATTAAGTTAAGCCAATACAGTCTCACCGTGAGCTTATTAATCCTAAGAGGGTATGTAAGTTTATTAAAAATATATGTATTACTAATATCATTTTATTTCAGATTTTATTTCTGATTGATTGCAGCAGATATAATAAAAAAGGGAATGACGCTAACCAGAGATAACCTTCACCGGCATTGTCAGGAAGCATAACCATTAATTGGTTAGCCAAATATATTATGGCTAATTCTTGCCTGGAAGCTTACGACATACCAGCAAGTACATAAGTGACTTGACATCCATAAGTGGAAGGCAAAGGTTATATCGTACCCATGTATCATAACATGTGATTTATTCATGTATATTGTTAATTCTGCACCTTATACATTATCTTATCATGCTATCTCTGTAATATACTACCATGATTCATTCATTTACATACAAACACTGAAGACATGGTCGCATCATGAACAGCAGAGGGTGGTGAGATTGTTAGAACAATGGCCACCTATTACTTCTTGTTCCAGGTTTTTATGATCAATGTTTATGATCATTCCTGATCGAGAAACTAAAGACTTGAAGAAGTTGATCCAGCTCACTGAAGCCTAGAGGTCAACCAAACTTCAACACCTTAGTCCCCCGTAGTTATAGGGCGGGCTGAAGGAAAGTCTTCCGTACTCCAGTGTGTCGGAGGAACCTCGAGCAGACGTGGATAAAGTTGAGTTTATATATTTCCATCCAACAAATCCTGTGAGCAGTTCTAAAACGACTTTCTAATGATGAAAACTAGATGGCAAGAGATAATGTGACAAACTTGTTTTATAAATTCAGTGGAAGATAAATCCAAGACTTTTTCTATTAGTTATTTTAATTTGTAACTGTAAATAATCATACATTTTACCATCTTCCAACACCCATTTATCATTACAAGAATATATAGATGTACATAATAAATTGGATAATTGTACTCATTTGACTTGTTAAATTTTTAACTGTTAAATTTTGAGTTACTTTTTCTAATTTAATTATAATATCACATAGGGTTACGATAGCGAAGTAGCATCTTATACTTCTGAAGCCTAAATCTATTGTCCAGCTCAGAGTATTCACAGCTGTAACTCACTTGTGATACCAGTGTACTTCTCGGGCACTGGAACTTCATACTTTCTGGAGAGAGATTCTACTTCTGCTCTACCACTACTATCATACTAGGAAAACCTTTCGCTACATTGGGGGCTCTTTCGCGGGATATTATTTTGTATCCTGGGCCACTATCTATGTATTCTTCTATCTTGAGCCACAAATAGTTTGTAAAAATAAATTTTTTTTTTTGGAAAAAATTCTAAAAACTTAGAAATTTGTTTGTAATAGTAGTACCATTGAGTACGAAGTAAATAGGAAACGCTCACAAGGTTTTAAGGATTTGTCTTGTTCAAAGTAATTAATTGATTTTAATTAAGTTAGTTTGTTAGTGAAGATAAAATTATATACCCTCTGGTAAGTAAGCATCATGGCTGAATTGGTGAAGTTTAGAGCTGCGATTATGCAGGAAGGAAAAGACTTGGGTATGACAGGAGATGCTCTAATTCGATATATCACAACTGAAGTGGATAAATATTTAGATAGAGAGACCAAAAGAATGGAAGTTGAGGCTGAAGCTAAGAAATTAGAGGCAGAAAGAGAGACCAAAAGAATGGAAGTTGAGGCTGAAGCTAAAAAATTAGAGGCAGAAAGAGAGACTAAAAGAATGGAAGTTGAGACTGAAGCTAAGAAATTAGAAGCAGAGAGAGAAGCCAAAAGACTGGAAAGAGAAGAAAAGAGACTAATTTTGGAAGCTGAAGAAAGAAGGTTACAAAGAGCGCATGAGTTAAGTTTAAAGGAACTTGAACTCCAGGGAGCAGCTAGCAATCATGGTGCTAGCTCACCTCACTCTGAGAGTAGCTCCAACCATAGCGCGGCAAATGGAGCCATGAGTTTCCACCTGGATCCATTTATTGAAAAAGAGGACGCCATTGAGTCGTACCTGGATAGATATGAGAGACTGGCCTCTACCTATGGATTGGAAAAGGAAAAATGGAGCCTTAAGCTATCTCAGGGGTTGAGGGGAGTTTCATACGATGTTTATTTAAAACTCTCAAAAGAAGACCAGGAAGATTATGAAATCTTAAAACAAGCTTTACTGGTCAGGTACGAAAAGAATTCTGAATCTTATAGAAAGAGATTCCGAACTGCTAAGCTACTTCCAGGAGAAAACTATCACCAGTTTTCTGCCAGATTGGAAACTTATCTGACAAAATGGATTAGCTTAGGAAAGTGTCAAGATATAAAAGAAATGGTCATGATGGAGCAACTGAGAGAATCCATGCCTCAAGAAATGAGAAAATTTCTTATGGAACAAGGAGCTGAGAGATTGGAAGATATTTTAACCATGGCTGAAAGATATCAAGCAGCTCAGTCAGAAGTATCAGGAAATAAGAAGAAGCAGGGTGAGAACTTCAAACCTTCACAAAACTTTACCAACTATGAACACAGGGACAATTCCAACAAGAACAAACACAGAACTGATTATAAAGACAAAAACCCTCTAGGATCAGAAAAGAAACCTCCAAGAAAGGAAGGAAAGTGGTGTAAATCTTGCCAAATGAGTAACCACAATACTGCGGAATGCAGACGGAAAAACCCTCCTCATCACGCTGCATGCCTTACAACAGAGAACAAGGGAAGGAAGGACCTGGCAGATAGTCAGAATGACCTCCATCATCCCCCTGTCTGTGAGGAAGTGACCTTGAATGGCACCCAAGTACTGTGCTTATATGATACAGGCTTGGACTTTGACTCAGTAGTGTGCTCTTCTCTGGTGAGTCCGGAACAGATAACCACAGAAACAGTGGAATCAGAGGACCAGTCAAGGGAGCAGGAACCATGACACTGCCCATAGCCCGAATCAACATAAGATCTCGCTATGTGGAAGGAGAGATCAAAGCAGCAGTGATGGACAACCCTATCTACCCATTAATACTGGGATGTAGATATGTCTTTCTAGGAGAACCTATAAGACCCATAGTGATGGCAACAGTCCAGACCAGGGCAAGCTCTAAGAAAGAGGAGGACACTATCATCAATACTCATCCAGAAGAGATGAGAAAGGCTCAAACTGCTGACAGTACATTGAAGCCTTGCTTTGGCAAATTACCTAAAAGCCATAACCCTCCAGAGAAAGGAGACTTATATATGAAAAAAGGCCTACTATATAGAAAAGCTGGAACAGGACCAAAAGGACATGGACAGCTTGTAGTGCCAAAATCATACAGGGAGCAGGTTATGAAGCTAGGACATGCTATACCCTTCAGTGGACATATGGGAATAGGGGCCACTGGACAACGGATAGCCTGTCACTACTTTTGGCCAGGGATCACAGAGGACATAAAGAGGTATGTGAGATCCTGTCCAGAATGCCAAAGAGTAGCTCCTAAACATAGGACTGCACCAGCAACACTGGGAGAAATGCCCATCATGGGAACGCCCTTCGAACGTGTTGCCGTGGATATTGTTGGACCCCTCAGTAGGACCAAGAAGAGAAATGCATATATCTTAACCTTGGTCGATACTTGCTCTATGTGGGGAGAGGCAGTAGCAATGTCATCGATAGATTCGAAACATGTGGCAGAGGCACTGTTAACAATATTCACCCGATTAGGTTTCCCACATCAAATATTGACTGACAATGGTTCTCAGTTTAGGGGAAAGCTAACACAAGAAGTATTCAGGTTATTTCAAGCTAGACATTATCACTGTAGCCCGTACCACGCCCAAGGGAATGGTCAAGTAGAGCGGTTCAATGGCACGCTCATTTCAATCCTTAGAAAGTTGGCTAGTGAGAAACCTGAAACTTGGGACACATACTTACCCTCAGCACTATTTGCCTATAGGGAAGTCCCACATAACTCCACAGGATTGGCTCCAGCTACATTGTTGTTTGGACGACCAATCAAAGGTCCACTGGAAGCATTGTTGCGGACATGGACTGATGAAAAAGCAGAAGAAACCGTGACTTCTTCATACCAATACGTCAACGAGTTGACATCTCGATTGAAAACAAGTTGGAAACTGGCAAATGATAACTTGAGACAGGCCAGGAGGAAGCAGGCTGCTTACTACAATAAAACAGCAAAAGATAGGGAACTTGAGGTGGGAGAAAAGGTTCTGTTACTGTTGCCCAGCAGCAATAATAAATTGCAAATTGGATGGCAGGGACCCTACGTCATATTGGAAAAACTTTCCCGGACCAACTATAAGATTGACAAGAAAGGAAAGGAGAAGGTGTATCATGTCAACCTTCTTAAAAAGTATTATGACAGGGAAGCATCAGAAGTTGCCCATATCATGACCCTGGCCATTGCAACAGAAATGCAGGATGAACCAATTTCCTCCATGGAATACCCCCTATCAACTACGGAAAGCTATGCTCAGGTTAATGTGAGTGAACATTTAACTCTTGAGCAGAGGAAAAAGGTTCAGGAGGTGTTAGAAATCCATGCTGATGTACTCACAGATAAGCCGGGGTGTACTAATCTGTTAGAGTATGACATGACGATTACTGACCCTACACCAGTTTGTATGCGGACATACCCTATACCTTATGCTAAAGGACAGGCACTCAAGGATGAGATTGATTATCTCTTAAAAGAGAAAATTATTTCAAAGTCTGAATCTCCCTACAGCTCAAGTGTGGTGCTATTAAGGAAGCCTAGTGGTGAACACAGGTTATGCATTGATTATAGGAAACTAAATGCTATCACTGAATCTCAGGTAGACCCATTACCTGACACCAATCAGTTGTTTGCTACATTGAGTAAGGCTCGGTATTTTTCAAAAGTAGATCTAAGCAAGGTATACTACCAAATACCAGTGAAACCAGAAGTTAGGAAACTGTTAGCCTTTAGTACACCGGATGGACATTACGAGTTCAATGTACTCCCATTTGGTTTAAAGAATGCTCCAAGTATCTTCACCAGAATGATGAGGAAATTGTTGGAACCATTACAAAATCCTCATATCACCAACTTCATGGATGATATTCTGATTGCTACCACTACATTCGAGGAACACGTAGTAGCACTCTCCATGTTGTTAGGTAGATTAAGAGAAACGGGATTGACAGCACGCCCAACTAAGTGTCATATTGGATGTGAGACATTGGAATTTTTAGGTCACACTATCTCTACAGGGCAAATGTCTCCGGACCCAAAGAATGTAGAGAAAATGAGAAAAGCACCAAGACCACAAACTAAGAAGGATGTAAGATCCTTTGTGTCACTGTGCGGGTTTTATCAGAAATATATACCCCATTTTAACTCATTGTGCGCGCCATTAACCGACTTAACCAAAAAGGTCAGCCGGATAAAATACAATGGACTGTGGAGTGTGAACAGGCTTATACAGAGTTGAAAAATAAGCTGACAAATAAACCTATCCTTGCCCTTCCCGATCTCACACAAGAATTCGTACTAAGAACGGATGCTAGCAATGTAGGCATCGGAGCAACATTACTACAGCGGGCAGACACACCGCCACATATGCTATTACCAGTAGCTTTTGCCAGTAGAAAGTTAAATACAGCTGAGAGAAATTATTCTACCGTTGAACGTGAATGCCTCGCTTTGGTCTGGTCGATCAACAAATTCGCCCCTTTTCTTTACGGGAAACACTTCATTGTGGAAAGTGATCACCAGCCTTTGATGTTTTTAGCAGTGTCTAAAAAATTAAATTCACGACTTTTAAGGTGGAGTTTACTGTTATCTCCATATTCGTTCAATGTGAGATACATACCAGGACGGGACAATCTTGGACCCGATTTTTTAAGTAGGCATCCTATCAAAGGAGATATAGAGAAACAGAAAATTAAGGAGGAACTGCAGCATGTGTTACCAAAAAGTTAACCGTGCAGGCACTGTTTTAAAGAAGAGGGCTCTGTAGCGAGATTTGGTAAACACTTGCTTGGTTGTAGCGCGACACGCCCACGCGACACCCACACACACCAGCGCAAGGTCAGCGCTGCGGTCTTTCTTTGAAGTTGGTAGACAGCGGAAATGTGACTTACGGTTAAAAGCCATACAGTATTACTGAAGAATGAGGAAATAGCTATATAGGAATGTATGGCCGACTTTAAAAGTTTGCATTTACTGGACATTAAATTATTCACTACAGGAGAACGCATGGTTGGAATAATATTAAATAAATATAACTCAACAAAGGAGATAGGCTAGGAATTATATCCAAAAGGATATTATTCAAATATAAATAGTTTTAAAGATAATTAATATTTTTCACCTTCATCACATCGGCTAAAAGTTAGCTAATAATCTTTAAAAATTTATTACACTAACAAGCCTCAACGGAATTGTATAAAACTTATATGTAATGAAAGCCCCATATGGGGAAAAGGAAATGATATATAGGAAGGAAGGAAGGAGATAAGTGTGTGAGTGACAGAAGAGAAAAACGAGTACAGGAAAAGCACAGATTGTTTCAAATAGCTTCAAAACAGGAGATGAAACTAAAATCTTTTGGGGAATTTGGGAGCTGCTTTCTCGTACGCGCGAGAGACTGAAATATAAGGACAGAGCGGCGCATTGTAAATCACACACCAAATCCAGAAGCCAGAGTGAGAAACTGGAGGACAGCCTCTGCAAGAAAAGTTCTATTTTCACGCTGCATGCAGGGCAGATTAAGTTAAGCCAATACAGTCTCACCGTGAGCTTATTAATCCTAAGAGGGTATGTAAGTTTATTTAAAATATATGTATTACTAATATCATTTTATTTCAGATTTTATTTCTGATTGATTGCAGCAGATATAATAAAAAAAGGGAATGACGCTAACCAGAGATAACCTTCACCGGCATTGTCAGGAAGCATAACCATTAATTGGTTAGCCAAATATATTATGGCTAATTCTTGCCTGGAAGCTTACGACATACCAGCAAGTACATAAGTGACTTGACATCCATAAGTGGAAGGCAAAGGTTATATCGTACCCATGTATCATAACATGTGATTTATTCATGTATATTGTTAATTCTGCACCTTATACATTATCTTATCATGCTATCTCTGTAATATACTACCATGATTCATTCATTTACATACAAACACTGAAGACATGGTCGCATCATGAACAGCAGAGGGTGGTGAGATTGTTAGAACAATGGCCACCTATTACTTCTTGTTCCAGGTTTTTATGATCAATGTTTATGATCATTCCTGATCGAGAAACTAAAGACTTGAAGAAGTTGATCCAGCTCACTGAAGCCTAGAGGTCAACCAAACTTCAACACCTTAGTCCCCCGTAGTTATAGGGCGGGCTGAAGGAAAGTCTTCCGTACTCCAGTGTGTCGGAGGAACCTCGAGCAGACGTGGATAAAGTTGAGTTTATATATTTCCATCCAACAAATCCTGTGAGCAGTTCTAAAACGACTTTCTAATGATGAAAACTAGATGGCAAGAGATAATGTGACAAACTTGTTTTATAAATTCAGTGGAAGATAAATCCAAGACTTTTTCTATTAGTTATTTTAATTTGTAACTGTAAATAATCATACATTTTACCATCTTCCAACACCCATTTATCATTACAAGAATATATAGATGTACATAATAAATTGGATAATTGTACTCATTTGACTTGTTAAATTTTTAACTGTTAAATTTTGAGTTACTTTTTCTAATTTAATTATAATATCACATAGGGTTACGATAGCGAAGTAGCATCTTATACTTCTGAAGCCTAAATCTATTGTCCAGCTCAGAGTATTCACAGCTGTAACTCACTTGTGATACCAGTGTACTTCTCGGGCACTGGAACTTCATACTTTCTGGAGAGAGATTCTACTTCTGCTCTACCACTACTATCATACTAGGAAAACCTTTCGCTACATACGGGCATCCCTTTTCTCTTCTTGAAAGTCACTACATGTTTGGTTCCAAGATGGCTTCACTCGTGAGCTGTCACTCACGTTTGGATACAGATAATGAATCTGTCCTAAAGTTAGTCATTCATTAAACATTTCATTGCTCTGTAGATTTGATCATGAACAATTGACTGCATTCTACAGGATATAGTGCTGCTAGGAATCAGAATCGTTTTTTTCATCTAGTTAGATGTATCCTCTCAGACGTACAAATCATCCCTATCGAAAAACGGTGGCTTCGTACGAGAGTTCAAAAGAGTATCTTTATTACCTTGGTTTTCAGAAATATGATTTTGCCATTCCTTGGCAATAAGAATGAACACTGGGGTAAAGCATACACGATAGGTCTAGATGACTATCACTTTCCCCAAAAACCACTGAGATCACTTTTTTCCCGGCGTCCAGCCGACATAGAAAAACACAGCCCATCATCAGGGCGAAGCCAAAACACACCTCTCTCGCGACACATCCGCCGAACAGCCTTTGACCTCTCTAGAGACAACAGAACATATAGTTCGACTTAGATATGTAAAGATATACAGATATAAGACAGATTCGTCCTACACAGACAAACAATACACATAAATTCAGGCCATAGATATTCTGAAGCAAGAACAATCTATTACTACCCAAACAAAGAATAAATCGCAGTAAAACTGGATTCATCCGCGGAGTTCGATCGAAAGAGACGGCACAACGTTCAAGGGAAGTAACTCAATAATGACTTTCCCTTAAGCACTAAAAAATATCTATTTTGTTTACAAAATATTTGCGAACATAACAAGTATACCAATGTATAATATTGTAAGATATCAAAGACTGCACGTAACAGTCACTTATAAGTATAGTATAGAATTCTAGGTCCGATCTTTCTCTTTCTGGCTTTTTTGGGGAGTTGCTCGTTTGAAGTTGCGAAGCTGTCTGTTCTGTGTCTCTGAGTTCGCTAGATTTTATTTTCAGTTTCCAGTTCAAATCACAGATTGTGTTTCCATCGAATGTTCCAATAGAAATCATTGTATATTCCGGCTCTCACTTCAAACCAATCAAATCTCTCTAGCATTACGTGGGTTGGGGTTTTTCATTTAAAATGTCACCTCGCGTGTTTTAAAATATTCCACCCTTGACCCCTGTCTAATCATGCGGTAATATTTCCGGTGGTATCTTGGACACAACTCGTAAATACCATCTGTGAACTCATTTGATGTCCAGATGCTACCTATTGCCAATATTGTCTCTCCAGACAGATTATCATGATAATCACACACAGGGATGGTCCCGCAAAGGCGATAAACGCATCTACCACCTGGTAATCTGCCCACCTCAGACGGCTATCTCAGACAGACTATATTGGCTTCTATAGATGTTGATCGGGAGAGACCGTCTTTTCATGATAAGAATCTCGCTCGCTGACCGGGGATAATGACTGGGTATTGTTACGATAATACGCCAGTTCACCTGGCGGAACGTAAATACGTCTGAGGAGTGATAAAGACAGTCCCATAGCAGATACTTCCGTAGGGGAGTGTAAGAGACTCTCCCATGCTAGATTCAGCATAGAGCAAAGTAATGAATGAAAGGGCAAAAAATGTCCAAATAATAAGCGATCGGAGAGAAAAATGAAGAAGAAAAGGATACTGCCGGAGTGGCTGAAGGTGTGAGAGATCACAAAAAGAGCATGTTCAGACGTTCTGTGACATGGCTGTCCCAGCGCTCCGCACAGTGCTTGCAACGGCGATCCTTTCGACACTTAAATCCCTCTTATTCTTTCTTCTATTATATATTTGTCATTTTACTCTCTTTTGAGGTCTGTTGGATTCACACCCTAAGAGCATCTTTCTCGCTGTTTTGACCATATTCAGACGTAGACCTTTCCAGCGCCAACGTACATCGCGTTATATTTTTTGGTGCTTTTGCCTTGCTCTTTGTCTTACCTCTTTCTTCACTCCCCCGGTCTAACCGTTACCTTCTGGAGGAGCTAGCGACAACCAGGCAGGCAAGCGAATGGGCCAGCGACAGTGCGACAACCGGGCAGGCAAGCGAATGAGCCTGCGACAGTGCGACAACCGGGCAGGCAAGCGAATGAGCCTGCGACGGTGCGACAACCGGGCAGGCAAGCGAATGGGCCTGCGACAGTGCGACAACCGGGCAGGCAAGCGAATGGGCCTGCGAAGCTCGGGGACCAACTACGGAAATTTTAGATGGCTTATTCACTTTATTTTTATATTAAAATTGTTGTTCTGCTGATATATCTTTTGATTATATTTTGTAGTTCTGCTAGGGTGTCTGTCTTCAACACTCCTTCGACCGTAAACGATGTTATGCAGACCTATAGGTCTGTTATATTTGGACATGCGCCCTAATATAACCGACAAGGTTAAACGGGACGCGACTCGCCAAAACGAGGCAAAATGTTGTTTTTTTTAAAGTACACCAATTCACTGGCACCGTTGACGGAAACACTATTATAGCGGTTAGTGAAGCCTGACCCAAGCCGCCAACATTATGAAAGACGTATGAGGTACTCCAAAAGTTATCACTTCATTTTAAGACGCTGTAATTTGTCTGCGCAGTGAAGGACATTTACCGGAAATAATCTTCAGAACATAATCTTATTAAATATCATGAAATTATTAACCAAAGGAGTTTATGTTTCGTTTTTAACGTATTATTTATGTATTTTTTTATTTAAATATTTTTTTTGGGGGGGGGGGAGGGGGGGGGGGGAAGGGGGTTCTAAAGCTATAAGTGAAACAAATTAGATGATGACTTTTGGAACACCCTGTAGATGTGGTTATATGAGAGCGAATGGAGAAGAAATGCTACAAATGTACACAACACTCTTTTGACTTTGCGGGATTACACTTCGTCAGCTACAGCCACAAATAGGACACAACGATGGACAATATAGAAAGATTGAGAAAAAGAAAAGAAAAATGCAAGTAGACATGTAGAAAAAAAATGATTAAGCAACTAATAAAAATGCTAAACAATAAAAAAATATCAACTCATAGACAATAACACAGCAAAGAATATCAAATGAAGGAAATGAAAATAAATAATTAGCACAATGTTAAAATAGGGTAGCGTACGGTTGGCTAATTGGTCTGAGCGCTTTCCTTTCGCTCCGGGATCAAAACCTGATAGTGTCACTCTCCAGTCTACCCAGCTGTAAATGTGTACCTAACTCTGCTCTTGAGTTAGGGAAGGCAAAAGGCAGCTAGAAAGGGAGCTGATCTCCGCCCTTCATTAAAAAAAGTTTGACACAGTATGCTGAACATTGTAGAAGGTAGAACAAGAAGTAGACGCTGAACGAACGAACGAACGAGCTTTATTTTCAAAGGGTTGAGAATTGGGCACACAGGCCCGTCTAACATTCTGCCCTTCATTTCGCTCACCTGTGATACTGAATTAATGTCACGATGGATAAGACAGTCATTGAAGACAGTCATTGAAGACAGTCATTGAAGACAATAATTGAAGACAGTCATTGAAGACAGTCATTGAAGACAGTCATTGAATACAGTCATTGAAGACAATAATTGAAGACAGTCATTGAAGATAGTCATTGAAGACAGTCATTGAAGACAGTCATTGAAGATCGTCATTGAAGACAGTCATTGAAGACAGTCATTGAAGACAGTCATTGAAGACAGTCATTGAAGACCGTCATTGAAGACCGTCATTGAAGACCGTCATTGAAGACAGTCATTGAAGACCGTCATTGAAGACAGTCATTGAAGACAGTCATTGAAGACACCTGTGGATAATATTACAACACACTTTTTGTTCTGGAACTTCCAGGGTAGGGGAGGCAGAGGTAGCCCCAGAAACACATGAAGCTGGTGACAGACGTGAAAATGATTAGGATAGCATAGAAAGATCTTGAGATGATGGCACGTGACAGCAAGATCTGGCATGTGTTTATTGAGGACCAATGCTCCATAGGGCGCTAAAGGGTATTGGTTGATTGAGTCTGGTGAAGTCTCTAACATTTCATTCCACTACGGCAGTATCTGCTATGGGACTGTCTTTACCTTTACAAATAGTAAAGCCGCAAATATTACTTTTATTCTTATTATTGCTAAATGTGAGAGAGAGAGAGAGAGAGAGAGAGAGAGAGAGAGAGAGAGAGAGAGAGAGAGAGAGAGAGAGAGAGAGAGAGAGAGAGAGAGAGAGAGAGAGAGAGAGAGAGAGAGAAAGATGGACGAATGAAAAAAAAACACACACAAAACAGGCACGCAATTATAAAACCACAAGAAACTTTAATGAGCAATCAAAGTTGATCGCTCAGATTTTACGTCACGTTGTGAGTGTAGTAAAATCTGCGAGAATAATCGCTCATTTCAGTAAGATTTTAGTCATAAAATGATAATAAATAAACCCGCCCTATTGTGTCTGACGGTGATCCTCTCACACGCCAGCATAGCGCTGAAATTTGTGCAGTGCTAAAGCCTATAGAACGATCCCACGGTAAAAATCTAACACGCGTTTTAGTTTCGGTTTCGAAAACGTACAACCAACATTTAACATTTTGCCAGATCTGCTGCATACATTCTGCAGCCTAGCCTTATAATTAACGATTTTGCGGAAGTGTGCCGCAAAATAACTATCTGAATTAACGTATTCTGTCCACTTTAACGCAAAATTTAGTAGTAATCCTTATATTTTTTGGTAGTGTTACACGATACAATACAAATTATTAACGCCAATTCTTAACCCGCCACGCCAACAACCCGCTTCGCTTGACAGTCTGCCATGCATATATACACGCTGGAGCAAAGCCAACAGAAGCAAACACGCAGACAATTTTATTGCCTCCTCGCGGTAATGTTTCTGACGTCAGAAAAACAAGTTAGTTATTTGAAAAATACATGCTAGCGAGAGGGGAAGATGGCCGTCTTGTGTAAAATTTTTATTTGACGATTGCCGGTGAGAAAATTGAAAATCTAAAACCATAATGAAACTGAACATAAAAATCATATGGTAGTATAGCTTAGAGTCCACTGAGCAAGAATGTGTTTTAAATAATATGATAGTCCCAGTATTAGACAAGTTATTGAGAAAATACTAAATGTCTACGGACGCATGACCAGACAGACTGTGGTTCCTGCTTGTTTTTTTTTTCATAACGTTAGTGGGGACACCGGCTTAGAAGGGAGGCATTGAGGTAAATTCAAATTCGCTTGGGTAACAAGAGTACAGGAGGAGAGGGGAGCGGTAGGAAAAATGTAATCTAAAACTAACGTCTTTTTGTATTGGGCATAACTAAAGCAGACTGGTAAATCGACTACCAGACGCAGAGTATGTTTGGAATTGTTTTGTTTTTCAAAAACTGCATTTGAATTCTGGTAGTCGCAAGCTTTCCATTGGCCAGTGCTAATAAATATTAGCAAAAAGCTTTCACTACTCATTGCCAGTTGAACTAAATTTTTCATTCAGATACGCTGAGAACAGCTGTGATAAATTTAAAAGTAAATTAAATAACTAAATAAGTATTTCACAGTCTGGACGGAGCAGAAGAAACTGAGGCCATTTCTTTGCAAAGTCAGCGTCATTTGTTTATATTTCTTGATTTGTGGTAAGAATGCTTTATGAATTTAATATGTTTAATCCCATTACCAAAGTTAGATACTGCTATTGGGAAAAAGTGAAGGACGTGCCGGGAGCAGACATTGTTGAGTCTTCACGTTGAAATGTATCTGACTAATGTATGTTGTCATGATTATGTTTGAATATTATTGTATTAGAGTATATTAGTAAGCCTCCGTGTTCCATGAACACTATTCAACATGCCTGAAGCATTTATATTTAAAAAGAAAAAGAAGAGAAAAACATATAAAAGGAAATGTGGTTACCCCACATTATATTATTGAGGAAAACTAGGTAAATGTACAGTGGCGTATCTGCCCTAGGGACCTGAGGGGTGGTCACAGCAAGGTGGGAGTCATGTAAAGTTAGGGGCGAGTGCACCTGTAATGCACGCGAGGCTGACCCCATATCACAGTAGGGAAATAAATAATATCAAAAGTGATCAGATATAAAAGGCCAGGGTGTCCTTTTGTTGCAGAGGTTTTGTTTCCTGTTGCCAGCTGGTGACAGGAAACTTGAGGAGTGACGATAACGCCAAGAAGTCTCCGAAATTTCATGTATGCTTTCAAGAGATAACAGCAGGAGCTTGGGCGTGTGATGTGATATCAATATTTCTGCAACTATACAATACCTTATCTTTCAACAAGAAACCCCAGGTGATATGTTAAGGACCTGGGTATATCTGACAGTTTCGTTTTAAATAACACTGGTATTTCAAATCATACTCAGGAAGTTGATGCGGTATGATGATAATACAGCCCCTCATACACAGTGACTCTCCCTCTTAGAAGAATAAAGTGTAAGCTGTGAACATTCTAACAGGAAAGACATATATTAACTTTGTAGTTATTTGGGCAGATTGTCCACACAATTTTAATTAATCTTTTATGTAAACTATCTTGTCCTCATTTTCAAAGACCTGTCCAAACGATATGACTGGACAGGCAAAATAAATTGTACAAAAAATTATCAAATTTAAAGAAAAACTTAACCACAGGTTTTTATTCACTTCCTCATAGAAACTTAACGTGTTTTTGTGTTGTGTACCATCATTTCATTTCTCCCCTAGACACTAGGTACATCATACACCAGACACTAGAGCCAAAATAGTGACCGTGTGAGATCTAGGGAGGTAGCGTTAGGTTCCCTGCACATAATTCATCATCATCATTTATAGAGTCAGGGGCCTACATGTGCTTGACCTCACACGTTTATTCATACACGGATTTCATTCTTTTAGGATACCATCATAACCTCCCCAGCAAAATCTAACTTTGCTACAGTGAGAATTACAGTTTTTACGTCACGTTGTGAGAATTACAGTTGTGGAGCCAGCCAAAAATGTTCCGACTCCGACTACGACTCTTACAATTTTAGAAGTTTGGCTCCGACTACAGTTATTTGCTAGTAATATAGCATAATTTCAGAGTCAGAGTCCGGACATTTTTTACCGACTTCGACTCCGACGCCACTTAAAAAAAAACCATCGACTTCATGACTCCCGAGTTCACAGCCCTGGTGAGAACATAAGCAATGTTAGGTAGTCAGCAAGCAAATGTCAAGTTTTCAGAACAAGCAAATATTCAATCGACATCGGCTAGTTCCCCTAGGCCTCTAGGGAGACAAACTCAGAATGGAACTATTGTTCCCTGGGGTATATTGTAAAAGGCTACTAATATGAGGTTACGCGTGAGGATGGCAACCGTATCATATAAAACATATTGTTACGTAAACCACCCCTGTAGGAGCAAGTGCTTTGACATAGGCTTCCTGTGAAGTGGCCGGTTGTAGTTGTGGCTCATGCCATATAAGGAGCGAAACAGGAGATGATGAGGACGATGATGACGACGATGATGAATAGTCATCATGATCACTATCATATTCTTCAGTCCCCCATGGAGAATAGGCCGTCAATCAGGTCACGCCACGCCCTCTTGTTCTCTACCATCCAATAATATTCTTTCCAAGCCTTTTTTTATCATTTGAAAGTCTGTCTTCAATTCTCTTTTCCTTTGGGGTCTCCCTCTATTTTTTACCTTGCGGATTCAAGAACAAGGGCAGCCTTGTAATGCTATTAACTGGTTTATTTAATGCGTGTCCCATCAAATCCCAAAAGTCTTTTCCTCGCCTCTTGCTCCACTAGCATTCGTCTGGATCTGTCCATTAGTTCAACATGTGTGACCTTGTGGAACATTGTAGTGCATCAATTATCCAACAAGCACTCGCTACGTCAGATCTTTGTTGAAAAAAATAAAATAAATAAAAATACACGTAAACCGCATTAAGCAATCAATGAGGCCTTGTTTGCAAAAAACAGGAAGCAGTTGAATAGCGACCTTGACCGCGCTTTCTCGTGATTTCATCAGTGTTAGATCTTCAAGATACAGCATTTACATGGCGACCTTGACCGCGCATTCACCAAGGTTTCAGTAATGTCAGATGTTCAAGACAACCTTGTTTATGTACTTTCCCGATCTCAGGAGTCAGGAATGAGGAAGCAGACAATACATCAGTGTCACGTATGAGAGCAGAGATTCTTGCTTCAGCCAGAGATGTACTCAGGGTCAACAGATCTGCCTCGACGTTCACCTCAGACACTAATTGCCTACCCCGAGAAGAATACTTCAAACGAAGTGGCTTTTGATTTATTGATAATTGTTCCAATCCGAAAATTGAGATCACCGGAAGATGGGTTGTAGTTTCTCTTCTCGCAGCTAGAATGAAAAAGAACGTTTGATCGCATTATATTAACACGTTTATCTCGCCAGTTTTTGCAATGCTTACGCCAACACATGTTTATGAACAAAGAAACGAATCTCTTTTCTAACTATAGCTGGTGTTCGCTAAACACTGAAGAGGTACGTGCAGGGTTTGCGTAGCTTGCAGTCCTTTTCATGACAAGTCCTTGTCAGCGCTTTCTCATGCTTGCAGATAGATACTACCAGTCCTTTTCAGAACTTAGTATCTAACGCTGTACTCTAATTAAGAGAATTCACCTATTTTTTAATGACACAGTGTCCTCTGATATAACCAACGGACTGAAAGTCTAGTTTGAAAGAAACGTGCCTCGTCACAAGAAGGTGAACCACGCAAGGAAAAAAAATTAATGATTTTCTACCCCCACGTAATGCGCGTCGGAATATGATACATTATTCTACCAAGGGTCACCCTTGGGGCGCCCGGTTTTATTATAGTCAGGTTTCTAATGTCTGCATACTAAAAGAACATTATAAAACAATCTTATTTCTTGCATATAAAGTTTTTTCATATACTCTTTATCCCCTTCACTTGTATGTCTAATGTCCTTCTCCAAGTGCCATAACTAATGTTCTCAATGTGTGCCTTATAAAACGCTAGCGTCGTCTTCTCACATCGTGCTCCACTGATATTGCGCATCATTCATTGAATGAAGTCTGTTGTCTTGTCTTTGATCCACCATCACTGAGCCTTGACTCTTGGGTAATAAGAATGTTGTAAAAGCTACTAAGGATAATATTTAGTGGAGCTAGCATCTTCTCGACGCACAACAAATTCCTACGACAACAACTACTGCAAGAGCATACGATCAACTTTTGAGCAAGCGTCCAGTTAAGAGTTCAACTGAGAGATGGTATCAACTGAGAGATGGTATCAACTGAGAGATGGTATCAACTGAGAGATGGTATCAACTGAGAGATGGTATCAAGTGAGAGATGGTATCAACTGAGAGATGGTATCAACTGAGAGATGGTATCAACTGAGAGATGGTATCAACTGAGAGATGGTATCAACTGAGAGATGGTATCAACTGAGAGATGGTATAACTCCTCGGGGAGCACAAAAGTAGACATGAATTAGCAGACGCGCGTAGTGCAAATACATTTTTTTTTCTCTTGTTCAACTATTTCCTCATTTCTTACAGGCACGCTACCTTCAACCACAGGGAAGTGTAATTTAGATATAAACTCAATAACCGATCCGATACTGGGATTGTCTCTCTATTTTCAAACCTTTGCTTACACGTCTCTCATTCTTCTCTATCAAGCTGTACCGCAGTGATTCAATTTTCTATACAGGCCAGTTCATTGGTTGTATTAGGTGTTGATTTACTTTCCTGCGTTGTAAGTGACCAGTGGAGCTCCAGATCCTTTCATTTGATCTGCCCGGTCACATATTCTTGTGTTTCTTATATACGTCGTTCGCATATGACGTCGCGCAGCGGGGGGGGGGGGGGGAAGTCAAAATTGTGTGACCGGGGCGTGTTAAGAAATGTGACAAGACACACACAAATGCAAATGATCGTTTTTTCATAAATGATTCCGGAGTAAAATAGATTTTGTTACCTCCATCCTCATAATCTACTTTTATCGACAATAGTCGACAACTTCTTCGTTGTCGACTTATATTAATACTATAATCTAAGTTGAAATATAGTTATCGCAAAATCTACCCTAACTATAACCAACTGGTTGAACAGAGTATCATAAGAGCGATATTCAAACATAATTAAAGTTGAAAAAAGTTGAAATATCGGTGTTGCTGCAAAAAACTTGTCGCAACTTATTCTGACCATGCATTCTGACTATAGTTAATTTTTAATGCATGGGAAGGAACTCATGGAATTGTAGTCACTTTTATTTCTACAGTCGTCTAATCTTGATAGCTATCGTCAAGAAGTTGTCTTATCTTGATAGCTAGGGTTGCCGATAGTTGTGTGAACGATTTTTGAGTCATGTCCATTTATGGAGCGCTCAGATCGCCAGTTCTTTGAAAACAGTTGGCAATCGCAATGTTTCAAGATTCATTTCCTTTTAAGGTAAAAGGTCTTTAGTCGAACATCGTAGAACATTCTTCGTTTCGTAAAGTTGGCTGAGTTGTATTCGATTCGCGTGTTCTGCGCATGTCTCTTTTTGTGGCGTCGTTAAAACGATTTCCGCCCAGGTTAGTCTGAGCAGAGAAGCTGGTAAGGCGAGACGTAGCTATGTGCTAGTCTTCGCTTAGATTATTCAGGAAGGAGTCCTCATGATTGTTGTTCCTTTTTTGAGATGATATATCTCCATGTTATTCCTAATGCCTGGAGGCATACGTGGTTATGTGATTTGATTCCTGATGAACAGGTAAATGAATCCTTTTTTGCTAAGTGACTTTATCGTCATCTTGTGATGTTGACTTTCGCTTAGCCTGCCTTATTATAAAGTCTATATATTATGACAAGTTTGCTCAGCTCACGATCCACTTCTATTGTCACGCATCGATTGATGCCTGTCCTACGGACTACTTGCTTCCTGAACTTTGTTGATGGATCTAGGTTTGATACCTTTGCTGTATAAGGAACACAGAGAACGATAATGTGGCGCTCAAAAGACATGCCTGTCTTGTTGAGGTCAAATCGAGGAGACCATATTTAATCTCCTAGTTGATATCTACTAGCTCTTATGGAAAGGGGAAGTTTACTACCTGACTACATGTCCAGCGGTCTACGATATCCTAAAAGGCATATCATGTACATTAATATTATGCTGTTTGCTGTGCCTGTTGAGTCGACTACTTCGATGATACAATGACTGTTGTGAAAATACCTGTGATGTTTTCTGCATAACGATGTCCATACATTTTGTCATTGTGGCGTACACAATATATGTTGACAAAAAACCCATCACTGCTGTTTAAAGCTTTATTGACTTTTCACATCGTGCGTTAACGTGACGTCCTTGTGTGGATTGCCTTGTTTGTAATGCTTACTGTCTGAATACACATCTACATCCTACACACTTAAACCAGACTAAAGACACCATGTTACTACGCCTCATCATCCCTGGTGTCTGAGGGTGGCACACTACTCTGCAAAGGCCAGGATTATCATACCTTGAGAGAAACAGATGAAATACAACACCCTCAGCGTTGTGTGGCACATGTGACTTCATCTTCAGAACATTTATACACAACACATATAATACTTACGCAACATTTGGTGGCCATAAGCTGGTTTGTTCTGGTACCAGCATACTCGGGGTCCCTTACCCGCTTCATTCAACAAGAATTCAACAAACTGCATCGTTCCAGATAACAACATACAGCGATTTTTCAAGACATCTACATACAGAATTATGGCAGTACCCGGTGTTGAGTCATACATTGCCAGTTGAAACGTGTTGCTGTCGTTTGTGAAGGTCAAGTGCCGGTTGAATAAGAAGGCCAAGTACCGATTCAAACAATTTACGGTTGTATAAGAGGGTCAAGTGCCGTTATTTACACTACCTGTACTGTTTAGAAGCTCAAGTACCATCGTCATGGCAGTTGGAGCAGTCCAGATGTACCATCATCGTTGGATCTTCATTCCTTAGGACGCTGATTGTCATCTGTTTTTTCTGCTGTGGCTGACGTTTGGATACCAATAAGTTAAGTGGCCTGTTTGTTTGTGAACTGTGCCCTTATACTTCTACTGAGTCTTCTGTGTTTCATCTCATTCTTTTGTTTACATGTTATATGTTTATATGTTATTTGTATATTTATATTTATATGTTTATGTTTCTGCGGGTTTTTCGGTTGGGCGGAGTCTCCCTTAGATCATACCACGTGATAGAGGTCGTCTATCGTGAGCGTTTTCTGTAGGGTGTGCAAATTTCCGATACTGGAATTTGCAAAGCGACTTCTGTTGCTATTTTTTGTTAGTTGTGACGATATGGTCAGTGTTGTTTTCGGGATTTTCTTCACATTCTTTAGTTTTGTTTTGATTTGTTTGTATTTGTTAGCCTCCTCTTTACTATAGTTTAGTTTCATACAACATTTTTTGTTTATACACTGTGGTGTCATGTGTATTGTCTAATATCCTCGTAGATATCATCACATTTTTTGTGATATTTCTTTAATTTTCGCTTTATTTTTTGTTGATTTCTACGAATGTTTTCGTATTGTTGCTAAATCTTTAATATTGTTTACATTGTATTGTTTACATTGTATTGTTTACAGTGTAATGTTTACATTGTTACTGTTTACATTGTGATAGTGTTTACATAGTCATTGGTTACACTTATAGTAGTTAATTCACATTTAATAGTGGGTTGTGCTTATGCATTACTACTACACTGATGATTAGTAAATGATGAATACTATTGTGCACTATTGAATGGGAAGTGCACCTATGATCAAGAGTTGATTGATGATATTTGAAAAAGGTCTATACACAAGTTCTTTGATATAAGACTTGTTTCCCACAGAGATTGGGATAATAATATAGTGTTGTGAGTAAACAAGTGCTTCATTTAAGACTTGTTATAATTAAATTTGAAATAAGATAATTAATTATTTCAGGTTGTGGACTCATATTATTACTCATCATGGCTACATTTGAGCACTTTATTGAGCAGGGTAAATTGCTTGGGAAGACTGGTGATAAGTTAGAAGAATTTGCAACTGCTCAATATGATAAAGCAATGGAAGCTGAACAAAAGAAACTGCAGATGCAGGTGGAAATTAAAAGATTAGAAAAACAAGCTGAGGCTGAAGAAAAAAAGTTACAAAGAAGAAGAAGAAGCAAAAGCTGAAGAGAAAAGACTACAGATTGAGTCTGAAAATAAAAGATTTGAAATAGAGGCTGAAAATAAAAGACTTGAAAAAGAGGCTGAAAATAAAAGACTTGAGGCTGAAAATAAAAGATTTGAAATAGAGGCTGAAAATAAAAGACTTGAAAGAGAGTCTGAAGAGAGAAAAGCAAAAATGGAGCATGAAGAAAAAATCTTAGCTTTGGAAGTTGAGAAATTAAAGGTGATGAACGTGGGTAATGCTAATGATGCAAATAAGGTCTCAGATAAGACTAATGCAAGCACTTTCAAGCTTAATCTACCACCATTCAATGCTTCCATCGACGATATAACATTCTATTTGGACAGATTTGAAACTTCATGTAAAGTACATAACATAGATAAATCACTACAGGTTTATCATTTGTCCAAAATACTTAGAGGTGATGCTTTGAGTATGTTAAGTATGGTAGATGAGCCTGACAAGAACAACTATGAGGTTGTCAGGGCTATGTTGTTAAAAAAATACCAACTTGACGAAGACGGCTATCGTCTTCAATTTAAAAAATATGTTACCAGAAACTGGTGTGCAATTCTCTGAATTCATTTCAAAGACACGTCTTACATTTTTACGTTGGGTGGAGCTGTCTAAGACAGAAAAAACTTATGAAGGACTTATGGACTTAATACTTAGAGACAAAGTCATGTCTTCTGTCAACGAGTCTTCCTTGCTTTCCTTCATGAACGTAAACCTAAAACAATAAAAGAAATGGAAGATTTCTGTAGCCAGTATATAACTGCGCATCCTCACGTAACTATTAGTAACTCTAAAGTAAAAGAAGGTCTGCCAGTTGCTTCGGCAGCACCTTATGGTCAAAACTCTAGTAATAGATTCCAACAAAATTTTGATAAGAAAAGTAACCGTAGTTACGGTCAAAATTATGGAAATCAATTTCAGGGTGATTCTTCGTCGAAGAATTGGAGACGAGCTGACAGTCCTCGTTACTTCCAACCTAATATTTTTAGGCATTTCAGAAGAGGATATGGTAACAGAGGCTTTTCCTCGCGTAAACCTCAAAACCAAACAAATAGATGTTCACATCAATGTGGACATGATAATAATCATGGAAACTGTAGTTCGAAACATGATAACAGTTATAATAGAGACAATAATAACTACAGAGACAATAACAACAGTGATAACTTCAGAGGTAATGGTAGTCGCGGTAGATCTCAAAACAAAAAAAAAAGATATATCATCAGGCTAACTCGGTTCAACAAGAATCTCAGGGAGCCTGTAATCAGGTTTCTGATAATAAAAAACTCTGACGCTGTCACTTGTTCTTCTTCTTTTGACTTTGGAGAGCGCAAACAAGTGCCCCCAATGCAGTACTTTGTTCGAACCGACTACAATATCGACTTTGAGTTGTGGTCACCCTCTCCCCGCTCTTCCTGCTTCGGTTGCACATGACGGGAGAGGGTTCTCTAATCCTACATAAGGGTCTTGTTAATAATACTCCGGTCTCACTACTTTTCGATTCCGGATGCACCACTATTGGTGTTAGACAATCGCTTGTAGATCCATCCTGTGCGACAGGAAGGGTTATCAAATGTGTCACATTTGGCGGAACTCTAGAGAAATATCCTACTGCGGTAATTCACATTGCCACTCCTTTCTTTACGGGAGATGTGCATGCCTGTCTCTTACCTAATCCAATTGCGGACCTTATTATTGGTCGTATCCACGGAGTTAGGGAATGTACCCCACAGCAGATTGCTGCTTGGGAAGATGATAATATGCAAGCTACCAATGCAGTGGTTACAAGAGCACAAGCTCTACAAACACCGCAAACTTCGTTGAATAATGATAATGAAGTTCATAGCCAAGATAGTACCTTGGTTATTTCTCGTGACTCGTTCATAAAATTACAAGAAGAAGATCCTACGCTAAAAAAATTCTTCATTCTTGCGAAGAAAGGTGATCCAAATAAGGATACACAAAGAAAATCTTGGATAGAAATGAAAAACGGCGTACTTGTACGTATGGTACAAGACTCGGCTACGTCAGCACATTCGCAAATTCTTGTTCCCAAGAGTATGAGAGTGCAAATATTGCAGCATGCTCATGACTCGCAATGTGCTGGACACATGGGATTTTCCCGTACAAAGTCGAGAGTCCTTGCGGCTTTCTTTTGGCCCTTTGTTAACAAGGACATTCGTATATACTGCCGATCATGTCAGGTATGTCAGGAGGTCAAATCTAGAGGACCACGACATGCTGCGCCTATCCAGGCTGCTGACATCCCTATTCGGCCATTTCAGAAAATGGCCATAGATATTATTGGCCCTTTTAAGATAAAGTCGGCCAGAGGACATCAGTTTATCCTTACATGTGTCGATATGTGCACACGTTGGCCAGAGGCTATCCCTCTAAAGAGCATATCTACTACAGATATCGCAGATGCTCTTTATCTGATATTTTCTCGCTTGGGGTTCCCCAGAGAAATACTGTCAGACCATGGCACTCAACTCATATCTGATACTATGTCTCAAGTAATGTCTACCTTACACATTAAAAGATCTCTCAGTAGCATCTATCATCCTATGTCTAATGGGTTAGTTGAGCGTCTGAATAGAACGCTCAAGACTTTACTTGGTAAGATAACTGAAGACCATCCTCAAGATCGGGACAGGGTTTTACCTGCGGCTCTCTTTGCCTATAGAGAGGTCCCAAACGAGCACACAGGATTTTCTCCCTTTGAACTTGTCTTTGGCGCGCGTCCGCGCGGCCCTAAGTCTTTATTACACGATCTCATCACTGCCGATGATATTAGTGATGACACTCAATCTTCATATGAGTATGTCATTGCTCTTAGGCAAAAGATCATTGAGGCATGCAAACTAGCGACTGCTTCGTCAGAAATTGCTAAAGAAAAAGCAAGGCAGTTTGCTAACAAGAACAGATGTCTACGACAACTTTGTCCAGGTGACAAAGCATTCGTCCTACTCCCCAGTAGGGAAAATAGACTTCTGATTGCATGGAAAGGTCCATATGCAATAGTCTCACGAATTTCCGATGTTGACTATGTGGTCGATATAGATGGAAAGCATAAAACTTTCCATATCAACATGCTGACGGAATTTCATGAGCGTCCAGACTATTTGCTGCCTATTTTCCAGGCAACGGACGAATCTTCTGTACCTCATGGTCATTACTCATCCCTGTCAGTAATACAGGATGAGGAATCTGTTTTTTCTGATGTTAATCTTCCTCTTCCAGTTGTTCCACTACATTCTATGGAATCTTGGAAAAATGTCTCCATTTCTCCTAATCTTTCTGTTGATGAACATCGTCAAGTCTCGTCGATGTTACAGACATTTAAGGATGTTCTAACCGACATCCCTGGTCACACGAATGTCATTGAACATGACATTATTCTTACCGACAATAATCCTATTAGGGTTAGGCCGTATCCTATCCCTATACACTTTCAGTCACAAGTGGAAAAGGAATTGTATGAAATGATCCAATTAAACATAATTGAACCATCGACTTCTCCATATTCTTCTTCCATGGTTATTGTTCGGAAGAAAGATAAGAACATACGAATTTGCGTTGATTATCGCAAATTAAATCAAGTCACAAAGTTCGATGCTGAACCTATGCCTTTACTAGAAGATCTACTTATTAGACTTTCTAATTCTAGATTCTTCACTAAACTTGACTTGTCAAAAGGTTATTGGCAAGTGCCTTTAGCAGATCATGACAAACATCTGACTGCTTTCTCTACACCTAGGGGTTTATTTCAATGGAATGTAATGCCCTTTGGTCTTATGAACGCCCCTGCTACTTTCGTTCGCATGATGCGTCGAATTCTTTCTCATCGTTCAGATGTCATCGCTTACTTAGATGATATCTGTCTCTTCAGTGATTCTTGGGAAGATCACTATCTGGGTTTATATGACCTACTGTCTACTCTACGTGAGTATAATCTGACAGCAAAACCTTCTAAAGCTTATATTGGTTATGGTGAAATTTCTTTCTTGGGTCATCGTGTTGGTCATGGTCTCTTGAAGACAGAAGACCACAATACTTCGAAAATATTGAACATCTCTGTACCTAAGACGAAGAAACAAGTCCGGAGTCTCTTGGGGTTAATTCAATTCTATGGGAGATTTATTCCGAATCTATCTTCGATAATGGCACCTCTGTCAACGTTGTTGAAGAAAGGGTCGCCTAATCTGATTCGGTGGTCTCAGGAATGTCAATCTTCCTTAGACCAGATTAAAAATATATTTTCTTCTCCTCCCATCCTAAGATTACCTACTCTTGATAGAACTTTTGTTCTTCGAAGTGATGCTTCATCCACTGGGATCGGAGCAGCACTTATGCAGGAATATGCTGAAACTCTGTTTCCTGTCATGTACATTTCTAGAAAACTAAATGCGGCAGAGAGGAACTACTCGGTTTTAGACCGTGAATTATTGGCTATGGTTTGGTCTATTCTCAAACTACAAAGATTCCTCCTGGGCGCACATTTCATTCTAGAAACTGATCAGAAAGCTCTTACAGCTATTCAGACTAAGAACTTGAAGAGTTCGAGATCCACTCGATATGCTATTGCTCTTCAACCTTTTCACTTCACGGTACGAGCTATCCGTGGGTCGGATAATGTGATGGCTGACATTCTGTCTAGATGCCCACATGATTCCAACTAATACTCCTGTTCTATTTCTAGATATACGACAGAGCCATAACACACCTATATTACTGCAATACATTAGCACATCTGTCCTCACTTTAGGTGAACACATACTATTGTGCTTTGTTATCATCTTCTTCTGTTCCATCTTTAATATAAGAAGAAGACTGAGTAGTTAATATAAGGGCCGAAAGTTCACTCGGTCACAATTGTTAATAATAATGTATTGTATAGTATGAAACTTAATGGCTATTAAATAGAATTATATTGGTTGTTTTTTCTCAGCACGTTATTGTTGATCTGAGAAGCTACCTTTCTGTTGTCAAACTTGGAGAGTTCCACATTGTACAGTTTCTTTGGAACGACAGGAGATGTGTCCTGGATCGTCATATGTTTAATTTCATTGTGTAATGGTAATATTAAACATTTAGATAATGTAATATTTAACATTCAATATCAGATGTGTACATCCATTCTAAGCGGTATTAGATTATGACACTGCTATTTGATTATAATGATATGAACTTGCATATTTATATTGTATTTTCATGCAAGCGTAGTGTGTGTTGGTGGCACCTCCCCGATATATTTTTGAATCAGATTTTTTATCTGTTGAGAAATATTCTCACCAGACACTTTATGTGTCAATTTAGCCTCATATTAGGCAGTGCAATTAGTTATCCCCGCATAATTCGTGCGTTGATAAACCGCTTTTGGTTTTACTCTTGGATTTAAAAAAAAAAAAAAATGTTGCACATTTTTTTTTATCGGGAGGTGGCGGTAATGTTGCTGCAAAAAACTTGTCGCAACTTATTCTGACCACGCATTCTGACTATAGTTAATTTTTAATGCATGGGAAGGAACTCATGGAATTGTAGTCACTTTTATTTCTACAGTCGTCTAATCTTGATAGCTATCGTCAAGAAGTTGTCTTATCTTGATAGCTAGGGTTGCCGATAGTTGTGTGAACGATTTTTGAGTCATGTCCATTTATGGAGCGCTCAGATCGCCAGTTCTTTGAAAACAGTTGGCAATCGCAATGTTTCAAGATTCATTTCCTTTTAAGGTAAAAGGTCTTTAGTCGAACATCGTAGAACATTCTTCGTTTCGTAAAGTTGGCTGAGTTGTATTCGATTCGCGTGTTCTTGTTAAGGTATATGATATTAACGCCGTCTGCTAAAGGTTAGCGGACGTGCAATTGTAAAGGTTAAGGCATTTAATATATTGCGATAGATGTTTCAATTATTGAACGCTCCATACACGATCGATTATGACGTGTCTAGCGTTGTTTGGGTCACAGTCGGTAACTAGGAAACGCTACCCTTTGTTACTTGACCGCCAAGCTGAATAGCTGCGTTATTATTCTGGTTTGCATCAGCACTTTGTGCTTGTAATCTTGCTGTCTCCAATTTAATACGCGCCAATTCCATTTCTTGTTGTAAAATAATTTCCTCTCGTTTCAATTTATTCTCTTCTTCCTGTTGAGCAATTTCTCTTAATCTATTTTCCTTGGCAATTTGCTTCATCTCACGTTCCTCCTCTTTCTTTAATGCAGCCTTTTGTCCCTCTATTTCTGCTTTATGTTTTTCCAGTTCTGCCTCAGCAAACTGACGAAGTTCTTGAGATTTATAACCATATTCTTTACCAATTTTAACGAAATGGTCTATAGTAAGCATTTTGACTTTTATATGGTAAGTAATTATTGGTAATTACTGATTAAAATAGTCAATAGTAGCTTCAGAGTAATTATTATACTTACTCAACTTAGGAATATTCAATATAAATAATCACAATAGTACTGAACTCTAATGTCTAAGTTCAACTAATAGACAATATTTTGTAACAATATTGTATCTAAGTACTAACTATATCATAAATAGTTATGATATCTGTTAACTATAATGTAATTACATCACACAATTAATCTCAATATCCAATGATGTTGGGTATGATTCCTAGTAATTATATTGTTCAATGTACTAAGTCACTCTCTTAGTACCAAAAAAGTATATTAAATAATATACAATGGGTCTGTTACCTCAAAGGTAGACTATAAGATTATTTTATTTGGTCAATATATATATTATATTATTATGCCCTAGGCATCTCTTATAAATTGCAGTGCTAATTTTCTTGGACTATCACTGCATAATTATGCAATGTCCCATATTAACCTTAAATGTCAGAAAAAATTAATTAAATTAAATTACAAGTGTATTATTGAATATAATGTTATAGTATTAATGTAGTATATAATATATATCATGAGTACAAACAAAACAATGATGCAACTAAAGGGTACAAACAATGTCAAGACGCAAACAAGACATTTTTCACAATTAAAAATGAATTTATGAACTAAATAAAACAAGCGGAAGTGTCACAAGCCAAATGAAGGGTCAAGGTCTGACCCGAGGTCAACTTAATATGCAAAGTACACAAAAAAAATAACTGCAAAAAATGATGACATCACAGGACTCATAACGGACGAATCATTTAACAATCATAAAATAAATTGATAGTAAGAGTAGACTGGACGAAATAGTTAACGAACATGATACAAAACTGAATAAAATTGTGAACTGAGTACGAATAAAATACACCAGTTATCTACGGAACGGTACAGCTAACACAAATCGTCAAACGACAGCAGATTTGGACAGACAGTCCAATGGCAAACCTCAATGGGGCTTCCAAAAGTGCAATCGTTTAACTGCCCTAAGACCGACTGAAATCTAGGTGGTCAGCTGTTCGCGACATTCCCCAGAGATTTCAGTTCCCTCCAACCGGCCCGCTAGTTAACAACACATTAAAACAACCCAAAAAATACATGAAACACATTCAGAAAAGACATGCCTATGCAGGCAAAAGGCATGGACTCAGTATTACTGTTTGCAATGACGACAGTATTAAAACAACTAGACTTATCTTTTCCGTTGCTTAGATCAGTGCTAGAGGTCGTCAACAGCTAGGCTAATGCCCCTGACTGTCTGCTCCTGTAGTCCATATCGTGTGTTTGCTTCAATGGCTCATGTTTCCCCTGGTTAGACTTAGAAACGGCTTTGGTTTTCTCCGAAAGTTCACCTACACGACTTTCGGTGACGTCACGTTGTTAGGCATTATAATGAGTACTGCGTCATCTTCGACTGGATCATGTGATCGAAAATTGATCGCAAATATTTGTGGTTAACATGTGCGTAAGGAACAGAAGTTTGTTTCTTTTTTTCTGTCGTTCCCCGCATTCGGCCGCCACTTTTGTTGAAGGACTTTCGTGTGTGGTTACTGGTTGTGTTGCTTGAATTCTGATCGTGCTAATATTCGTACGCGAATGGGGTGAACCTCACCTTTGGTTTCTCGTAATGCCTGAACTTGGCATCAAGATGTAAACAACTGTTCATCTTATTAACTCAGTAACTTGATATCAAATACATAATTCAGAAGGTTGAATGGTGTAACGTGATTCAACGAATAATGCCTCCGGTTCGAGTCCTTCACAATTTAATATGGATTACACACATACATAAACAGTTCAATTCACACATGAGGTACATGCATCAATCAATCAATAGCGTAGACTGCTGTTTTACATGTCAATGTCCGTTTAAGGATACAATGCAGTAATTGTCGTCAGAACATCACAGCTATATGCACGCGCAGATAGAATGGCTACCTGCCGACAGTGAGACTGTGAGTCTAATTACTTCGTATAAAGTAGACGATTATCTTTCTCCTTCCAAGGATTTAGTTAATCACTAACCTCAATAAGTTTCCTCTCATGTAGAGTTCTAGGACTGACCCTGGTCCATCATAAATGCACATATAAATAGCTATATCATGCTATTGAATTGGAAGGTTAACAAAACGCAGCTATTCAGCTTGGCGGTCAAGTAACAAAGGGTAGCGTTTCCTAGTTACCGACTGTGACCCAAACAACGCTAGACACGTCATAATCGATCGTGTATGGAGCGTTCAATAATTGAAACATCTATCGCAATATATTAAATGCCTTAACCTTTACAATTGCACGTCCGCTAACCTTTAGCAGACGGCGTTAATATCATATACCGTAACAGTTCTGCGCATGTCTCTTTTTGTGGCGTCGTTAAAACGATTTCCGCCCAGGTTAGTCTGAGCAGAGAAGCTGGTAAGGCGAGACGTAGCTATGTGCTAGTCTTCGCTTAGATTATTCAGGAAGGAGTCCTCATGATTGTTGTTCCTTTTTTTGAGATGATATATCTCCATGTTATTCCTAATGCCTGGAGGCATATGTGGTTATGTGATTTGATTCCTGATGAACAGGTAAAGGAATCCTTTTTTGCTAAGTGACTTTATCGCCATCTTGTGATGTTGACTTTCGCTTAGCCTGCCTTATTATAAAGTCTATATATTATGACAAGTTTGCTCAGCTCACGATCCACTTCTATTGTCACGCATCGATTGATGCCTGTCCTACGGACTACTTGCTTCCTGAACTTTGTTGATGGATCTAGGTTTGATACCTTTGCTGTATAAGGAACACAGAGAACGATAATGTGGCGCTCAAAAGACATGCCTGTCTTGTTGAGGTCAAATCGAGGAGACCATATTTAATCTCCTAGTTGATATCTACTAAATGTTCTGAAGATGAAGTCACATGTGCCACACAACGTTGAGGGTGTTGTATTTCATCTGCTTCTCTCAAGGTATGATGAGACACCAGGGATGATGAGGCGTAGTAACATGGTGTCTTTAGTCTGTGTTAAACTCTTTCTTTGTATAGTTGTTAACTCATACTGGCTACTAGTTGTTGAATCATGCTTTATTTGCTAAATGATGTGAATGTCCACCAGTGGATAAATGTAGATGTTGGGACTGGTGTAGTAAAGTGTAACGATTGTCAACTCATCAAACCCAGCACAGTTTTGGTCATACAGGTCATCTTGTCCTGGAACGTGATGAGGCTCCGACAAGAATGTGAGTGTAAACAATGAGTGTGTATCTGAATGTCAGTACGCGAATGGTAGAATGATTCGATAGAGTTGACAGGTTGGTAGTACATCACTCATACTCACACTGTTCGAATTCAAGAAGTACTGGAACTACGGTGGTCTTTTTATAACATTTAATGGGACGCACACTTGGACAGTACGTGTATGGTTACAGGAACAAATGTCGACATAGACAGCATAATGTTGATCACAGGAATATCATCTTAAGTTAGCATTCATGCTTGGCAAATATCATAATGGAGCATTCGTAAATAAGCATTCAGCGTTCCATCATGTAAATCATCTGGCTTTACTGACTGGGCACGTCAGACCATAACCAATACATAGGAAGGCTCCTAGACCTAACCTCGTCTAGCGAATATTCCTTCACGTAAAGTTCAATATATATATATTTCATAATATAGGAATCCCAGACATGGGTTCTCACATGTAGCAGTGATCTCTTGGTTCATCGAGCGATAGTACAGGCATCCCTTTTTCTCACTCGATAAATACAAAGTATATGAATTTCAACATGGCTGTTCTCTCTCTCGTAACTTTGCCATTCCTTGGCAAAAGAGAATAAATACTGGGGTAAAGTACATACAACATGTCTAAATGATTATCACTTTTCCCCATCCATATATAGATCACTATTTCGGCAAAAAGCCTGCTACAACAAAGCTCGGCATCCTCACAGGATGACAGCCATGGATCACTCCCATGGCTAGCGCTACTTCCGCTACATAGCCTTTTTGACCTATTTCTAGCGACAACCAAAATAGTTTTCGACTTAGAAAATGCAACAGATATCCATATAAAGACAGACATCGTCCTACTCATACAAACAACTACGTATTAATTCAGGTTCATAGAGATATACTGAAGCAAGAAACAATCACTTATTCCCACACCCTACCCACCTGCCACAGAATAAAATCACAGTAGGCCTAGAGTTCGTATGCGGAGTCCGATCGAAGATGACTAGAAGAAACTATTTTCACAGGGAAGCAAAACCAAAAATGACTTTCTCCTTAAGCACTTAAAAAAGGAAATACTTTTGCTATACAAAATATTTGCGCATACATAATAAGAATATAAATGTATTATATTGCAAGATAGTAAAAATTGCCCTTTACAGTCTTACCACACCTCCCGGGAAAAAAAAAAAAATTTTTTTTTAAATACATCTAGGAGCACCGTAGAATAGGCTCACAACGCAAGAATACTGCGCAGATGAAAATATCAGGAATAACTATAATTCCTAATATGACTGGTGAGAATATATATCTCAAAATCTGAGAGAAATTGTTTCCCTACGAATAAATGTTTCCAGGAAGGTGTGATGTACGTATAATACAATTCTGGTAATTATACAATGCATACCAAAAATTCACACTACAATCTTAAATTTATGATTTATGAAGAAACAATCATCAAAGAACAGCGGTGAATTAACATCAATAAACCGCTAAGTAGCGATACCATCATTCTATTATTAAATTACAAATGTGTATCTTAGTAAAGAAACAAGAAAATCAAACTGTTTGTAAAAGTTAATACATATTAAAAAGATCCAATTATTTAACAGTTTTAAGAAATGGCCAATCATTGTGGGATGTTTAGGACATCTGGACAGAATGTCCCCGCCATCCTAGCATTTTCAGCAAACACACGGACTAGCTTCGTACCGAATATAATGAAAAGGTTGAAGAGACCGCCTTTGCGTACTCGAGTTAGATCCTCGAGCCTACTTTCACTAAGTTTTTAACTTTGGATAAGACCGTTCAGAGCTTTTTGGTTCAGATCGTCCACTGACGATCTTGCGCCCGCCCTAGAATGGAATCTTTGAGTTTGAGAAATTGATCACCAAACCATTGACACAATATTGTCACAGGGTCTAAAAACACCGAGTAAAGTAAGTCCTTTCTGCAGCAGCAAAATTAAGTTTTCTGGGATATGTAACATTACAGGATGATAGAGTTACCAGTTAGAACACTTGTACTTATTTAGTGAACGCCTCCAATCCCCAGAGGATGAAGCGTCCCTACAGTTACACGAGAGACACAATGTCTTTCTATCTTTGTTCCCCGCGTAACACTAAAACTAGGTGGTGATGAATAAAAATCATAGCTATTTGATCGTTCTCTTAAGTGATAAGATTGGCATTCATTGAGACCAGTCCGACGTAAACCATGTTAGGCGGTCCACCTTTCTTTAATAGTGTAGAGAGAGGTGCCATGATAAGAGGACTGTTTCGGGAACGGCAAACGTCCATAAAATTGTATGAGACCCTAAAAGACTCATTCAGCACTGTGCTTTTTAGTCCTTAGGGATAGAGATGTTAAGCTATCTTTTTCTGAGTGCTTTATTATGGTTCTTTCTGTCTTCTAAGAAAACCGTGACCTACTCGAAGGCCTAAGAAAGTACAATTTTCCGCTAATAAGTTCCAATATACAAGATTTTAGAATGGTTTTGCTGTTCCGGTAAAATACTCGCCGCTAGCGTTTATTAATTTAATTCAACTATAATCACTGAATAGTGATTCTTCACCACAAGTATCGACTGAAAAGACAGTATGTCCCGTCTAGTTTAAAGCAATGACATCTGACCGGACGTTACGAGTACGGATTCGAACGCATCATGCGCTACATTATGTAGCTGGTGCGTTTCATAAGCGCCGAAAGGCATAAAATTTCCATTGGAAATAAGGCACCACGCTCTGGGAGGTTAGAGAGAAAGCTGGTATATGAAGGTTTTGGCGCGTCTCTGGCTCTTAATGGAACTTGCCAATATCCTTTAGTACAAGAATTCAAGTTTATTAGTAAAAAAAAATGCGATTTTCGAGCAAGACGAGTTAAGTTAACTCTAATCTAGTAAAGGCATAGGTTACAGCATCGACCACTTCGGATATTGATTTTTCATCTTTTTGCACCGATAGTCAACGCATTAAGAACGTTAGAGTTTTTATTGTCGCTTTTTTCGAACACACAATAACCATCGGCGAAGAATTTGCCAGTACACGTGGATGCGTTCCGATTACATTTGTTAAATGCTATCATTTTCATCCAACTCCATTTTCACACCTGTGTTTGGAAATGTAATAGGATAGGATAAGTGCCCTAACCCTCCTAAATGGAGTCATGGGGGTTTTTTTTTCAGTTAGAAACAATTGTCCCATGCGCAATGACCTGAGTTTGTTCCAGGATTTGTCAGTGATGGACAATCCTGAATATGTTTGTAAACATAGACAAACTTTGTCGCCGTTCTTCCCTCGAGGGGACCAACATCTGGTGAAACTGTAAACGTCTTTCCAATGGCTTCACGTAGAATGAAGTGGGATCATGTGGAAGCGGGGAGATTAACCAGTCCGAAAACACTTGTTTTCCTCATCCTGTAATACAGACAGTGATGAGTAAATGACCATGTTTGGACATGAGAAATCGTCCGATCGCCTGGAAAACTAGGCGGGTAGATAGATAGGTCATGGAACGATCATGGAACTCACCGTCGTAAAAGCATATTGATGTGTGGAAGGTTTTATAGCTCCTTCCCCCGTAGAATCTCGACGAGAAGGGTTAGTCAAACATCGGAAAATTTTCCCGACTCTATCGATATCGTTACGCGACCTTTCACCATACCCTTATTTAAAAGGAGTTCTATTTTCTACCGACAAGGTTTAGCATAACTAAATGCTTTGTCACCAGGACAAAGTTGTACCGTAACAGTTTTTCTCTTCTTATTATCATTTAATTTTGCTTTCCTTCTGCTTATGCAAAAGACCCAGAAGAGGACACGGTTGCCCAATTTTGCATTGCTTCGTCTAATCTTTTGTCTCAGGCCGCGATGGTACATATCTCGTAGCAGAAGATTTTGGTCCTCGTTCAATTATTGTCAGCTGTTATAAGATCATGCATCAAAGACATTGGGCCGCGCGGTCGCGCGCCAAAGACAAGTTCAAATGGAGAAAACGCTGTGTGTTCATTTGGGACCTCTCTGTACGCGAAGAGGGCCGCGGGTAAAACCCTATCCCAATCTTGAGGATGATCCTCAGTTATCTTCCCTAATAAGTTCTTAAGTGTTCTATTTAGTCGCTCGACCATCCCATTGGACATAGGATGATAGATGCTACTCAAAGATCTCTCTATCTGTAGAGTAGACATTACTTGAGACATGGTATCCGATATCAGTTGGGTGCCATGATCTGATAATATTTCTCCGGGGAATCCCAGCCGAGAAAATATAAGCCAAAGAGCATCTGCAATGTCAGAGGTAGTAATGCTCTTTAGAGGGATAGCCTCTGGCCAACGTGTGCACATGTCTACACACGTTAAGATAAACTGATGTCCTCTAGCAGATTTGATCTTGAATGGACCAATGATGTCTATCGCCATTTTCTGGAATGGACGAATAGGAATATCTGCAGCCTGAATAGGCGCAGCATGACGAGGACCTTTGGATTTGACTTCTTGACATACTTTACAGGATCGACTATAGATCCGTATGTCCTTGTTCACAAAAGGCCAAAAGAAAGCCGCAAGAACTCTTGACTTAGTACGGGAAAAACCCATGTGACCAGCACACTGAGAGTCGTGTGCATGTTGTAAGATCTTAACTCTCAAATTCTTGGGTACAAGAATCTGAGAATGACTTGACTTAGTGGAGTCTTGCACCATACGTACAAGTACGCCATTCTTCATTGTAATCCAAGATTTACAATTTGAATCTTTATTCGGATCACCTTTTGTTACAAGAGTGAAGAATTTCTTAAGAGTCGGATTTTCTTCTTGTTGTTTTATAAACGAGTCACGAGAAATTACCAAGGGATCATCTTCGTTATGCACTTCATTATCTACTTCACAGATGAAAACAGATGAAGTTTTCAGGCATATTTGAGAGCTTGGAGCTCTAGTGACTTCTGCATTAGCCAGGATTGCATATTTTGATTTTCCAATAACGGAAATTTGCTCGGATGTAACATCTTCTTGGACTCCGTGAATGCGATCCGATGATAAGATCAGCGTTCGGATCACGGCAAAAAGACATTTGCGTAGTACATCTCCTGTGAAAGAAAGGAGTAGCTAATCCTAATGATAGCAGTAGTGTATTTCTCTATGGTTTTGCCGCAAATCTTTACGTTCAGCTTTTGACTATACTACTTTTCCTGTAGAATGAGAAGGATTATGAGTGACTGCCTATGAACCACCTCAATAGTTGTGCATCACAGAATCAATGAATTAGAACTCGGAGACTGGACTTGTTACATTTACTAAGAACCTTTGTATGTAACGTTACAAGAGAAAACTCTTCACACCATCATTGCCGCGAACTTGACGCCGGAAAGAGCGGGAAGAAGTTGGCCGGCACAGCATCTAGAATAAGTAGGGGACAACCATCTGAGGTGCGGCTTCAAATAATGTTTTGCATTGGGCGGGCACTGAGATGCTCTCCACCCCCACAATCAACAGCGGGCTAACATGCCACATATAAAAAAGAGTTCCCATTTATGACTTTATATTTTGTTTAAAGGCTGCACGGTGGGACTCTTGCTGTAGCCAGAGTTTCGCCTGGTAAAATAGGCTTTTATTTTTTTTGAATTGAGCTCTTACCTACCTCTGTTATTATTGCCTCTGTATCTGTATCATTGATTCCACTATTAATAACCTCTACGCGGTGTTTGCATTCATTAGACTCCTTTGGTTACTAATCATCATATACATTATAAAGAGTATCTTCGGTTGAAATATGATCCTGGATGTCTCTTCCATGAAAAGGAATAAACTTGGATAGTTTCTATGAATGGACATCCATAGACGATTAGTTCCTGTAATTTTATACACACCCTTTGAATCGCGAGGGCATGTCAGCTCTATTCTCCCATGTATGCTCGCAGAAGAAAACCCTGTTACATTGTTTTGGATACCCCCTTGGTTCTGGATAACATGTTAATTAGTTACCCTTTGTTAATTAAACTCTCATTTTGAGGTCCTTGGAAATTATGTAAGTGAATAGGGTGGTTGTATGGTGTTTGCCGAATAGAAAGCAATTAACTGGCCCATACATTCACTTTAACACTCTACAGTTGACTAAATGGCTACGTCCGGATGCGTTGCAGTGACGTATTGGGTACAATTACTTGTTTCCACGGTTCTTTTTAGAGGACTTAGTATTACGCTCACTGGTAAGGTATGTTCGAGGAAAGGTTTTTAGTTTATACTTGACATAATCCTTGTCTCTGAGGTATCAAGTGGCATAAGGGCTCTCATAGAGTCACCTTTTCGATGTTATTGGATCAGCTACAAATCCATAAAACGATCAAACTGTAAGTCCGAGTCCCTTGCAATGAATTCTGAAGTCAATCTACACCTGCCTTTCAGGCACCATTTGTCTTAAACAACATTCCGACTAACACCGCTCTTCATCAGACATACTGATACTACTGTTAATAAGGCAGGCCACTAATAACAACATCGTTATCTTTTGTCAGCCTCTTTCAACCAATACCTTCATACTAGGTCAGAGAATTAACACCTTTCTGGATTTTACTGCTAAATGGTTAGTTAGCATATTGCTGAGTTTGTACCTACAATTATGTGCACGACACGAGCGTATTCATTAAATTTGTTTAGCCAGCTTTTGTTATGTCACTCACTGGTCTCGGGTTGAACGCTTGGTGACCTTGACCTTGTAAGTAAAGGGGCTTTTACCCATTAAACACCACTAGAATGCTTGATTAACATTAACTTAGTGTTTGTTTAACTGGAACTATTTTCTAACTCACAAATGCGTAAAAGTTCTTTTTGGCTGTTCACTGATTTCTTCTTATTGCTTTTTGTTATTCTTGAGCTTTCAGCATGTGCTAATTTTTCTTCTCTTCTGCAGCAGCCAGTCAATTTTTTCTCTTCAGCAGCAGCTGTCCATCTTGCACTTCTTTCTTCTTTTTCCAATTTCAAACTCTGAAATCTTTTTTCATCAGTCTGGTATCTGCAATTTCTTATATTTGTTCATTTACTCTCCTCTATGCTAATTTTCTTCTACGTTCATTCTGGTTCTAATTTCTTTTCTTCACATCACACAATGCGTCGTTTTCTTCTTTCAGCAGCCACTTGCTTTGTTCATATAGGAGCAACTGGCCCATTCTCTCATAACCTGCCTGAAACACAGTCTTATCAAGCAGCTCCAGCCTGTGTTCGGATAATCAATAATCCAAGGTATGACATCGTGTCTAATAAGATCAGGTTAATAGTTTCTAGCAAAGTAAATAAAATTTACTTTCTTAGTCTTAAAGCATTGGGTACCAATGCTATGATTAAACTTTGTAACCCTGTGTATAAAACAAAATAAATAGTACTTAACTATTCCACAATCACTGTGGGGAATACACAAGCCTTACATATCGGTACTGTTTGTATAAATCCCTTATATAAGTAACAGCTATAAGTTGCTGCGCTTCACTCTAATAATATAATTGCACGCCACCGTGCAGTGCCTCACCAGCAAATAGTGTTTTATATCATTCAACTCCGTGTACCTTTAGTACTATTAGCATATTTATACTATAGCCCCTTTTTGATTCTTTCCTATCATTCATACTTTATTATGATGCTTAATATATATTTTAAATAGTGTAATGTCGGATCAGCACAAAACAATTAACAGTTTATACAGTAAAACATGAAAATAACATTTGCGGATAATGAAATAAATGTTAATAATCTGGTAACAAAAACTAATAAAAGATAAACCGCCTAAGAGGTCATAACAAATAACAAAATAATTACACGCCACAGTTCTACTATGACAATATATAATTGAGAATAGAACTGAAGATAGAATAAGGGCCTAGACCATACAATATTTACACATTAACAACAACGATCAACACAAACTAAAGAACAGAGGAATAATACAAAAAAACAACTAATGGAGTAACGAGACTTCACAGCATAACACTATTTATGCATCAGCCTGACGACAGCAATATTTCACAATGAAAGATTCTAATCTGCAACCTTCCTATAAATTCTACGCACACATTTCAGAACCTCTATTTAACGTGGGATACTCTGCTGTGTGAACACCGCCCAACCTAAACAACAACCCGCTGGATACAAAACTTAATATCACATTATAAATAGCCTTTAAACATAAGCATACAATTATAAATGCATAAATAGTATGGCAATATGATGTAAATAGAGTGTTGCAGAAAGAATGTGTTGTAAAGAAGGCTCAGTTACACTGCCTAATAGTACAGTACTGTGGTACTTTATTAAACAAATACTTCTGGTCTAATTATTTTAAATTCAACACAAGAAAAAGACAGACTCCAATCAGTTAGAAATAAGAAAGCTAAAATATCAATGTTGGACTTACACAGATTCACATAACAAATTAAACTTTCGCAATACACTGGCACAAATTGTTCTGCCTACCAGTTACCTGAAGTTGTAATGTACTATGTTTTCAACCAGCCACGCTGTGTTCCAACTCTGTCCCAGTTGTAAATGTGCAATAGTGTCCAAAGAACCAAATTGTCAATACACAACCCTGACCTAATTACCTGCATTACTACTACGACAAGGACCAGGTCACGCATGACATCCACAGTAGATTTGTTACTGTATTGATGTATTTGTGTGGTCCGTATAACAGGACCCCAAGGAACGTCCAGGTCATCAGTAGTTTTATATTTCGCTCAATATGGTTCATCTGCTGCTGGGTTTTACCCCGAAGCATGGCACACCAGTTGTTATAAACTCTTGTCCATTGTATAGTTGTATTGTTTCTACTCATACTGGCTTACTAGTTGTTGAATCATTGCGTTAATTTGCTACTAAATGATAGCGCGAATGGGTCCACCAGTGGATAAAATGTTTTAGATGTGGGGGACTGGTGTTAAGTTATAAGAAGTGTAACGATAGTCCATACTCATCAAACCCAGCACAAGTGGTTTTGGCGCATCTACAGGGACATAGTTGTCCTGAGAACTTGATGAGGCCCTCACGGAACATTAATGGAATTAGTGAGTGTTAAACAATGAGGGTGTATCTGAATGTCATGTAACGCGGAATATGTAGCAAAGATTCGACGATATAGTTTGACAGGGTTGGTAGTACCATCACTCATACTCACACTTGTTTCGAATTTCTAAGAAGTACTGGAACTACAGGTGGTCTCTGGTATAACATTTTAATGGTTACGCACACTTGGAGATGTACGTGGTAATGGGTTACAGGAACCAAATGTCGACATAGGACTAGACATAATGTATGATCACACAGGTATATCATCTTAAATGTTAGCATTCATCGCTTGGCAAAATATCAAAATGGAGCATTCGCCTAAATAAGGCATTTCAGCGTTTTTCCATCATGTAAATCAACTGGCTTAAACTTGACTGGGCACGTCAGAAGAAGACCATACACCAATTACCGTAGGCTTAGGCTCCTTAGAACTTAACCTCGTCTAGCTGAAATAATCCTATCACGTAAAAGTAAATCAATATAGATTTATAAAATTCATAAAAATAGGCTATGTTCCAGACATAGGGTGCCTCACATTGTAGCAAGTTGATTCTCTTGGTTCATCGCGAAAGCTACTAGGCAAATAATCCCTTTTTACTCACTTCGATAAAAATACAAAGTATATGTAATTTCAACATGGCTGTACGTCTCGTCTCGTGAGCTACAGCTTTCCTAGACCCATATAGAATAAATAGACCAAAAAATAGCTCATTCATTATACTGTTCCGTCAATTTTATTACATTGAGTTTCCACATCATATAGGTAAGTAGAAAAATCATCATACAATCCAGTGCTGAATGACATAGGAATGGTCTTTCCTCCTTTGAATTGGTATTATTATCTTATTAATTTGCTAACCACTACTGTGCATCTGCTTCCATCAACCACGATGGCGAAGCCCACAAGTTCATATAAATTTGTGGTTTTTTACCATTTTAAATGCAAATAGTAATATTTGCCCTTGCCATCTTGGCACTAGAAGAGAATAAAACACTGGGGGTAAAGTTATCTTCATACAACCAAGTTCTAAATGATTAGCCACTTTATCCCATCAACCCTATATTAATCATCAATTTCGGAAATGAAGCCCTGCTACACACAAAACACGTCATTTCCACACAAGGAAGACAGCCATCGGAAAATCACACCCCTTGCCAAGCGATACTATCCGCTGCATAGCCTTTGACCTTTTCTGTAGCGGACAACCATAATTAGTTTCGACTTAGGAAAATGCAAAGCATATCCATATATTAAGACAGTACTCGTACCCTGACTTCTGCATACTAATTAACACTACGATAAATTCAGGGCCATAGATATACTGAACAAAGAAACAAGATTCTATTCCTACCCAGCCAGAAAACAGAATAAATCACAGTAGGCCCTAGAGTCGTCTGCGGAGGTCCGATCGAAGATGGAGACAGATACTATTTTCCAAAGGGAAGCAACCCAAAAATGACTTCCATCCTTAATCACATTAAAAAAGGAAATACGTTGCTTACAAAATATATTGCGAACATATAATAAGTATATAAATTGCTATTTTATATTGCAAGATAGTTTAAAATTGTGCCCTTATAACAGTCCTGGTTTAAAGTGTGAATGTAAGCGAATACGAGTCCTGTTTTAATTCGAAACAGTGAGCCATTACAAAACTTAAGAAATCCCACACAATGACGTCAACGTTATACTCACGATGTGGAAAGAAGTCAATAAAGCTTCAAAACCAGCCGTTAGTGATGGGTTTTTTTTGGCACGAACATATAAAAATTGGTAGCACCACACAATGACAACAATGCATTGACAATCGTTATTGTCTAGAAAATACATCACAGGTATTTTTCACATACAGTCATGTGTATTCATCCGAAGTAGTTCGACTTCAAACAGGCACAGCAAACAGCACTTAATAGTAAAAGTTACAATGAAATAGCCTTTTTAGGTATTATCGTTAGCACGCCTGGCTGTTCATAGTAGTCAGGTAGTTAAAACTTCCCCTTTCCCATAAGAGCTATTAGCTATCAATGTTAGGAGTGATATAAATTCTTGGTCTCCTCGTTTGGACCTCAACAAACAGGCATGTCTTTTTGACGCGCCACATAAATCGTTCTCTACTGTTCCTCTTAAACAGCAAATGGTATTCAAACCTAGATCCATCAACATCCTGTTCAGGATAGCAACTAAGTCCTGGGACAGGCAGTACTTAATCGATTGAAGTGCGGACAAACCCCTTAGAAGTGGACTCGTGAGCTCGATCAAACTAGTCGGTATTAATCATATAGACTTTAATAATAAGCAAGGCTAATGACGGAAAGTTCAAACAATTCACAAGATGGCCGATTAAAGTCCATCTTAGCACAACTATTGTAATGACATTGTACCTGTTTCATCAGGAATTAAATCATATAAATCAACATATCGCCTCCAGGCCTTAGGAAAAAAACTGGAGATACAATCATCTCTAAAAAAAAAAAAAAGAACATACAAATCAAGAGGACAGCCTTCCTGAATAATCTACAAAGCGAAGACTTCAGCTCATAGCGTAGCTCTACGTAAGCCTTTAACAGCTTCCTACTGCTGTCAGACTTAACCTGGGTCCCCCCGAAAAATCGCTTTTAACACAACGCCACACAAAGATGACATGCCAGAAACTACCGGAATCGAAATACAAACACAGCCAGAATTTACCGAAAACGAAAGAATGTTCTATACGATTGTATTCGACTTAAAGACCTTTTACCTTATAAAGGGAAATGGCAATTCTTGAATTTTCATTTGCGATTGCCATAACTGATTTCAATTGAACTGGCGATCTACGCTGCCGTAATAAATTGGACAAGACTCAAAAATCGTTCACAACAACTATCGGCTTAATCCCTAAGCTATCAAGATGTTAAGAACAAACTTCTTAGACGCTAGCTATTTCCAAGATTAGCACGATGTGCTGTAGATATTTTAAAAGTTACGTATAACCCTGCCCATGAGTGTCCTTCATCATGCATTTTTTTAAAAATTTAACTGACTAGATCAGAATGCAAAGTCAGAAAATAAGTTGCGACAAGTTTATTTAGCATGTCTAACAGTTTACACCGCCACCTCCCGATAAAAAAAAAAATGTGCCAACATAGTATTTTTTTATATATATCCATCGAAAGTAAAACAAAAAGCGTTTTATACGAACGCCAACGAAGATTATGCTGGGCGCGGGATAAACTAAATGGCACTGCCTAATATGAGGCTACGTAATTAGATCCCACATAAAGTTGTCCTGTGTGAAGTATATATTTTTCGTCAAAACAGATATTAAAAAAATCTGTATTTCAAAATATTTATATCGGGTAGGTGCTATACTAACACTTACCACATACGCTTGCATTTGAATCAAATACATAATAGTAATATATCGCAACGTTACAATATCATATATAAATAGAAATATGCAGTGTCCATAATCTAATACCGACCGCGTAGTTATGGATGTTACATTCATTCTGATAATGAATGTTAAATAATTATATTATCTACAAGGTCTTTAATATTACCATTACACAATGTTAAACGTTAAAATCACTTGATATGACCGTTGTCCAGGAGCACATCTCCTGTTCGTTTCCAAAGAAAACTTGTACACAATGTGGAACTCTCCATGTTTGACAAACAGAAAAGGTAGCTTCTCAGATCAACAACTAACGTGCTGAGAAAAAACAAAACCAATATAATTTCCATATTTAATAGCTGCATTAAGGTTTCATTTTACTATCTCACAATAAACGTATGCTCAGCTAATTAACACTTTGTGACCGACAGTGAACATTTCGGCCCTTATAATGTAAACTTACTACAGTCTTTCTTTCTTAATATTTAAAGATGGAACAGAAGAAAGATGATAACAAAGCACAATAGTAATGGTGTTCACCTAAAGTGATGACAGATGTGCTAATGTAATTGTACGCTTATATATAGGTGTTTATGGCTTCTTGTCGTATAATATCTAGAAATAGAATAGAAGTATTAAGTTAGGAATCATGTGGCCGCATCCTAGACATGAAAGTGTCATGCCATCACATTATCCGCTCCTACGGATAGCTTTGTGTACCTGTGAAAAATGAAAAGGCCATTGAAGAGCATACTAGCATATCGAGTGGAATCTCGAACTTTCTTACACAGATTCTTAGTTCTCGAATGAGCTGTTAAGTGCCCTTTCTGATTCACGTTTTCTAGAAATGAAATGTGCCGCCCAGGAAGGAATCTTTGTAAGTTTGAGAATAGAACCAAATACCAATAGCCAATAATTGCACGGATGCTCTAAAACCGAGTAGTTCCTCTCTGCACAGCATTTTAGTTTTCTAGTAAATTAGGTACACATGACTGGGCGAAACAGAAGTGTTCAGCATATACCCTGCATAAGTGCTGCTCCGATCCCAGTGGATATAAGCATCACTTCGAAAGAACAAATTAGTTTCTATCAAGAGGTTAGGTAATCTTAGGATGGGAGGAGAAGATATCTATATATTGTTTTTAAATCCTGGTCTATGGAAATTGACATTCCTGATGACCCACCGAATTCAGATTAGGCGAACCTCATGTCATTCTTCAACATACGTTGACAGTCGGTTCCATTATCGAAAGATAAGAAAAAAAAAAAATACAGGAATATATCTCCCATAGAATTTTGAATTTTAACCCAAGAGACTCCAATACCCCGCGACTTAGTGTTCTATGTCGTATTCTGAGGCGTACAGAGATGTTCATTATATTTCGAAGTATTGTGGTCTTCTGCTCTTGTCATATGAGACCCCCATGACCATACCCGATGAACCCAATGAATTATGAAAATTCATATCACACAAAACCAAATATAAGCTGTTAAGTTCGGTTTTGCTGACAGATTTATTACTCACGTAGAGTAAACAGTAGGACATATAAACCCATTATAGTGATCTGTCCCAAGAATCCACTGAAGAGAACAGATATATCATCAAAGTAAGCAGTTGACATCCTGATAGCGATGAGAAAGACCTTCTGTCACGACGATTCATGGCAGAATACAAAAGTAGTCTAGGGGGCGCTTCTATAAGACCAAAGGGCATAATCAATTCCATTGAAAATAAAACCCCAGGAGGTGTAGAGCAAAGCATTCAGAGGTTTGGGCATGATCTGCCTTAAAGAGGCACTTGCCAAATAAACCTATTGCACACATGTCAAGATTAGTTAAGAATCTAGAATTAGAAAGTCTTAATAAGTAGAACTTTTCTAGTATAATGGGCAAAGGTTTTCAGCATCGAACTTTGAAGACATGATGTTTAATTTGCGATTAAGTCAACGACAAATTCGTATGATCTTATCTTTCATACCGAACAAATAACCATGGAAGAAGGGAATATGGAGAAGTCGAATGGTTTCAATTATGTTTTAATTGGATCACTGTGTTACTATTCCTAATTGCCTTTTTTCCACATTGTGAACTTGAAAGTGTATTGGGATAAGTGATACGGCCTCTAACTCACTAATAGGATTAATTGTCGGTTAAGAATTATGTTCATGTTCATATGACACTTTGTTCGTGACCAGGGATTGCTCGGGTTTAGAATCATCCACTTAAAATGTCCTGTTAACATCCGACGAGACTTGACGATGGTCATTGTTACTGTAAACAGAAAGATAAGGAGAAATGGACCCATCCTTTCCACTAGTTCCATATACTGTAGTGGAACCACTGGAAGACGGGAGATCGACATCAAGAAACTTTTACAGATTTCCTTCATCTCTGTATTACTGACAGGTGAGAGTAAAGACCATAAGGTACAGAAGAAATTCGTTCGTCCGTTTTGCATTGGGAATCGATACGGCAAGCAAAATAGTCCTCGAGGACGCTCATGTAAAATTACACGTCACGCATGTTTGTGATATTGAAAGTTTTATGCTCTTCCATCGTATTATCTTGGACCACATTGAGTCATAACATCGGATAAATTCGTGAGACCATATTGCATATGGACCTTATTTCCATTGCTATTTCCAGAAGTTCTATTATTCCCTACTGGGGAGTAGGACGAATGCTTTTGCCACCTGGAACAAAGTTGGTCCGAAGACACTCTGTTTTTCTTGATATGCACGAACTGCCTTGCCTTGGCTTTCTTCTGTTAGCAAAATTCTGACGAAGCAGTCGCGCTTAGTTTTTGCAAGCCCAGTCAATGATCTGTCCTTGCCTAACGAGCAAGAGTGTCCATTTAACTCATATGACGAGTTGGAGTGTCAACACTAATTATCAAATCGGCAGTGATGAGAGATCGTGTAATACAAGGACATTTGGGCCCGCGGCGCGACGACGCGCTAAAAAGAGACAAAAGTACCAAAGGGAGAAATGGGAAATCTCCTGTGAGGCCTTTCGTATTGGGACCATCTCTCCTTAGGCAAAGGAGAGCGCAGGTCTAAAACCCAGTGTCCCAATCTTGAGGATGGTCATTCAGTTATCTTAAACCAGTACGTAGTCCATGATGCGTTTCTATTCGAACATTGCGCTGGCAAACTAACCCTTAGACATAGGTTCATGATCTGGATGCAGATTTCTACTAAGAGATATCTTTTAATGTGTAAGGATCTAGACTACATTACTTGAGGACATAGTATCAGATATGAGTTGAGTGCAATGTCGGGTACTGACAGTATTTCGCCATCTGGGAACCCCAAGCGACCCCCCCTCGGAAATCTATCAGCCTAAGAGCATTCTAGCAACTGCGATATCCTGTAGTAGAAATGCTACGATTTAGAGGGATAGACTCTGGCCCAAAGTGGCTGCAATATATCGACACATGTAGAAGGATCCAAAACTGGATGTTCCTTGGACCAGACTTTTATCTTATAAAACGGGCCAATAAAATTCCTATTGCCATATGTTTTGGAATGGCCCGAATCTGGATGTCAGCAGCTGGATAGGCGCAGCATGGATCGTGGTCCTCTAAGATTTGACCTCCTGGGGACATACCTGAACATGATCGGCTCGTAGTATATACGAATTGTCCTTGTTAACAAAGGGCCACCAAAGAAAGCCGCAAGGACTATCGACTTTTTGTAACGGGAAAATCCCATGTGTCCATGAGCACATTGCGAGTCATTGAGCATTTGCTGCAATATATTGCACTCCTCCATACTCTTATGTCGGAAACACTTGTAGAATTGCCCCTTTTGCGAATGTGCTGTCTGCTTAGCAGCCAGTCTTGTACCATTTACGTAACAAGTACCGCCATCTGTAAGCGATTTCATTTTTATTCTCAAGATATTTTCCCAAACTTGTGTATTCCTCCTTTTTGGTCCAACCTTCACTTCGCAAACATGATTGAATAAGAATTGTCTTTAGCGTAGGATCTTTCTTCTTGTAATTTTTTATGAACGATGTCACGACGAAATAACCAATGGTACTATCTTGGCTATGACTTCATTTAAATATTTATCCAAACGAAGTTTGCGGTGTGTTTGTAGAGATAGCTTTTGTGCTCTTGTAACCACTGCAATGGTAGCTTGCATAATATCATCTCCCAAAGCAGCAATCTGCTGTGGGGTACATTCCCTAACTCCGTGGATACGACCAAAAATAAGGTTCCCGCAATTGGATTAGGTAAGACGAACAGGCATGCACATCTCCCGTAAAGAAAGGAGTTTAGTGTGCAATGTGGATTACAGCAGTAGGAGGATTTTCTTATCTAGAGTTGCCGTCGCCCAATATGTGACCACATACATTGATAAACCCATCCTGTCGCACAGGATGGATCTACTAAGCCGATTGTATCCTAACACCAATAGTGGTGAGCATCCGGAATCGATAAAGTAGTAGTGAGACCGGGAGTATTATTTAACAAGACCACCTTATGTAGGATTTAGAGAACCTCTCCCTCCCGTCATGTGCAACCGAAGCAGGAAGAGCGGGGAGAGGGGTGAACCACAACTCAAAGTTCGATATTGTAGTCGGTTCGAACAAAGTACATGCATTTGTGGGCACTTGGAAGTTTTTGATCTCCCAAAGTCAAAAAGAAGAACAAGTGACAGCGTCAGAGTTTTTTATTTATCATGATAAACCCACTGATTACAGGCTCGAGCCCTGAGATTAATTGTTGATACCGAGTTAGCCTGCTGAAATCTTCTTTTTTTTTTTGTTTTGAGATCTACCGCGACTACCATTACCTCTGAAGTTTATCACACTGTTTGTTATTTGTCTCTGTAGTTTATTATTGTCTCTATTTATAACTGTTTTATCTATGTCGTTCGAATTACACCGTTTCCATTGGGATTATTTATCATGTCACACATTGATGTGTAACATCTAATTTGTTTGGTTTTGAGGTTTTTACGCGAGGAGAAAAGCCTCTGTTACCATATCCTCTTCTGAATGCTTAAAATTATGATTAATGTTTGGAAGTAACGAGGACTGTCTGCTCGTCTCCAATTCTTCAACGAAGAATCACCCTGAAATTGATTTCCCAATAATTTTTTGACCGTAACTACGGTTTTACTTTTTCTACTTCATCAAAATTTTGTTGTTGAATCTCTATGAACTAGAGTTTTGACCATAAGGTGCTGCGAAGCAACTGGCAGCGGACCTTTTTTTTACTTTAGAGAGTAATACTAATAGTTACGTGAGGTTGCGCAGTTATATACTGGCTACAGAAATCTTCCATTTTCTTTTATTGTTTTTAGGTTTACGTTCATGAAGGAAAGCAAGGAAAGACTCGTTGGACAGATAAGACATGACTTTTGTCTCTAAGTATTAAAAGTCCATGTCAAGTCCTTCATAAGTTTTTTTATTCTGTTCATTAGAAGCTCCACCCCAACGTTAAAAATTTAAGGGACGTTTTGTTTGTCTTTGAAATGAATTCAGAGAAATTGCATACACGATTTCTTGGCTAATACATTTTTATTAAATTATAGGACGATAGCCGTCTTCGTCAAGTTGGTATTTTTTTAAACAAAATTAGCCCTTGACAACCTCATAGTTTGTGTTCTTGTACAGGCTCATCTACCATTACTTTACACATAAGTCAAAGCATTACGTGCATCTAAGTGCTTTTTTGGGACAAATCGTAATAAACCCCCTGTAGAATGATTTATCTATGTTTTGTACTGTTAACAGAAGTTTCAAATCTGTCCAATAGAATGTTATATCGTCGATGGAAGCATTTGAAATGGTGGTTTGATTAAGCTTGGTGAAAGTGCTTTGCATTAGTCTTTATCTGAGACCCGTTTATTTGCATCATTAGCACTTTACCATGTTCATCACCTTTAATTTCTCTCAACTTCCAAAGCTAAGATTTTTTCTTCATGCTCCATTTTTTGCTTTTCTCTCTTCAGACTCTCGTTTTTCAAGTCTTTTTTAGCTTCAGCACAGCCTCATTTTTCAAATCTTTTATTTTTCAGCCTCTTTTTCATTAAGTCTTTTTTTTTCAGCCTCTTTTTTCAAGTCTTTTTTATTTTCCAGCACTCTATTTTCCTACATGTTAGTTTTCAAAGTCTTTTATTTTCAGCCTCAAGTCTTTTCCTCTTCAGCTTTTGCTTCATGCTTCTCTTTTGTAACTTTTTTTCTTCAGCCTCAGCTTGTCTTTTTCTAATCTTTTAATTTCCACCTGCATCTGCAGGTTCTTTTGTTCAGCTTCCATTGCTTTATCATATTGAGCAGTTGCAAATTCTTCTAACTTATCACCAGTATTCCCAAGCAATTTACCCTGCTCAATAAAGTGCTCAAATGTAGCCATGATGAGTAATAATATGAGTCCACAACCTGAAATAATTAATTATCGTATTTCAAATTTAATTATAACAAGTCTTAAATGAAGCACTTGTTTACTCACACAACACTATATTATTATCCCAATCTCTGTGGGGGAAACAAGTGTTATATCAAAGAACTTGTGTATAGACCTTTTTGAAATATCATCAATCAACTCTTGATCATAGGTGCACTTCCCATTCAATAGTGCACAATACTATTCATCATTTATTAATCATAAGTGTAGTAGTAATGCATAAGCATAACCCACTATTTAATGGGAATTAACTACTATAAGTGTAAGAAATGACTATGTAAAAACAATCACAATGTTTGTAAACAATAACAATGTAAACATTACACTGTAAACAATACAATGTAAACAATAACAAAGATTTAGCAACAATACGAAAACATTCGTAAGAAATTAACAAAAAAATAAAGCGAAAATTAGAGCGAAAAAGAAATATCACAAAAAATGTGACGATATCTGCGATAGAATTAAACAAAATACATGACACCACAGTGTATAAACAAAAATGTTGTACGAAACTAAACTATAGACAAGAGTAGGCTAACAAATACAAACAAATCAAAACAAAACTAAAGAATGTGAAGAAAATCCCGAAAACAACACTGACCATATCGTCACAACTAACAAAAAATAGCAACAGAAGTCGCTTTGCAAATTCCAGTATCGGAAATTTGCACACCCTACAGAAAAAACGCTCACGATAGACGACCTCTATCACGTGGTATGATCTAAGGGAGACTCCGCCCAACCGAAAAAACCCCGCAGAAACATAAAACCTATAAATATAAATATACAAATAACATATAAACATATAACATGTAAACAAAAGAATGAGATGAAACACAGAAGACTCAGTAGAAGTATAAGGGCACAGTTCACAAACAAACAGGCCACTTAACTTATTGGTATCCAAACGTCAGCCACAGCAGAAAAAACAGATGACAATCAGCGTCCTAAGGAATGAAGATCCAACGATGATGGTACATCTGGACTGCTTCAACTGCCATGACGATGGTACTTGAGCTTCTAAACAGTACAGGTAGTGTAAATAACGGCACTTGACCTTCTTATACAACCGTAAATTGCTTGAATCGGTACTTTGCCTTCTTATTCAATCGGCACTTGACCTTCACAAACGACAGCAACACGTTTCAACTGGCAATGTATGACTAACGCCGGGTACTGTCATAATTCTGTATGTAGATGTCTTGAAAAATCGCTGTATGTTGTTATCTGGAACGATGCAGTTTGTTGAATTCTTGTTGAATGAAGTGGGTAAGGGACCCCGAGTATGCTGGTACCAGAACAAACCAGCTTATGGCCACCAAATGTTGCGTAATATATAACTTCTGTTGCCAAGGGCAGGTAGTGCTGGCACTTAAAGTATGGTGTAGACTTAGGACTGGTGTACATGTGTAAAATAGTTGCACAGTCATACAGGTACAGTTCCAACAGGAACCCACACCAAATCACGACGTATGGAGTCAATGAATGTTTTTAACCAAGTGATGTTGTTGGTAACATATATTGTACGCCACAATGACAAAATGCATGGACATCGTTATGCAGAAAAACATCACAGGTATTTTCACAACAGTCATTGTATCATCGAAGTAGTCGACTCAACAGGCACAGCAAACAGCATAATATTAATGTACATGATATGCCTTTTAGGATATCGTAGACCGCTGTTCATGTAGTCAGGTAGTAAACTTCCCCTTTCCATAAGAGCTAGTAGATATCAACTAGGAGATTAAATATGGTCTCCTCGTTTTGACCTCAACAAGACAGGCATGTCTTTTGAGCGCCACATTTGTGACGTACGTCTAGTTTGACTAGTGAATTTTCCCTGATATGATGGATGATTTAAAGGGACCTTTAGCTTTTCATAACATTAGAACCCCTGAACATTTGTTGTAACTTTTCGTTTGCCAGAACGCATTCCACCGGGACTCATGTAGGATACAGCGACGAGATCAAAGAGACAGACCGAGGGATCTTAAGGGAGACTATCGGCGCTATCAAAGACAGCAGTTTTCCCTGATACGAGACGCAGTTGCTTGCCGCTAATTTCGCGTCTCGGTGTCAATCGAGGAACCGAGCGAACGGGGAAAGCGAACGGGTAGCAGCGAACGGAGATACGAAGACCAGGGGGCGGCTTTTTATCTTGATTTGGCGGTCAGATCCCCAAAAGTTCGTGAGATCAAATAAGTTGTCAAGTTTATCATGTCCCACTCAACTTACATTCCATTTTAGCTAAATAGACCATGAAGAACTAGACACGTTATCACTCGCTGGCCAGACCTTTACAGAAGCACTAGCTTTATTGAAATCTTGTTATAGATTTTCCCCTGGATTTTATATATATTTGCAGTGATTTCTAATTCTGTGAAAAGCGGTAAAATATATATTGTGTAAAGTGATCAGTGGTTTAGTCATTCTATTTAAAGGGAGTGATCAGTGGTCTGACTACTACCTTTAATTCATAAAAATCTATTTAAATGAAACCTCTATATCCATCTGATCACTCCAGTTTTAAAACTCATTTTTATAAATTTTTAATTAAACGGGGATCTCTAAAGTTCCAGTTTTATAATATTTATCTATTATATTATTTCAAAAGATCATAGATGCTTAAATTAACTTTTAAAGTCGCGAAGGAATTTATAATTAATAAATTCAGTTAAGTCCTAGTTTTATAGATGTGTGTTTTTAACCACTAGAATTCGCGCAGTGTTTATTAAATACATAATTAAATACTCGAGTGTATTATAGGCTTAACGGGAAATTCATCGCGCTTTAGAAGGTTATTTGTTTTCGGTATATTACATGTCTTTTTTTTCTTTCATACAGAGTGATCGTAACCTGTGCGATCCCAGCATTAAGAAAGCAATAAAGAAATCAATCTAAGCAAAGCAAAGCATAAACAGTGTGTAGAGTTCCCCTGACGCAGAACTTGTTGAGACTGTGTAAATTTTTAATCTTTGAGGCGATTCTATGTTTGGAATTTCGCTATCTAACTTATAGCAAAGAAAGCACACCCAAAGACAAATTTAACGCACCATCAAACAACTTAAGTCGTAACGGGAAGAAGAACACTGGCCCGAGCTTTGTTAGTTTACTGACACAGAGAGATAATTCATAATTTCCTGAACAGTGATGTGACTAGTTTTCTCACTGGACTTAAACCATACCTCACGGATAAAGTGTACCAGCACGCGTAAGAATTTTATTATCCGCGGCATAGTCAAATAGACCACACCATCCTCACCCCGGTATCAGAGACCGTGCCCTCCCATAGAAACTGTTATTAAAAAAAGAGACACAACTACAGATTCATTTTCCAGCGATTACGGGACCCTTTTATGTGCTGACCGCCTACCCGATAATCTGGGGCTAGAACTTGAACAAACACTCATACATTTAGTTGAGGCGTAACTGCTGTTGTGTTATTCTATGGAGTGCAAGATTTTTTCACAATCGGTAAGTGAGAGCAAGACGAGTGAAGGCCTTTGCTAGCGCGTGTATGAATGACAGGAAATTAATTCTTTTGTGTGACCATTCTGTTAACTTGCTTACCTGGTAACATATATCTTTTCTGTATACCCTACATTGTTCCTTTAAGTGGGATAGTTGATAATTTGTTAACTCTGTTTAAAACCACCTCCTTTCCATTTGCTTAGTAAAGGGAAGAACAGCTGGGAAGAACAGTTTTTTTAAATCACTTATACCTAACTTGGTAACACCTCTTTCAGAGTAATTAACTTTACTGTTAGGTTAACGTACCCGTGTTCCTGATATTATCTATCTCTGGACTGGGTTTGTCTTTGTCTAATGAGCGGGAAGGGCTTAGTCGATACCAATCTTCTTCACCCCCTCCCAAACTTGTTATTTGCATTTGTGTACTTATGATAATTTATGTAATATCTGATATTTTTAGTAATTGATGTTTAAAGTGAATAAAATCACCTAAACTCATTTAGTTCTGTGTGTTGGATATACCCAAAGCCCAACATTTCCCCTATTCGTTTAATATAGTTTGTATCAACGTCGTGTGTGTGTTTGAAAACACCGAATCGGTGAGCGCGCAGATGCGAGTCTGGAAAACTGGCAAATAATTGTTTGACCAGGAGAGTGAAAGAGAAGATTGAGAGACACGATTTGTCGTAAATAAGTCTGTCTTTACTCTCCTCCAGCACGCTGTGAAGTAACTATTAAATCTCTACATTTTCTATCACTGAGCTTTCCATCATCATTTTCCACTCTAAACCGGACCACTATTTCTACGACTCTTTTCTCTCAAAATAAATTTACGACAACATTATCGTTCTCTATGTTCCTTATACAGCAAAGGTATCAAACCTAGATCCATCAACAAAGTTCAGGAAGCAAGTAGTCCGTAGGACAGGCATCAATCGATGCGTGACAATAGAAGTGGATCGTGAGCTGAGCAAACTTGTCATAATATATAGACTTTATAATAAGGCAGGCTAAGCGAAAGTCAACATCACAAGATGGCGATAAAGTCACTTAGCAAAAAAGGATTCATTTACCTGTTCATCAGGAATTTAATCATATAATCACATATGCCTCCAGGCATTAGGAATAACATGGAGATACATCATCTCAAAAAAAGAACAACAATCATGAGGACTCCTTCCTGAATAATCTAAGCGAAGACTAGCACATAGCTACGTCTCGCCTTACCAGCTTCTCTGCTCAGACTAACCTGGGCGGAAATCGTTTAAACAACGCCACAAAAAGAGACATGCGCAGAACACGCGAATCGAATACAACTCAGCCAGATTTACGAAACGAAGAATGTTCTACGATGTTCGACTAAAGACCTTTTACCTTAAAAGGAAATGAATCTTGAAACATTGCGATTGCCAACTGTTTTCAAAGAACTGGCGATCTGAGCGCTCCATAAATGGACATGACTCAAAAATCGTTCACACAACTATCGGCAACCCTAGCTATCAAGATAAGACAACTTCTTGACGATAGCTATCAAGATTAGACGACTGTAGAAATAAAAGTGACTACAATTCCATGAGTTCCTTCCCATGCATTAAAAATTAACTATAGTCAGAATGCATGGTCAGAATAAGTTGCGACAAGTTTTTAGCAGCAACAACTATCAAAAGGTTTCCCCAGTGTGTCACATCCATCTTCAGCGTCTTTTTCTGATTTCTTGTTCCACTGGCAATTGTGTCATCAGTTTCCACAATAGTCATGTTGCCTTACCACTTCTATTCTACGCAAGCGCCCGTGTCTCCAGTATTACAAACATGTAATCACGTCATAGAAAAGCGAGTCTTGAACAGCACTGAAGCAAGACCATCCCTGGAGGTCACAGAGAAGTGGTTTTGACAGAAGACTGATAAACATATCGTGGACACGTAACAGAGTAATGAAGACGTCCTGAAGAGGTCAATGGGGTCGTCCACAATTTTGCCATTTATTAACTCCCCCTTGTCACATTTCGTCACAAAAACCGAGAACCCCCTAATGTGACGTCACAAATCCTGCCTGCCTTGTTAAAACAATTTTTTGCTCGACTGAAAACCAACAACGATAACTCAATGTCAATTAGTTACCTAGTCTTCATCATCATCATCATCTTCATCATCATCTTCATCATCATCTTCATCATCATCATCATCATCATCAACTTTCAACTCCCTAAGAAGCATTTGCTTTATGACAAGTCTTCTTGTCCTGTGCCAACAGCTCTAGGTATTTCCATATCTTCTTCATTTCCTTCATGTCTGTCTCCAGTTCTCTTCTCCATGTATTCCCTGGTCTTTCTCTGTCCTTCTTACCCTGGGGATTCCATAACATGGACTGCTTGGTAAAGCTATGAGAAGGTTTGCTCAGTGTTGTGCACTATTCATCTCTACTCATGTCTGGTTCTTCTGGCCCTTGTCTGGTTAGTGTTATCAGTGTCACATTATTGATATTTTCATACCACTACAGTCCTTCTGTTTTAGGTAAGCATCCGTTTCTAAGAACGTCCGTGGTTAGAGCGCAGTCCTCTCGCGACAAAGGTAGCAGCTTGGAAACACGGTGGCGTCACGGTACAGTCCATCAGCTGTAAATGGATACCTGACAGTCAGGAAAGGAAGTGGTTACTTCACCTCTCGAAGCTTGATCTAGTATTGTGTAGTCTCTAACACTTCACTCCACTACGGCAGTATCTTCTATGAGACTACATTTTTAAAAACCCATTTGTGAAAGTCTGACACTTTTTGGATGTTGTTTGTGTTGTTCTCTATGTTCAGAGCCATACAGTAGGATTAACCTGACAATTTAATTGATTCTGATTTGTGTGTCCTTTAATCTCGACACATTTCTTTGATCTCATCAGATTGTTGTCACGATGGTGATAACCTGTTACTGTTTTTTTTTTAAATCTAATTGTATACAGTACAATCTATTTAGTCTGCATTTTGATTTCAAAGGTGTGTTTTCCGTTATTTAAAAATGAAATATATAGTGAAAATCAATTTAAACCAGTTAAAGGTTATAACAACTGTTCGATATTTCAACTGAGATTATAATATTAACTAGTAAATATACCCGCCAAAGTAGTGACGGGAAAAGAACTAAAGTTAACGTACCTTCAGTAATTTCAGCATTTGCAGCACATTTAGAAAATTGGGAAACTCATTTTGATGATTCTGAGTGAAGTTATTTTACCCATGTTTGAATAGTTTTGAAGAAAAAAAATAATCTCCGCCTTTTTTCGTTTTGCAAGGGATGTCATTTATCTCTTACCTGTCAAGGAAAACAATCAACCGTAATAGCAACTAGTAAATATACCCAGCAAAATAATGACAGGGAAAGAACTCAAGCGAACGCTTAACCTTTTAGCTTCGACAGCACATTTAGAAAACTGGGGAACTCATGTTGTTGATTCTGAATGAAGTTATTTTACCCATATCTGTAAGTTTTGAAGAAAAAAAATTGTTAGCTGTTTTTTTTACAAGGGATATAATTTATCACCTTCTCTATCAACGGGGAAACAAACGGCAAAGAAAAAAAAATAACAAATATATTTTAGATTTTTGACACTTTGTGTTTCTATTTATTATTTAAAATATAAATGCAATTTTGGTGGGGAAAAAAGATGTGCGCTAGATTGAACGTCGTGTATTTTATTGCAACGGCCAGAAGCAAACGACTTTTGTATAATTTTAAGACTGCAACTTTGCTGGGAAAAAGTTTGTGACCGACGTTTAAAAAAAAAAGAAGTTATCTATTACGGCTAAAAGTTACCTATCGCGGATAAAAGTTAACAAATGCGGATAAAAGTTAACTATTACGGATACAAGTAGAAACATAATTTATGTAAGAAGCGAGTATGCCTCTTTCATTTTTGTATGACTTCACATTTCTAATGGATGGGTTTGGAAAAAAATCGAAAAAAGGTGATTCGTCTTACGAGGACAAAAGACAAAGAAAATAGTCTACGTTACAGCCACAAGGCCTTCGTCAGGAAAGGAAAGAAAGTGAAGGCTAGATAGGACACATAGGAACTTAAATAAATATAAAAATAAAACCTAGGTACTTCCCTGAAGGCAAGGCATCGAAATCCTATCACTATTTGCTGTCCGCTGATGGACGCGTGGCTGAAAATTTTCTAACCTTCATCGTCACACAACGTCACAAAATTTTGACCTCTCTCTCTTTTTCTCTCCCTCTCTCTCTCTCTCTCTCTCTCTCCCTCTCTTTCTCTCACTGCGAGACATCATGTGTGGACGACCCCAGAGCACAAAGGACACGTATTACATATAAGAAAGGAGCAATCCACTTTGTTGGACATTTGAGAAAACGACAACTGGAATATATTGTGACAACAGGAAAGAATGATGGAAGAAACAGATCGAGGACGACAAAGACAGAAGATACAGGACAAAAGTAACATGTAAGTATGGAGAGAAGTAAACAAAAAAATTGATAAACAAATTGGAGACAGGAAGTTGCGGAGAGACGCTACCGCCCACGCCCGCACGAACAGTACTTGAAGAAGTAAAAAATCGTTTGATGGCGCGTGCTATTTTATTTATAATCTGTTTTCTTGACTTCCTTCTCTGTTGACGTGAATCATTCTGAAACTGGCGTTGTAAACTTTTAACCTATCTATCTATCTATCTATCTATCTATCTATCTATCTATCTATCTATCTATCTATCTATCTATCTATCTATCTATCTATCTATCTATCTATCTATCTATCTATCTATCTATCTATCTATCTATCTATCTATATATCTATCTATCTATCTATCTATCTATCTATCTATCTATCTATCTATCTATCTATCTATCTATCTATCTATCTATCTATCTATCTATCTATCTATCTATCTATCTATCTATCTATCTATCTATCTATCTATCTATCTATCTATCTATCTATCTATCTATCTATCTATCTATCTATCTATCTATCTATCTATCTATCTATCTATCTATCTATCTATCTATCTATCTATCCATCCATCCATCCATCTATCTATCTATCTGTCCATATTCATTCAATCACAGACTTTTCAAATACATCATGAGTGCAGATTATATGCCACCCTAATTTCGTTATGTTCTTAAATAATTACGCTGTCACCTCAGGGGCGCATTCCCATAGTCAGTTATGACTGAAGGGGCTATTATTATTATTATTATTATTACATAATATCATATGTAGGTTTTAAAGTTAATTTTGTCCTGTTTAGTATAAATTATGATACGCATCTGTAAATTTGTGTAACTGTTATTGTACTGTTACAATGTTGGGATTTTATTTTATTGTATTTTCTTGTTATTTTATTATTTAAGTAACATTTAGGATACGTGTCAGAATAAATAGATTAACTATGGAAGAAGAGAGAAAGGAAGGGCAGAATGTTAGACGGGCCTGCGTGACCAATTCTAAACCCTTTGAAAATAAAGTTCGTTCGTTCTATCTATCTATCTATCTATCTATCTATCTATCTATCTATCTATCTATCTATCTATCTATCTATCTATCTATCTATCTATCTATCTATCTATCTATCTATCTATCTATCTATCTATCTATCTATCTATCTCTGATAATGTTTGTACTTTTCAACATATGTTATGTCATGCTTATAAGTAATTAATGTTAATATGAGTGTGCTATATTATTATTTTACTTTACAACGTTGAATTCCTTGAATTTGATATGTAAAATGCATATGAGAATAAATGAATTCAGTATGAAAGGTGAGAGAAAGGAAGGGCAGAATGTCAGACGGGCCTGCGTGCCCAATTCTCAACCCTTTGAAAATAAAGTTCGTTCGTTCGTTCGTTCGTTCGTTCGTTCGTTCTGTCTTTATACATATACACATATAAAAAAACATGTGCCAAAGTAACAACATGCCATCCCCATCTCACCCTCCCTAACACTGTTTATCAAATTAATGTATCAAGTTATTACATTCACATGTTATGAAAGCACGTTTATTAAGGATAAAAGCGAATTTTCCTCCAGCATTTTCAAAGAGAGACTGCTGTTAGGAGGCAGCTTCTGGCACACTGTTTTTCCCTGCTATGAGCAGTTATCACTGTTTTGCGCTGACTACACAGTGGGGTATAGTCTAGGGGGGAAATGGGAGGGGAATGAGGGAAAATATGATAAATAAGGAACCATCTCACGCTTACTTACACCCCTCTCCTCCACACTCACATGATGCCTCTGTTTGTTTTGAGGCACGTGCAAAGGTAGGTCACGAGTTTAAAAAAAAAAAAATTTACTTTTTGGTCTGGCAGGAGCACTCACGGCCTCGAAAGAGTAGTGTTCTTTGATTCTGTTCTTGTGACCTTTATCTCAAAACTAAAAGGCAAAGCTGTAAGCCTTCTGAAAATATGGCATTAACTCGAATCCTTTTTTTTTTTTCAGTTACTTATAATCTGGATTTTTTTTTTTTTCAAGACAAAAAAGAAAGAAAAAAAAAAACCGCAGGAAATCGAAATAGTAGTGTTAACATATGACGTCATATAAAAAGTGCAGCTGGGCGCGTTTTTGTTGCGGTAAATTTAGAATTATGCTCTTTATTTTTAAAGAGCACTTCAGACTTTATTTCTTGTTTTCTGCCAACAGTAAAATTTAAAAATTGTTACTAAAAAATAACAGATATAAAGATGTGTTCGGAGCGATCTTCTTTGTTTGCATTCATGACCCTTCAGCCTCTCCCCCCCCCTCCCCTCTTCACCCCAACCCCCAAATTCCCCCCTCCCCCGACCAACTAACACATGCCATGTCCTCCTATAGAGTGCCACAAGGTCAAGGTTGTTCGTTCTTCCTAATGCTTTTTATGTCTGTCCCCAGTTCTTGTCTCCGTGTGTTTTTCGATCTACCTTTTACCCTGAACATTCTAGAACAAGAACTGTCTTATGCTATCTGTGACGAAATCAGTCGTGCACTTTTTTATCTCTCATCCACTCCGGCAGTATCACTTCATTTCTTCATTTTTCTCACACATTGTCCTATTATTTGGCATATTATATGCATCATTATTCTTGCGGTGACCGCTCCCAGACTGTTCCTGTTTCACAAAGTGAACGTAGTATTATCGGGTTAATACGATTATCACGTAAGTCAGTCTGGCCACCATTGAAAGAGACGTCAGTTGTTTGTGCAACATGGTATCGCACGAACAAGCAGAGAAAGCCAGATTGCTATCTAAGGAAGCCGCCTGAGGGTCGGGCGAAAACACCGGTGATAATTAGATAATCGTTTCATCTGAGCCCTCTCGGTATCAATATTACAGATAATCTGTCTGGGGGAGGCAATATTGGAAGGTAGCATCTGGACATCAAATAAGTTCACAGATTTGTTTGTGAGTTGGCGAAAGCATTACGACATATTGAAAAAAGTCACGCGATGGAAGTTTAAAATGTAATATTTTAAAAACGGCATGGAAACAATACTTAGGAGCTAAAAACACAGTGGGACAAATAGAGAAATATAGAGAATATGTGATACTCAGAACAGAAGCAAAGAACAAGGTGCTAGCAGCAAAACAGAAGTCCTGGGAAGAATTTGGAGAAAAGCTAGAAAAAGATGCGCAAGAAAACCAGAAATTGTTCTATATGACCCTAAAGAACACGAGGAAGGAAAAACAATGCCCTCTCAAATTTATAAAGGACAAGCAAGGCAAATTGCTTACTGCCCCGAAGGAAGTAATGGAAAGATGGAAAGAATATTTCTCAGAACTCTTTGATGGTGAGCAAGGTCAAGCATCAGAAATGATAACTACTAGCACAGAAGAGGAAACCAATGGTGATGAAGATGACATAAAGATGGAAGAACTGAAGGCAGCACTGGAGAAAATCAAGATGGGCAAAGCAGCAGGGCATGATGGTATAACACCAGAAATGTTTAAGTACATGGGAGCATCAGGCGACCTATTACTCTGAAGGGTCCTACAGGCAGCGTGGTGCAAGAAGACCATACCAAAGGATTGGGAGATTGCCATCATAACACCAATTTTCAAAAAAAGGTGACAATCAACAATGTGGAAACCATAGAGGCATATCCCTTGTCAGTGTCCCTGGTAAAATCTACTCTAGAATCCTAGAGCAGAGACCCCGACGCCTAGCTGAGCCAAAATTGGATGAGGTCCAGTGCGCATTCCGAGCTAGCCGAAGTACACAAGACCTAATCTTCACACTCAGACAGCTGAGTGAAAAGGCCCTTGAGTATAAGAGTGAGATCCATCGTGTTTCGTAGATCTGGAAAAGGCGTTTGACAGGGTCCCCTGGAGCAAACTTTGGGACTGTTTGGCAAGAAAGAACATTCCAGCACCTCTGATCCATGCTATACAGAGCTTCTACAAGTCTTGCAGAAATTATGTGAGGACAGCAAACCATAAGTCAGAAGAGTTTAGGACCACCACTGGTGTAAGAGAAGGTGATATCCTGTTACCTTATCTTTTCATACTCCTCGTGGACGATGTCATCAAGGCATGTAAGGAGAGAACAAGAAAGTATTCAGTGGGGTACTGGAAGATGAGACAGGTCTGTATTTCAGAGCTGGCATTTGCTGATGATGTTGCCCTGATTGCTAAATCAGAGGCACATCGCCAATTCAATCTGCAAGTCTGGAAGGAAGAGCTGGAGAAGAGAGGGATGGTCATAAGCAGCTCTAAAACAAAATCCGTGGTGATATCACGAGAAGAAAGAAGACATTAGATTAAGCTGAGAGAACAGGTCCTGGAGCAGGTCGACCACTTTAAATACCTCAGAGCTATAATAGACCAAAAGGGAGGCATCAAAGAAGAGTTGGCCACTCGAAAAGCAGCAGCTAAGAGACTTTTTCAGGCAATAAATCGAGGATTCCTCAGCAAGAGAGAGGTTGGTAAGAAAACAAAGATGGCCGTATTCCGCTCCACCTATGTCCCAGTCTTGACATATGGATGCGAGTCATAGGCAATGACTACAACCCACAAAAGCAAGATCCAAACCTCAGAAATGAGGTATCTGAGGAAGGTGGTTGAAGTAACAAGAAGAGACATGATTCGCAACCAGACGATACGTCAAGGCCTAGAATCCCACCCCCTGCAGTCCCAAGTAGAACAGTCCCAAGATGGTTTGGCCATGTCTGCAGAATGGGAGAAGATCGGCTACCACGACAAGCATGGGAAACAAAGAGCCAGGGATCCAGACCCCCAGGACGACCCAGAGTACGCTGGGAGGACAATATTAGACAATCTTTGAAGGACCGAGGACTAGAATGGAACCAGGCCAGGAGGAAAACAGCCGATAGGATAGTCTGGCGCTAACTCTCTCCAAAACCTCTACACCTCAAGGTAGAAGGGGAACGACTAAGTAAGTATATTTTAAAACACGCTGGGGGAGAATTAAATTAAACACCCCTACCCATATACTCTAGAGCTTTCGATTGGATTGATTTGAGAGCCGGAATACACAACGGTTTTCATTGGAATTTCGTCGGAAGCACAATCTGGGATTTGAACTAAGAAATGGGAATGTAATATAGCGAAATTGGAGACACACATCAGACTGCATCGCAACGTCAATTTAGAGAAGGATCTGACTAAGGATTCCAAAATTAAAAGTGACAGATCGGATGTATTTGGGCAACTTTAAACTTACAAGTAAACCCGCATATTTAAATACAGAGACTGGAAACTTAAAAGGACCCAGACAAAGGTATTTGGGCAACTTTGAAACAAAATAAGTAAACCCGCATTTTAAATTTTAAGTCTGGATACCTAAGGAATCAGATCACCCGTCATAAGAGGATTACTAAAGTTTTCCAGGCCAAGTGATTCGTAGAACACCCGTCATAAGAGGACTACTAACATTTTCCAGACCAAGTTATTCGCAGAGCACCCGCCATAACAGGATTACTAAAATTTCCCAGACCAAATTATTCGAAGCATCTAATAAAGTGCTTCGTCGAATCTAAACTGTGCGAGGAGATTGTGTTCCCAAAAGTTACTTTGAGGTAAGTGTAAACATTTATTTTACAAATGTGTACTTGACATGTTTTTCTTGCTAAGTGGTTAAAAATGAGGCTGGCAACCTCAACATATGAAAATAGTATATTCATAAACCACTTCAGCAAGCGCTGGTGATTTCTTCTTGCTAGTCGTACAGAAAACCGACAGCAGAGGTGACCCCAGACTCCGACTGGAACAGTGATGAGTGATGATTATATCACGTGTACATCAAGTGTATCATATCATTTTGTGAGATATATATACCTTGTTACTTGTAATTCAGGCAAATCATTGCTTTTCGCGCTGTCCAAGCACATATTTTCCCATTTTAATACCCAGAAGAATATTGGTGATTTCAAATCATCATCCCTGAGTTACGCTGTGTATACTCAAGAATAATTATCCCGAGAGAATAACATTGGTGGGTGGACAGCGAGACAATGCGCCTGTTAATTTGCAGCCCACAAATGTACTTAGCAGAGGCATTTGTTTTTATTGTGTCTAAAAGATCGTGGTACTAAGCTATCAGACCGTTCGAGGAACGAAGCTATCAGACTGTGAAGTGTCATCATCACAAAAGAATCGACAAAAGCCAAGGCTGCAGGACTCGCTCATACACGCTAAGTGCTAACTAACAGGCACCAGCAAACGGACATTAAAATTAAATATTAATTTTAAATTTAAATCCTCAAACCAAATCTCGATGACGAGAAATTTTATTTTCATCTAAAATTCACCATCATTCTATTTATTTTAACCTGTTAAAACTAATTGATTATTAAATGTGTTACATGTTATTTTAAAACATAATAATCTTAGTTGATTCAGTTACTTCTATTATAGGTGTGAAAGCAACGTACGAGCAAGACTCTTCTTTTTTATATATATATATATATATATATATATATATATATATATATATATATATATATATATATATATATATATATATATATATAACTCTAAACTCACAATGAAGACCAAAGCTGCGGTATATAATGCCTTCGTCACCAGCACACTCCTATATGGCAGCGAGACCTGGACGACCTATGCTAAGCAAGAAAGAAGGCTCAATACCTTCCATTTGCGGTGTCTACGCCGCATCCTCGGCATCTCGTGGAAAGATAAAGTGACAAATGTCGAGGTGTTGTCACGTGCTGGCCTTCAAAGTATGTATACGCTGCTTAGACAGCGCAGACTTCGCTGGCTTGGCCATGTTCGCCGCATGGAAGATGGTCGCATCCCAAAAGATATCTTCTACGGACAATTAGCAGATGGCAAGAGAACAGTTGGGCGACCACAGCTGAGGTTCAAAGATGTGTGCAAGAGAGATATGAGGGCACTGGACATGGATCCAGCAACATGGGGGGATGAAGCTGCCGATCGCACTAAGTGGCGATGCTATTTACGGCACCACCTCAGATTGGGCGAAGAGAGGCTCACACAAGAAGCAGAGGTGAAGAGAAAACGTCGAAAGGAGCACCAGGAAAATAAGCAGCTGAGGGCTGCCACCTCAGGGGCGCATTCCCATAGTCAGTTATGACTGAAGGGGCTATTATATATATATATATATATATATATATATATATATATATATATATATATATATATATATATATATATATATATATATATATATATATATATATATATATATATATATACATCAATAGAGCTTCTTCTTGTAAAAAGGAATTTTGCTGGATTTACACCAGCTGGGGGCTTCAACGGGCTATAACCATTGCTTAATTCTTCAAAAAAGGCGGCTGACCGATAATAAGTTAACAATTGCTCAGCCAATACAGCATTGTTCTTGACTTCGGAAATATCTTATGAAATCTACCTTGAGATAGAAGCGTCTTTACCCTTCTATCTACAACTCTGCCAAGAGTAATCTTGTGCGAAGGTAGACACCTTTGACGACCCATTTTAGATACTCTTGAGTTTTGGCCACTGGTGGACCACTACTGCAAAGCAGGTGAGGCAATCCGTGACACTATCAAAGGGTTTCCTGAACGTGTGCTCTATTCATCCCCAGCGTCTTCTTCCCATCTCTTGTTCCACTAGCATTTGTCTGAATCTTATCATTAGTTCCACGTTGGTGATCTTGTCATTAGTTCCACGTTGGCGATCTTGTCACACCATTTCAATCCTTCTATTCTATGCACGCATCCATTTATGGAAGTCTGTAACTTCTGGTTGTTTGTTTCTATTCGCTCTCATATAACCAAATCTAATTCTCGCAGAAAGTTGCCGGTCTTTCCTATGTTTCTCTCATAGCCATATAATTTGTTTCCGTCAACTGTGTTGATAAAGGACATGCTGACAACACTAGTCAACAACCAAAATGTACCAGAAATGAAAATAGCTGATCTTAACTAATTTTGGTGTGCTTATTTAATTACGGTCAATTTATATATATGACGCAACTGTTGTGGGCGATTGCATTAATTTTTCTAATGACCAATAAAAATGTAACTAGAAGTTGATGATGCAATCCTACATATCATTACATCACCTTTGTGTATAAATATCTTATCTCTGATAAAATTTTGCCATTAGTTAGTGCATTTGTCCTTATCAAAAGTATCGTGATTAGAAATGCCTAGGATATGTGTGAACAGTGCTAATAATTTCTGTTATATATGTGGTGAGGTGACATTTCTATCACAAAAACGAAATATAACTAAAGTGATTAAGAAGGCGTACAGTTTGTATTTTGGCTGCGGAATAGGAGATCAAGATAAGAGCTGGGCGCCTCACAAATGCTGCAGTACATGTGCAGCACATCTTAAACTGTGGTTGACTGGCAAAAGGCAAGCTATGCCTTTTGCAGTCCCAATGATTTGGAGAGAGCCCACTGATCATCTCAACAACTGTTACTTTTGCATGGTCCCTCCAATTGGGAAAGGCATATCAAAGAAGAAAAATGGACTCTGGAATATCCAAACATCCCCTCTGCAATACGTCCGGTACCACATGGCGATGATCTACCAGTTCCCAAAGTGCCAGAATCATTTTCAGCTGCTTCCACTGATGAAGAAGAGGACATTGGTGGTCCTGAACCATCAACCTCAAGCGACCCAGATTTTAAGCAAACTACATCCACTAAACCACATTTAATAACCCAAGGTGAACTGAATGATCTTGTAAGAGATCTGAATTTACCGAAGAACAAGGCGGAGCTTTTGGGTTCCAGATTGCAACAGTGGAATCTCCTGGCAGAAGATGTTACAATTTCTGTGTATAGGAACCGCCAGAAGCCGCTTATTACATTCTTTTTCAAAGAGGGTGACCTTTCTGCGTACCACAACATTTCTGGTTTAATGGCAGCCCTCAAAATGAATTACACACCGGAAGAGTGGAGGCTTTTCATTGATTCATCCAAGACGAGTCTTAAAGCTGTTTTGTTGAATAATGGTAATGTGTTACCGTCAATTCCAGTTGGTCAAACAGTTCATATGAAAGAAACTTATGAAAACATTAAGCAGCTTTTGAAGTGTATAAACTACGATCATCATCATTAGTCACTTTGCGGTGACTTAAAAGTGGTCGCTCTTTTGCTTGGACTACAGGGTGGATACACCAAGTACTGTTGCTTTCTCTGTGAGTGGGATAGCCGTGCACGAAGTGACCATTACATCAGAAGACATTGGCCAATCAGGCAGTCATTGCAGTCTGGCAGTAAGAACGTTGAGAACCCAGCACTTGTCGACACCAGCAAGATTTTGTTGCCACCCTTGCACATTAAGCTGGGTCTCATGAAAAACTTTGTCAAGGTAATGGAGAAAACAGATGAGGCTTTCAAATACCTCATCAGAAAATTTCCAAGACTGAGTGAAGCTAAAATAAGAGAGGGAGTATTTGTTGGTCCGCAAATTCGAAAACTTCTTCATGATGAGGAGTTTCTTTGCAAGTTGCATGGCAAGGAAAAAGCAGCATGGCTAGCATTTAAGTCAGTGGTGGACAATTTTCTTGGAAACAACAGATCTGATAATTACAATGAAATTGTAGAAAATCTCCTTCTGAAGTATAAGAGTCTTGATTGCAACATGTCTTTGAAAATTCATTTTCTGGATTCTCATCTGGATTTCTTTACGGCAAACTGTGGAGCGGTCAGTGATGAGCATGGTGAATGATTTCACCAGGACATTGCTGCTATGGAGACGAGGTATCAAGGCAATTGGAGCCCTTCACTGCTTGCTGATTACTGTTGGACTGTGACAAGAGACACCTCATTGATTGACTACAAGAAGCAAGCAAAGAGAGCTCGAACAGCGACTGAATAATGACGGAATGGGTTTAAATGTGCCTTTTTAAAACATGATATGTGAACTTTAAATAATGTTTTTATTTTTTCTATCATTTTATGTTGAAATATCAATTAATTGAGTATGTAACCACAATTTTTATAATGCTAAAGTAGAAAGACTAGCTGTTCACCCCAGAGAATTAAACAAGCATACATTATTTGTATTACTGTAATGTAAATTCATCATTAAAAAAAAACCCAGAGCCAATTGGGGAATTTCATTATGATATTTGAAATCAGCATGTCAAAATCAATAAGAAATGGTATATTTAATTTCTGGTACAAAAAACTTTTGAAAATTTGTTGACTAGTGCAATTTGCTTTTCTTCTGGAGTGGATATTCTAGGAGGACATGTTCTATTGTTTGCTCATCTTCCCACGTGCACACATGTCTGTCTGTCTGTCCGATTTTTACTTTGTTGAATAGATGGTGATCTGAGCCAGTTGTGGCCAGTTCTTAGCCTGACAATTATAACCTGATCTCTTGTTGACAAGGAATAATATTCTTCTGTTATATATGACTGTGACAATACTGATGGCCAAGTCATCTAGTTTCTAGACTCGCTCTCGCAAGAGATGTAATTTTCTAGATGTTCTATTTTTAACACAGGTTTTCTTGAAACTCATATATGATGAAGACTTTCAACCTTGATGACACCACTTACTTTTATTATTTAATACTGGCACCATTGTTTTTCTGGTATAATGCTTGCAGCACAGTTTATTTGACTTATGCTAGTAATACTGTTTTTCATAAAAAATGTAGGCAATTCTGTTTTTCTTTCATATGATGGCGGTACTGTTTTTCATGTACAAGGCAGGCAATACTGTTTTCCTATATTGTGCAGGCAGTACTGTTTTTCATATGCAAGGCAAGCAATACTGTTTTCCTATATTGTGCAGGCAGTACTGTTTATCATATAACGTCTCCTACAACGAATTGAGACCAGATGTGGCTTTCAACGTATGCGCGTAGTGGCCGCCAGTCACTCCCGCCTTTTATCAGACCTCAGTGCCCAACAGACCCAGCTTCTGCTTCGCTTACGTTGTCTCACCTCCAACAACTTCCCTTTCTATTCTATGATACGCACCACTATCCACACACTGAACCGGCAGCTGCATGAGTTCCTTTCCACGTCTAAACACCTTAAACTATCCCGTCTCATCCCTACCCCCAAAGCTACCCCTCCATCCTCCACTCCATCACGCACTCAGGTAGTCTGCATCCCCCCAGATCTACCCCTCTCTGAGGGAGAGCGCTCTGTTCTTAGTAAGGGCTTAAAATTTGTTCCTCTTCGTCCGACCCTAGACCAATACAATCTCCTCCAGGATGTTCATTGGTTTCACCGTCGCATGAGGCTGAAGCTCCATTTTAGAGAGAAAGACAGCACTCCGCAGTCTCAGGCTGAATCCGACATCTTCGCACGCTTTTCTGACTCTACTAAACCTCCCTTTACACCTAAACCTGGAGCCTCTCATGCCCTGGACCTGTATATCAAGAACACCATCCATGACATTCAGCAGCTCCGCCCTCGTAGATTGCATTATTCCAATCTCACTTCGGCAGAGTCTAGTGCTCTCTCCCTTCTTCGCCGTAGAGACGACATTGTCATCAAACCGGTCGACAAGGGAGGAGCCATTGTCGTCTGGCAGAAGGACTTGTACCTAAGTGAAGGTAAAAACCAGTTGACCAATGGCTCTTTTTACAGGTCCAGGACCAGCGATGCGACTGTCTCTAACAATCGCATTGTACACAACATTATTAAACAGCTTATCACTAGTAATGATCTTCCTCCCGAAGCATCTCATCTTAGGATTCATGACAGCTCTTTGGGCAAGCCTGTATTCTACATGCTCCCCAAAATTCACAAGATCGAAAACCCTGGAAGACCTATTGTCTCAGCCTGTTCTTGTCCTACTGAACACATTTCTGACTTCCTAGATAGCATTTTCCAGCCTATCGTTGAGAATCTTCCCTCCTTCATCAAAGACACCAATCACGCTCTTACAACTTTCTCCTCTATCCGACTCCCAGCAGACCGCTCCTACCATCTTTTCTTGCTGGACGTCTGCTCTCTGTATACCTCTATTCCCCACTCTGATGGTCTCCGAGCTCTTCGGTTTTTTTCTGGACCAACGCACTTGCCCTTCTATATCCACTGTCACTCTTCTCCGTCTTGCTGAACTGGTCCTTCAACTGAATTCCTTTGAATTCAATGGTCAGTTTTTTTACCAAATTAGTGGTGTTGCCATGGGAACGAAGATGGGTCCCAGCTATGCCTGTCTATTCATGGGCCACTTGGAGCATCAGATATGGCAACAATACTCCGGTCCTTTCCCTGGGTTTTACCGCAGATATATCGATGATGGCATAGGTCTCACAGATATGTCTGAGACTGATTTACACCGCTTCATCGACTTTGTGAACCACTTTCACCCCACCATCAAGTTCACCTCCCTCGTCTCCACAGTATCTGTCAACTTCCTTGACATTACTATTTCTATCACGCCCTCCGGCCTTAATACCTCAGTATACTACAAGCCGACAGATGCCCACAGCTACCTCCTGTATACCTATTCTCATCCTCGGGCCTGTCGTGACTCCCTTCCTTTTTCACAACTTCTCCGCCTCCGCCGTTTATGCCAAGACGACGATGACTTCCACTTACGAGCAAATGAGATGTTGGATTTCTTCCGTAACAGACTTTATCCAGAACATGTTCTCACCTCTGCTCTCCAACGTGTGCTCCCCATCTCTCGTCTGGAGGCCCTCAAACCTCACCATAAATCCACTTCGGATAGAGTCAAATTAATCTTGACCCATCACCCTCACAGTACTACTGTCAAACAGATCCTTTTCCGCCACCTCCCTATCCTCCAAGCAGAGCCTCTGACCCAAAAAGTATTCAGTGAAGCACCTTTGGTGGCATATAGACGTGACAAGAACTTGAAGGATCTTCTTGTTCACAGCCGTCTCCCAAAGGAGAATGCCACTCACTTTGGCACACTACCCTGTGGTCGGACACGATGCAACACGTGCAAGTATGTCATCGCAACCCAGAAGGTGTCCTTTCCTAAGGCTACGTACACCATCACTAGTAGCTTCACGTGTGAATCGCGCAATGTCATTTATACGATCATATGTAAACGTTGCTGCAAAACCTATATTGGCCAAACAGGCAAACGACTTGGGGACAGATTCAGCCAGCACTTAAATGACATCGCTCAGCAAAAGTCCACACCCGTTGCTATACACTTCAATGGTCCTGACCACCATGGTCCCATCGACATCCAGGTCACAGCGATCCGATCCTGCTCCTCTGACACTGCCAGCCGAGAACAGCTTGAGAACCGTCTTATCCACCGCATGGGGTGTCTAAAACCAGCCGGTCTCAACACTTTTCACACCTTTGTCTGAGGTCCCTCTCCTCTCTTGCTCTATTTTACTCTTTCCACTCTTATCCTATTATTCTATTTGTATGCCATATACATTTTTTTAAATTTCATATTTATTTATCTCCCACTCATTCTGTCCTCTTCTATTTCCAGTCCCCACTTTTAGCACGTTGGGTAGTTTATTGTCCGGTTTCGTTTTTTAGTTTCTTAGTATGCATTGTGTACATCCGGCGGCGGAAGTCACTTTCTGTTCAGCCACGCGGTCATCAACAGACATCGATTTTGATAGAATTTCGGTTCTTGCCTTCAGGGAAGTACCCAGTTTTTATTTTATTTAGTTTTTATGTGTCCTATCTAGCCTTCACTTTCCTTTCCTGACGAAGGCCTTGTGGTCGTAACGTAGACTATTTTCTTTGTCTTTTGTCCTCGTAAGACGAATCACCTTTTTTCGATTTTTTTTCAAACCCATCCATTGTATTCCACGTCTTACCGCAGTTCCCCTCAACTTCCTTGTTTATCATATACAATGCAGGCAATGCGTAATTATTAATTTGTGCCGGTTCAGAGACCGTATGAGCCTACAAATGACCCACTTACTTCTCAATCAGCTCACTGTTAAGCGTGCCCGTGTTCAGTGACCCAATGTTGACATGTCAGAAGGTTACCTGTTCTTTTCTGCTTTCTGTCCGTAAAAACCACTCAACACTTCTATTCTCGTTCACTGAAAACCATTTAATACACTGTTTGTGTCTGTGCTCGTTCTAGGTGCTAACAATCCATTGAAGCATACATGATAAACTTAAACTATCTAGCTACTAATTCTAACACAACCAGCATGACGAACCTTACCGCTCCCTCAACCAAAACCGGACCCGTCTCTACAAAACAAACAAACTTAACTCCCCTTTTCTTATTCTTCTTCCGGTCCTAGCCGTTTTGTTTACCTACACCAGATTTGATGACGTCATTCCTTTATGACTAGTGTTAAAGTAACTAGCTAGTCTGTAATACAATTTTCTACTTAATAGTAGCGCTATTCGCGCTTAAGTAGTAGGAGCAGGCCTACCTGTCCCATGACCCTGGAAACTTTCTATTTATTTGAAACAATTTTTTTATTATTGCTCTTATCTCTTCATCTGTGGTGATCAATTTTAATTTTTACACCCCCCCCCCCTTTTTTTTCTCTCTCTCTTCTTTCTGTCTTCTTCGGTCTCCATCTCTTAACCTGGGTATTCCAGAACAAGGACTGGATTGTAACTGTCAATAGGTTTCATCAATGGGTGTCACATCCATCTTTCAGTGTCTTTTTTTTTCTCATATCTGGTACCCTGGCACTTGCCTGGTTCGTGTCATCAGTGGTATATATTTTCTCAATTCGATATATATTGGCAGTAAGCGGGAATCTTTTGTTGTTTTTGCTTTGTTGAAGGGTTGTATACCTTGGTTTCCTTTTTCTCTGTCAACTTCATTGTTTTTATGATTCGTTAGAGCAGCTATGATCGTCGGAGAATCGTGTGTTCAATCACTGGAGACTCAATAATCGTATGTTTAGTCACCGGAGACACAAGAATCGAGTGTTTAGTTACCAGAGACACAGTAATCGTGTGTTTAGTCACTGGAGACACAAGAATCGTGTGTTAAATCACCAGAGACACAAGAAACATGTGTTTAGTCACTGTGTGACGAAACGTCTATAGTTTTTACATCTACTTTTGTCCACTCTCTCACTCTTTCATCCACTCCGGCAGTTTCACTTCTTTTCTTCATTTTTCTCTCACTCATCGCTTATTATTTGGCATATTTTGCCATTCCATTATTTGTACTCTGAAGCCGCTCTCAGACTGTTTACGTTCCGCCAGGTGAATCGTGAGTCAATAAATGGAACATCAAATTGACAAAAAGCCTGGGGCGCTGATTCTACATGAAATTAACTTCTGCTTTATACTTCATTAGACACTTATGGATAAAATATATGATAAGTGCTTAAGCGCCCCACGATTTTTGTCAATTTGATGTTACATTTTTTGACTGCAAGCTATAAACTCCTTGAAAAATTATTTGTGGCTTTTTAGTGCATTAAAAGCCTGTGTTTAAAATATTTGTTTAATATTTGTTTATTTGTTTTTTTATTGCTTTTATTTTATGTTTCATTCGTTAGGTACTGTGCCTTCTGTGTCGATACTCAGAAGAAAGAAAAACGGACGGACAGACAGACAGACGGGCAGGCAGATAAAAAGAAAGAAAGAAAACCACAACAACAGAAAAGTTCAAGACACGAGACAGAGTTGGGGAGATTAACAATTACCACGTTAGGTTACGGGAATCAGCATGTGTTTAGAGACTCGCTTAGTCTGTTTCCCTCTAGGAATTCAAGAACGAGGACTATTTTGTAATGCTATTACTTGACTTTTCTCAGTCTGTGCCCTATATACTACCAGACGCTTCTCGATGCTTCTCTTGGAACTGGTATTTTAATTCTTCTATTGCAGGGGCTCCCAACTTGACGTATGCGTACCCCCAAGGAGTACGAGAAGCTTGTCAAGAGAGGTATGAGGAATATTTAGTTTATAGTTATATAGGGTGATCGAGAAGTCTCTCCGCGGTGGGCTCAGGGCTTGAATATTATGAATCAAGGGAAACAATCAAAATGATAAAATTATTATTAAAAGGTCGTAATTTACAACTCTACATTTCTTTATTTTACATAGCAATTTCAATTATTTAAACAGACACTAATGTTTTATGCGAAAATATTTAAAAAAATACTACTTTTTTGTAGTAGTAAAGTAATTCTAATTAAAATCAATTAAAATAATACCGTTTACTGTATCATAAAATGTTACATTCATATTATTAAAGCCCTGAACCTACTGCGGAGAGACTTCTCGATCACCCTGTATAATCTTATTGAAATAATAAACAAAAGTTAAAGTTCGAGAAACGTTTATAGTGCATCTAAAGGAGGCAGTTGAGGGAATAATTCCTAATGACCAGATAAATAATGATTCGATACGAAGCCCTATTAATATTGAGTTAGAAAAAAGAAAATCAGCAACAACGACTTGGCGAAAGACGACCTAATGGATCTCCGCAATACATAGAAACTCCGAATTGATTTCCAATCAATGAAGTTAAAAAAATAGTCGGTGTGCTCTTCAAGAAGCAGATCATTCTTGCTAAACGAGCTTACAGTCATTATCATCATCAGGTGCCATCTTCACATCGAAGATCGGCTGAAATGTCTTCTGTCTCTTGTCTTGATGGTGCACACTGATAGACTCTTTCTTGTCCATCTTTATAGACTCTTTCTTGTCCATCTTTATAGACTCTTTCTTGTCCATCTTTATAGACTCTTTCTTGCCCATCTTAAAAATGTCTTTATGTTTTTCTTTCAGGGTTACAATGCTGTGTGTGCTAATTTTTCTCTGTCATTATCGGGATTCTGTGTTCCGTTCTCAATCAAATCTAAAGCAAGAAACGAAGTGGAGGCTGAATATGATAACCGGGTATTGCTGTCAAAAAATGTGCATAAAATAAATGTGTTGGTTAAGGAGAAACAGAATCAAATGTCTCACTGATTTCTTTGACTGTATTCTGATTAATATTTCACAACGTTATAATACTGACAAATATTATGTACTGAATACTGTTTTTTTAATGAAAAATTAATTAATCTGTGTATGTATCTTCTTATGTGTACGTGCATGGTAAACTCTAGATTGTATTTCCTTTCATATTAAATAGGGGATACGGGAAAGTTTCCTAAAAGCTTAAGGGGTAGGTAAAGGTAAAGGATCCCGTTACACGCCTATTGAGGCATATTGGGAATATGGTGTTAGGCCCATATTTTCTTGACCATCGGCACACTAGGGGTGATGTGGTCAGCATCACGCCGGACGCCTTAACCTTCCCAGAAGTTGCTCTGGTACTCAATCGGGGCTGGGTCGACCCAGGAGCCGTTTGCGGTCTAAAAAAATCCCACCACATCTGGGAATGGAACCATAGCTGGCATAACGGTAACGCCAGCGTGAGCTTCTTGACAAGAACCAGAAAACATACTAATACTAGCAGAACTAAAAGAGGGGACGATAAGAAATACTTTGGCGGTTGATAGAATACAAATCGAAGAAACCAGCTAATAGCTTTACAAGGTAGTTACTGTTCTGGAATCTCAGAGTCAAATAAATAGAGGAGTATCTGGTTTATGTGGACTATCACGCCACTTTCTTGCAGCAAGGCGATGGCGTTACCTGGATGAAGTGTTCTTCTACTTCTTGTCTGTTATCTTTTATTCCCGTCTCTTTACATCGTCTGATTTCAATGGGCCTCTTAGGAGGCATATCATGAATAGGATCACAGTTCCCACAAGCATGGCCCCCTAGAGGCAATTAATATGAGCATGTGCATGGGGCGCGTAACATTATTATCACCCTTCAACGCCCCAAGGAGCATAGGCGTTCGATAAACGTATTCTGGGTCTTCCTATCCCGTGCCATCAGCACGATGTCTCTCCAGTTTTCGTCTCCGTATAATTTTCGATCTGCCACTGCTTTTTTACCCTGAGGATACCAGAACAAGAACTAGATTGTAACGCTATCAACATGGTTCCCCAAGATATGTCCTGCATATCGCCATCGTCTTCTTCTCATCTCTTGTTCCACTGACACTTGTCTGGTTCGTGTCATCAGTTCCACATGAGTGATCTTGTGAAACCACTTTAACCCTTTTATTGTACGCAGGCATCTATTCATGAAAGTCTAGTTTTATGCCCCACGGTTCTCCATGTTTCACAGCCATACAATAAGACTGTCTTGACATCTTGTTGCACGTCACATCACGTAAACCAAACTGCTACAGACGTCACTGCCAGAACACAAGACATGCATTGCCGCAGGCTTCCTGCAAGTCGGCTAGCTGTGGTAATAGTCATATGCTCCTTACGCAGCATCAAAGGGCAGTGCATAGTCACTGGAGACACAAAAATCGTATGTTTAGTCACTGGAGACACAAGAATCGTATGTTTAGTCACCGGAGACACAAGAATCGTGTGTTTAGTCACCGGAGACACAAGAATCGATTATTTAGTCACCGTAGACACAAGAATCGTGTGTTTAGTCATCGAAGACACAAGAATCGTGTGTTTAGTCACCGGAGACACAAGAATCGTGTGTTTAGTCACCGGAGACACAAGAATCGTGTGTTTAGTCACCAGAGACACAGTAATCGTGTGTTTAGTCACCGAAGACACAAGAATCGTGTGTTTAGTCACCGTAGACACAAGAATCGTGTGTTTAGTCACCGGAGAGACAATAGCCGTGTGCTTCGTCACCAGAGAAACAGTAATCGTGTGTTTAGTCATTGGAGACACACGAATCGTGTGTTCAACCATTGGAGACAAAATAGCCGTGTATTCAATCATCAGAGACATAGTAATCGTGTGTTTAGTTACTGGAGACACACGAATCGTGTGTTTAGTCACCGGAGACACAAGAATCGTGTGTTTAATCATCGGAGACACAAGAATCGTGTGTTTAGTTATTGGAGACACAAGAATCGTGTGTTTAATCATTGGAGACACAATAGCCGTGTATTTAATCACCATAGACACGGTCATCATGTGTTTAGTCACTGGAGACACAAGAATCGTGTGTTTAGTCACCGGAGACACGAGAATCGTGTATGTGGTGTTCTCTTTCTTGCGGATTTTTTGTGAGTGCTTATAATTTTTTTTATCATTTCTCGATTTCTGTGCGATTCACAAGCTTAGGTTGTTCCTGTCGTCTGTGACGAGGAGAGGATGAGAGCGAGGCAAATAAACTGAGTCAGAAAGTGAACAGTGTACTACCACTGGATTTTAAGGTGCCACGGGTTGCCTCCCCTTAGCTCTGCAGTAGTGGTCCAACAGTGGCCAAATTCAAGAGTTACTGATGTGGGTTTTCAAATGTGTCTACTTTCGCACAAGATTACTCTTGGCAGAGTTGTAGGTAGAAGGATAATGATGCTTCTACCTCCAGGGAGAATTCACATGATATTCGGAAAAGCGAGAACACTGCTGCATTGGCAGAGCACGTTAACTCTAGGATCTGTTGGCAAATTTTGTGAAGGATAAGGCTATCTTTTAATTCGATAGCTCATTCAAGCCCCCAGCTGAGTTAATTCAGCAAATTTTCTCTGTTTATTATTATTTAGTAGCTCTGATTGAGTGTATTTAAGAAATTGTCTGAGACATACGGATACAACACATTCAAAATGATTAAATCAACTTTAAATTTGGATAGGTATAAATAAAAAAATTTAATAATCGCTTAGGTTTTAACAGTTATTAAAACTTGAATATTCTTTAACAAAAATTGATCATCATCATATGATGTTAATGGACAATTATATAAGTCAAATACCATCACTAACCAAGATCTGCTTACTCGTAGCAAGCAAGAGGACATGCACACCATCATAGCTGGCAGACGCTGGAGCTGGGTTGGTCATGTCCTCAGAAGAGACCCCGATGCCATCACAAGAACAGCTATGCTTTGGACCCCTGAAGGAAAACGAAAGAGAGGCCGACCAAAAACAACCTGGCGGAGGACTGTGGAGGCTGAGATGCAAAGAATGAACCAGAGTTGGGGCACTGTACGAAGGATGGCCACCGACCGAGCAAAGTGGAATCAGTTTGTTGTTGCCCTACAAGACGCCACTAGGCGTGATGGCCACTGACTGCTTTGACGGTCGGCGGCTAAGGATCAAAGAAGAAGAAGATATAAGGGGAAGTTTCACTTGGCAGCTTTTATGTGTACACTTAGTTGCTGGGGTTTCTGCTCCCGCTGGTGTTTTGGTTCTTCGCAGATAGATGACTGGATTACTCGTGTCCCTGGTCAAGATTTAAGAGTTGCAGCACGTTCCAAGTAGAATCAGGGAGTAACTGCAAAGCTGGTCCCGCGTCTCTAAGACCCGTCTGATGATGTTTTCTAGCGTTGCCTTCATGCTACTTATACACTCGCATGTTCCAGAAATAGTATCCTCGTCTGGTACCACCAAGCCAATCTTTAGGATCACAGACTGCTGGCTCAGAGAAATAAAGGCACTTGTAGAGGGCTCTTACACTTGGTCTGGGGCGTTGTTACTTTAGCAATAAGTTCCTACTTTGACTTGTGTTTCAGTTCCCTCAGATTCCTGTTTGTTTTCCGTGTTAAAATGGTAGAGTTTTTCTTTGGCTTTTAAGTCCTGAGAATGCTCAAACAAGGCCCAGTCTGGTAATATTCTTAACTCTGGCAAGATATGGTTGTCTTCTTGGCGCGAGTGAATTTTCACAGTGTTCTAACCTGGCTAAAGTGTCAGGTTATATTGCCTGTCTTCCCCCGCATTTATTTGTTACATTGTTAAGCAGGGCTCCAATCGGAAGGGGTGTTGTGCCTTCATTCCGAATGTCTGCGAATCGTTTCAAACATGCGTGTTTTGTGGGGTAATTCAAATAATTTCCTCATGGAAATTTCTGCGCGTTACTGCAGAGGTCATGTCTCCTAAATATGGAATGAAAACATCCGATCCTCTCTCGGCAATGTTTACAAATAACTTCTTACATCTGCCCAGACTATTACAACATTTCCACTCAGGTGTGTCCGACTGATAAGTGTGTGTCTGTAATCTATCCACAGACTGGTAATTTATCGCCCGGCACGCCTTAGGTAAACCCAACGCTCGGTTGCTGACCGGTCCATCTAGGTTATTACCTGTGACTAATCTTAGCAAAGCCGAGAAGCTTAAAGCAAACATGACGAATTATCACTGAAGGGAGTGTACGATGATATGAAAATACCAAATATCTGCTTGATAGCAGAGAAAAAATGGGCGACCACTGAAATTTAGCACACACAAAAAATGTAATTAAATACTACCGGAGAGGAAAAGAGATCGACCCAATATTATGTGACATAAGGGAAGGGGGAGAAATACAAATCTTCAGCTTCTTCAAGTACCAAGTTAGCAGGCGTAGGTGATCATTTCTCTCCACAACATCCTGCCCCCTACTACTGTTATTGAATCCTATTGTTGACCTCTTCCCATGCCACGATGTCAGACTTTCTAGTATTGTCTCTCTTTGTCCTCCACCGTGGTGGTACATGTAGAAAGAGACAGTACAGCGTTGAATAACTACAACGCTTCAATTAAGTTATTTTAAATTGTTCATCAGAATCATCCCCTTTCCCCTCCCCAAGGAGCATGGGCCATCAACAAACTTATGCCAAGTCTTCATGCCCCGTGTCATCAGTTCCAGGTCATTCCATGTGTTCCTCATCATTTTAATTTCCGTCTCCAAATCTCATTACTGATCTTGTCTTACACGTTCAATCCTTCTATTCTACTCACGCACCCATTTATGAAAGATTTTAATTTATTGCTTTCACTTATTATATATTTATGCTACTCTAGCTTTTGAGAGCCAGATTGGCGAAAAGAGTTCAGATCACTCAGGCAGAAAGTGAGGTTCAATCCTTTCAAAAGCGTTTGAATACGTACAAATACCAATAACTCACCATCCCAGGAGAGTAATAACAGTCGAGGTGAGATGCACCATCCATGCTGTGTCACGAGTTTCATGAGCCAGAACAAAAGCCTGAGGGGGTTGAGATTATTTTCCTGATTCCTGATGATCTTGGCTTGCGTTAAAAACGTTCCTATATTACTGTTTGCCTTTTCTTTGGTTTATCGCCAACCCATTCCAGATGCATTGTGGGTTTTTTTAACCCAATTTGTTTCACATTAAAAGGAAGCAGTACAGTTTATATGAATATTTATTTTTTTTCCTTGCGAGTTTTGCCGTCTTATGACGACGCACGTTCCTGTTAACTTAGACTGAAGTCCGTTGGTTATATCAGAAGAAATTGTTATTCAGAAATAAGTAAACTCTATCAATTGAAGTATCATCCCCAAGGTGTATAAGCTTTCAACAAACGTAAGCCAAGTCTTCCTGGCCAGTGCCATCAGCTCCAGGTCTTTCCATGTGCTCCTCAGAATAATAAGTGAAATGTTGGTAAAAGCTAAGTCCTGAAAAGGATTACTAGATTCTATCAGCTAGCATGACGAAGTAATGTAAAGAGACAGTCCTGAAAAGAACTAATAGCTATGGCAATGGTGATTTGAAAATATGGGAAGTATTATGAGAATACTGGAGTGTAACAGAAAAGCAAATGTCCAAAATGTCCTCTTTCCACACAACCTGACTAAGGAAAATGTTTAGAATGCTCTTGCCGAACACCGTCACCAACCAAGAACTGTTAACTCGGAGCCACAAAAAAAGACATGCGCACCAATAGCGGGTAGACACTGTTATTGGGTTTACTATATCCTCAGAAGGCACCCTGACACCATCACCAGAACTACCATGCTATGGACTCCAGAAGGAAAACGAAAGCGAGGCTGACCTAATGCTGTCTGAGGGAGAACTATGGAAGCAGAAATTGAAATCATGAACCAGAGACAGGCATCATATGAAGGATGGTTGCCGACCGAGCAAGGTGGAGACAGTTTGTTGCTGCGCCCTACAAGACGCTACCAGGCGTGATGGTCACTGGTTGCTTTGTCAGTCAGTAGCAATGACCAAAGAAGAAGAGGATGAGAATAAAGCTGGAGTATTTTGTGACAACAAGAGTGGTAAGAAATAGTTAGAGTTGTAAAGCCTAATACTACCAGCGTACAAACATTACCTACGTCAAGAAACTGCTGGAAATTTTAACTTTGCACAATATGCAATCGCGTATTGATATAAACAAAAGGTACTATCCTATGGTAGAAGGATGTGTGCCTCACAAATAAGGCAGGTAGTTTATTTTTTTTCTTTAACCATTGTGTGAAACGTTCAAGTGAACGAGAATTATGTAATAGGGACGTTTATACTAAAACAACAGAAAAAAAAAAAAATACAGCCAATGTTGCGACCATAAGGTTTTCGACATGGGCCAGACGTACAGTATTTCTATATGATCTTCGTAAAAGCTCCGCTGTTTTCTTTCGCCTTGTCTCTGTTACATTTTGTGATTTTATGTACACGACTTGAGCTAACTCATATAAGCGCCAAAAAAAAAAAAAAACTGTGTTTAAATTTCCAGTGTTTCTATTTATACAACGTGCACTGTGTTTAAATTTTCAGTGTTTCTATTTATACAACGTGCACTGTGTTTAAATTTTCAGTGTTTCTATTTATACAACGTGCACTGTGTTTAAATTTCCAGTGTTTTCTATTTATACAACGTGCACTGTGTTTAAATTTCCAGTGTTCTGCATAATTGTGGAGTGACATTTGTTGAAGAGCGTCAGATTGGTTAGTCAGAGTGGACTGTGTTGACATTGCCAGTGTCATACATACATGCACAGTGGACTGTGTTGACATTGCCAGTGTCATACATACATGCACAGTGGACTGTGTTGACATTGCCAGTGTCATACATACATGCACAGTGGACTGTGTTGACATTGCCAGTGTCATACATACATGCACAGTGGACTGTGTTGACATTGCCAGTGTCATACATACATGCACAGTGGACTGTGATGACATTGCCAGTGTCATACATACATGCACAGTGGACTGTGTTGACATTGCCAGTGTCACACATACATGCACAGTGGACTGTGTTGGCATTGTCATACATACATGCACAGTGGACTGTGTTGACATTGCCAGTGTCATACATACATGCACAGTGGACTGTGTTGACATTGCTAGTGTCATACATACATGCACAGTGGACTGTGTTGGCATTGTCATACATACATGCACAGTGGACTGTGTTGACATTGCCAGTGTCATACATACATGCACAGTGGACTGTATTGGCATTGTCATACATACATGCACAGTGGACTGTGTTGACATTGCCAGTGTCATACATACATGCACAGTGGACTGTGTTGACATTTGCGGATGTTACTACAAATTATTATCTAATCAGGGCCGTCTTAACAACATTGTAAGCCCTGGGCAAAGCATTGCACTGGGCCCCTAACAGCCCTAACCACCCACGGGAATAAAAATGATGTCGTATGAACAATATGGCAGCATCCCAGCATGGGGCCCCTAGAATCGTGGAGCCCCTGGGCAGTGCCCAGTGTGCTTGTAGTAAAATCCAACCGTTTTACCCCGCTCAATAAATTCCTCTTTCAAATCTCAAGTATCGTACAGTTTCAACCAATAAACCCCACCACTATTAGATTTGAATATTTGCCTAGGACAGGGGCAAACCTTACCACTAAAAAAAATAAACAGTAGGAAATTAACTAACTTGTAAAATCTATTAATAACTACTGCCTTAGCAACGGTTACTAGGGCAATCGCCAACTAACAATTTGAATTTCAAACACTAAACGCGGGGTAAGTCCCATCCCCTAACACAGACGCGCAAACTCCACCCGCCCCAATTAAATGTGAACGACCGCTGTACGATTTAACCATTAGAGAGAAAAGAAAAAAAAGTTGTCACCTCGTTCTATAGGGGAAGAGGAGTGTAACAGTCAGTTGTAACAGTCTAGTGTTGCGTTGTAGAAACAGATTAGTATAGCCCCATCAACTGGGCACCTGATGTAACTTTCTGTTTTGCCGACTGTTTATTACTTACTTACTTAGTCGTTCCCCTTCTACCGTGAGGTGTAGAGGTTTGGAAGAGAGAGCGCCAGACCATTCTATCAGCTGTCTTCTTCCTGGCCTGGTTCCATTCTAGTCCTCGGTCCTTCAAAGATTGTCTAATGTTGTCCTCCCAGCGGACTCTGGGTCGTCCTGGAGGTCTGGATCCCTGGCTCTTTGTTTCCCATGCTTGTCGTGGTAGCCGATCTTCTCCCATTCTGCAGACATGGCCAAACCATCTTAGTTGGGACTGTTCTATTTGGGTCTGCAGCGGATGGGATTTTAGGCCTTGACGGATCGTCTGGTTGCGGACCATGTCTCTTCTTGTTACTTCAACCACTTTCCTCAGATACCTCATTTCTGAGGTTTGGATCTGGCTTTTGTGGGTTGTAGTCATTGCCCACGACTCGCATCCATATGTCAAGACTGGGACATAGGTGGAGCGGTATACAGCCATCTTCGTTTTCTTACCAACCTCTTTCTTGCTGAGGAATCCACGATTTATGGCCTGAAAAAGTCTCCCAGCCGCTGCTTTTCGAGTGGCCAACTCTTCTTTGATGCCTCCCTTTCGGTCTATAATAGCTCCGAGCTATTTAAAGTGGTCGACCTGCTCCAGGACCTGTTCTCCCAACTTAATCTGATGTTTTCTTTCTTCTCGTGATATCACCATGGATTTTGTTTTAGAGCTGCTTATGACCATCCCCCGACTGTTTATTACCAGATGCTAAAGTCTGTTTGCTCGTGTGAATTCTGGTATTTGTACCGTGTTGAAGTGTCGCTGAGTGGGTGTATCGTTTATCACCTGGACAGTGTAACATGGACGTGAATCTAGGTCACCAGCGTGAGGCACTGCCAGGATGTAGTGCAGTCACACATACAAACAGCATACATGTTTTCTCAGGTGTGTAGAACAAAGGATAAGGTGTTGTAGTGAGTACTGGTGTGTGTATACAGCAGATCGAGAACACGAAGTTGTATAGGCTCTTATTTAGCAACACACAAACTCACTCCACCACACGTAGAAGTCATAGATGTGGTTAATGCAGATGACTTTCTCTTCAACATTTATTACAGCAATAGTACGTTGACGGACAACACAGTCAGTAGAACAAGGAACATGGACATTTCATGTGTAGTAATGCATATAACCATCGAGCATAATCAACCCTGCATAGCTCGTATGTATGATGCTAGTAACGTTGGCTTGATAATATATATATATATTCTCATACTGTAGCTCAGAGCCCCTGACTAAACGCGTCAGGTAGTCTTGTGACAAATATAGTTGCTTAATATCGAAGTCTGTGAACTTGTTGATAAAGTCAAGACTTCATCTGGCTTCTCCCGCCAGACACTTCTTCTTCTGCTCAAAGATATAGGCCGTAATGGTGGGCCTCATAATGATTGATGAACAACTGTGTATTTTCATAGGCAGGCATTATCTTCCGTGCCGAAACATACCGCCATAATGCGGGTTTCATATAAATATACGTTCATTGTGCTTCTATAAAGTAATTCGACGAATAGACTTAGTTAGCTACGTCAAGCACACATAATGGACTCTGGATCCCAAGAACTGTGAGCGCTACTCACAGGTTCATACTAAATGTTCTGCAATCTTGGCATAATAATAAAGTTTATTTTACCTTGGACAGAATCCGAGAAATACACAAATAACCACTGTCGTCATTCTAGACGAACAGAATAACTCTGGGGAGAATCACTGAAATCACAGTTACACTGAAGACTCTCTTTCCCCCAGATAATGCAGAGAAGAAACAACGGACATCTTGTCCGGTCAGAAAACAGCTCATCACTCCCCGACGGAAGTCTTCTCGGTTCGCGCTAAAAACTAGCGCATGCGTAGACAGAACAGATTTGAGAACAGTTAACCCCATCTTAAGACAGATCAACCACAAAGAATAAACACAGGGAAGATAACCCAAAATCAACCTGTCCCAGAGAGTTAACATACAGTTCTCTAACTTCGATCGTCAAAAGTATTAAATAGATTTACGTCTTATGAAACCGTCAAAACCGACAGCAACAAGGAGAGGTGGATTTAACAGAAAAAAAGCCGAAACTGTGTTTTTGAAAAGAAACTTAGATAATGAAAATGAAAGGGATGGTTTGAAGAAAACGATGATAGTGATTACTATTACATCATAAAGACTTTTTTTTATAATAAATTATCTGGACTTAGAACATTTATTGTATTAATATTTTAGTTCAGGGATAAGAGCACCATAAATTAAGAAAAAAATTACCAAGATGAAAACTAAGACACATAAGTAAAAGAAAACTATGTAGGACAATAGAGGATAGTCGTCTGTGTAATAATCACTTTTAATATTTAAAATCGTCCCATAAATAACCAAGATATTGTAGAAATAAAATTGCGACCAGACTAGCATACGCACTTGTAACCCTGCTCCATTTGATTGCGTGAGAAAATTAAAATTTCTAGACGTGTGATTTGATTGGTCGGGGTAGAGTAAGTTAGGGGGATAAAATATAACGCCAAGTTAGTATAGACGGCTTTTTGAAAATTGTGAGAACCCAAGACACAGTGAGAGCAGACTCAAAGCTTCAGTGACCGAATGCCTTTGCTGTCTGGACGAGAGAGAGAGCAATCTTCTGTGCCCATTGATTGCTAGTCACTTGTGTATTATTATGTGATATTTCTTTGCTTGGGGAACGATATCACCCGATATATAAATATTTCCAAGAGATCTGTAGAAGACTGCGTTTCTGAATGGATGCTCGTCAGATTGAATGCAGCTTCATTCTTTACGTCTTCATGTCAAGAAAGATGTGGTGAATCAACACTCTTCTGGAGCCTAAAATAACGTCAGACCTATTCTGAAGATAAGTGCCTATATTCCAGGCACTGGACAGTTTATTCAAATATTCTAAAATAAAAGAACAGCCACAACTTATGACTTTCCATACTGAGAATGATTAAAACTACAAACTTTCAGATATAAGTATAGAATTTTAAATAAGTTTCAAACCAGACTTGTGAGAGTACTTGTTCCCAGTGACTCTTTGTAGTTAGTGAAATTTTATGGACAGAGATCCAAAAACTATTTATGTACAGACTGTAACCAATAATTTGTTGTTTTGGGTTGAAATTCCTGCCCAAAAGATAAACGGTGACAGGAATAATAAATTATTGTATATATGAAAATATCCCCTATATACATAGGCTAACCCAACTTTAACAAACAGTCTTGCTTCTTTTAATATTATTGAGTTTTTCAGTTCTGTTTGTCTCTGTTCAGTCATAGTCTTACATATTGTCCCCTAGATACACTCAGATAGACATCACAGAGCCTAGTGTACACATAGTGAGATCTTAGAGGTGGCGGATAGGAACCCTGAGAAGAATTCAACCTCAACGGTTAGACTCAGGGAACTTACATAGCTTGACCTCACTGTGTTCATCTTTACCTTGTCTTACTCATCAACCTCTTTACGACAGTGCTCATGCCTTAAGACGGCTCTGTATCTAATTCAGCTGCTTATTTGAATAGCTTACATACATGTAGAATAGCCATTCTGCTTTCGAATTGCATCTTTGCTTTTCTAAACATACGTCTGCTCCTCTTTCAACATTGTAACTTTTGAACTGTTGGCAGATGTAGAGATAAAAGGAATCGCACATGCGTTCTCCAAGCTTTCTTTTAATACCTTCCCTTGTGGGTGTTTGTTCAGCATTCTGTACAAAAGTTGATACATTCTCTCAAACTCTTTTATCACCACTGGCAAGATCTTGATCATATCTTATGTTTATCCATCTTTAGAAGTTCAGTAATGCTCCTTTAGCTAACTTAGCTTGGATGTTCTCTACGCTTTGTCCCCAGGGCAAGAAAAATAGAGGGAGGCAGAAAAACACACGAAGAAGGGAACTTGAGACCAATAAGAAAATAAAAAAGAAAGAAGACATAGAAAGAACTTGAAGGGATGACACAGGCCGGAACTGTTTGGCGTGAATTAATTGAAGGTATCTGCCCCAAATGACACTAAATAGTAATGATGATGGTGGTGATGGGAATGTGTTCTAATTCCAACAGATGACTTTTAATTACGTGTACCGTGTGCTGTTACACCGCATTGCTAAATATCCGTCAGTGAGGAACTATTTCATCACTTCATTATTCCACAACTCTTCGTGACGTATTGCGCAATATGCTTATTCCAACTAACATAATTACCGATGTGTGTTACGTCGGTCGGTCACACTCAAAATAGTAACTCGCGCCAGAAAAAAATGCGCAACGCACGGTGTGCAGCTTGCGCGGCGTGGGTGTTATATAAAACAAATACTTTGGTTTTTTTTTTGGCTTTTTTTTTTTCGTTCTTTCACGAAATTAGTAGCGCTCAACAAAGAAAAAGTGCGTAAAAATTGGTGTGCATGAGCCCTCACCCGATGTACAAATCATGAAAACTTGAAAGTTTTTGTTAAAACCACTTATTATCAGGGACACTCTTTGAAAACAATCCACGCACTTTCACACGAAATGTTGTCATCAAAGAACTTTTAAATTGAATCTAAAATAACATAATTCTCGACGTGTGTACGTTGGTCACAGATGAGGAATGCAACCGTGTTGAAAAATTGTATAAATAAATATTAGACAAACATAAAAGTATGTTTTCAGGCACTCGTGAGAAATAAAGAAGTAGAAAACAAAACAACAGACGTGAGTGGCTTACCCAGGACTCGAACCCAGACCTACCGTGCGACAACCCCGCATAGGTATGCAAGCGAATCACACTATCCTCCCTGCCATTATATATACTCTCCCGAAAATAGTTACAATCAACAAAGAAAAGCGTTCAAATGACGGTGTTCATGAACAGTTTGATTACACTGTATAATGGAAAGAAACCAAAAACACTCTAAGAATGTACTTCTATCTGCTCATCCGGGAACGGAAATAGCACACTATAATTAAAAAACCGTCAAGTTTTACAGGTTATTGCTAGTATTCAACAGAAGTTCTCAGTCTTTCAGGACTGATGACGTACTTCACAAAATATGTGTCATTCCGTGACACGATACAGTGGGTCGCCCCGTCTAGTCCCTAGGGGTTCCTGGAGAGACAAAGAAGGAATAATCATATTGTAAGAGGCGACTACCATGATGTTGTAGAAGATTGGTAACGTCATCATATACAACACTGCTACAGAAGCGGACACTTTAGAAACACCTGAATGCTTTGGTTCAGCCTTCCTGCAAAGGAACCAACTGCTGTGGCGGCTGCATGTTTCATAAGCAGCGAAAAGGGAAATAAATGATGATAACTTAGGGTTATACCCCCTGTGTTTCGGCCATGAATAAATTAACATTTCTCAACTAATAAACTGTTTTGAAATACTACTCCTTCCAACATGAACTGTGATCTCCGTGAACTCAGCTGTGAATCCATCATTCTAAGCTCTCCGTGATCTCAGCTGTGAATCCATCATTCTAAGCTCTCCGTGAACTCAGCTGTGAATCCATCATTCTAAACTCTCCGTGAACTCAGCTGTGAATCCATCATTCTAAGCTCTCCGTGAACTCAGCTGTGAATTCATCATTCTAAGCTCTCCGTGAACTCAGCTGTGAATCCATCATTCTAAGCTCTCCGTGAACTCAGCTGTGAATCCATCATTCTAAGCTCCTTTGGTAAATCCTGGGCGCGCTTGTTGTTATTTCACATCGCACGATCTTAGGAAAGTCACGCATTGCCTCCGTGTTGCTCCACCATCTGAGCTATTCTCAGACTACCATCGATCTGTCCAACTTGGCAATAATAGAACATACAGTTTAGATTGGTAAAACTTGATACGTGGAAGTTCCACAAAGTCTTAGTGCAGAAAATCACTAAGATTGTAGAAAATGAAACCTGCATGCCATGCGTTAGTAATACTCTAAGCCCTAAGTGATTCTCGACCCTCCTAAGCAAAGACACAAACTGTATCAATTAAACACAACCTAGGAAATATCTTGCTGTTTATTTATTTCATGTATGAGAAGTGTTTTGTTTGTGTGTATGCTCTTTTGCTTTGTGCCCCTGTTCATTCAGTCTAAAGGTAGAAAGAACAAACTGCGTGGACTCTTTTCGGCAATGTATAACATTAATAGCAAACGACCGAAGTAATGGTCATATCTGCTCTATTAAGGAAAGCAAAGGCAGCGAGGAAGGGACCTGGATATCCCACTACGTAAAGCTGAGATTTAGTATAGATGTAGTCTCTAACACTTCACTCCCCATATGGCAGTATCTGCCATTAACCTACCTGACTTAATGACCATCTGGAAGAAAACGACATCACCACAATGTAGAGTCAATTAAATGGCATAGTTCTGAAACAATTCAATATATTCAAATACCTGGGCATGTTAATAACATCAGACATAAGATGCATCTCAGAGATGTGAAGTAGAATGCAGCTAAGCTGTTAGGGGAAGAAGTTCAAGAGGAGTTTTCATTGCTTTAGGAAATATATGAAGATCAAAAGAAAACAAGTGCAATAGAAGAAAAAAATCACAATCTTCAACTCAAATGGTCAATCCTATTTTATGGCTCTGAAACATGAACAACAACACGACTCTCAAAAGTGTGTGCTTCCGTAGAATAAAAGGATGGCAATGGTAAAAAAAAAAAGATCACCAAAATGTTGAACTAATGACAACAATCAGACAGTGGAACAAGAGATAAGCTGAAGATGCTGGCCATGGACCAGACAAACAATGAGGGAACTTGTTAGTAGCATTACAAGGTCATCCTTGTTCTGAAATTCCCAGGGGAAAAGAGGTAGTAGGAAACCGAAAAATTTATGGAGAAGAGAGTTAGACGGAAATGAAAAGGGTGAGGAAGACATAAACAAATCTTAAACTGATGGCACGGGAAAAAAGGGAAAAAAGGACCTTGACCATAATTTTTAAGCACAAAGAATGTACTCGAAATCTCCTTTGTTTTATGCTTCGTCTGCAAATTGTAACGCTTTCACGTTGATAGTAAAAGCCTACTATATTATTACCCGCTTTCTTCAATGAAACATGTACTAAACTTGAGATACGCAAGCTGAAACAATGACCTAAATTTAATATTTCATTCATCCCATACACAGCGTAACTAAAAGACAGATAAAGCAGGATAGAGAGAAGGGAGAGGCAGAAAGCCGAACGCATGCAAAATTAAACACGCGTTTCGCTATTAATGCCACCCCAACAAGCGTAACGCGATACACAATTACTACTATCACGCGTGTAAGGCCACATGCACTAACTTTTTCGGACGGACAGTGATAAAAACACTAACCTTCCCAGAGTTAGGTTTTTAAATCCTGAAAAACTCTTATTAGAAAAGATGACAATAGATGGGTTTACGTTTGAAAACATTACAGTACCCAGACAGCACATCTTCGAAACAGGAGGTAGAAGAAATTGCATATTTTGAACGCAGCCACTTAGCTCTTTTAAATTTGTATATTTGGGTTCCTTAGGGCTTGCTGACAAAGAATATGTAAAACGTTACGCAAATAGTCTAGGAATTAACAAGTTATAACCAAAATAAAATAGTGGGGATGCCTGACAGCATGAAATCATTTCTGCTCATAAAATTTTTTTATAACGTGTTTGAAAAAACCTTGCGTACGGAAATAGCCTACCATGTAAACTCCAAATTGATTGGAGCGCAACAAATATAAGACTAAACACGATTGGTCGGACTATAAATACTATCTTTGGTTGTTAGGGGAGACGTAGGAAGGTAAAATTTTTTCAAACACTTGTCGAAACGTGGCTCCATTGGCCAGACTCGCTGATATAATCACTTAGGAGCGTTAGTTCGAGACCACTAGTTCAAATAAGCTTGATAAAGCAACAGTGCGTTGAAGCCAGCTCATATTTTTGCTAAATAAAAGCCTGGAACATAAGCAGATGGGAATTTGTGCCAGTATTTGTGCCAGAATTCATTGCTAGTCAAAGTATCTGTGTTTATTCTATGAATTGTGGTAAGCTTGAAACATTCAGTATCTTTTAATGAAAATTGAATGTGAATTGTTAATTTATGCCTGTATATATGTGTAGTTCAGTAGCAAACATGATGTAAAGCCTATAATGCTCCAGCCTGAACAGAAGGTGTCGGAGGAAAGTAAAACGGCATGGAATGGCCACACAGTACACTGACACCTAGATGATTGACTAGAAAGAAATAATGCTGGAAGTGCAGAGGCGTGGTAACCATTAAGGAGGTTAATACTGGTATAAAGTATTTCAGATGAAGCTGACAGTTGGCCTAACGCTCTGAACTCAATGTTTGTGGTGTATTGTGCTCAGTGTAGAACTAGAGTATCAATTAGTTATGAAGTAGAAGGTACATCCTTCTTGTTTTCAGGGACCGTGGTCTTGATGGTATTGAGCAGCACCTGGTCAGAGCTTTGCTGAATCCAGAGTCGGACAGCATACTCCTTGGTCCATTTAGCTATCAGTGAGGTGTCTCCAGAGCACAGGGGAGAAATCGAGCAGAGGAGTCTTTTCCTGCCGCCATCACGCAAGATAAGCTGATGTGGCCAGCTGAGCTCAAAATTATGTACCCCCATCTTAAAATAACATTGTAACATAAACTTAAGAGGGGAAGTAAATTGTTTTAATATCAGGAACTGAGAACATCTCCAATACTAGTTCCAATAAAGACAAACTATTGAAGTCATGATGACAAATACCAACAGAGCTTGAACAAAACAAAACCAGTATTACCTCATATTACTACTACACAACTGACACACATAGGATACTTTTAATAATATATGTCACTACAATATTCATATTGAGAAATTCTGTACATATAACTTGTAATTAAAATTGATTGTGATTCCTGGTTCCCTTTGTATTTGAATCAGGACACATATTCATTCATGACAGCAATGAATACATATTGTTATTTGAAAAGTTATCAGTGACTCCTTTAAGATATCCTTGTAGAGTGTTTTATGTATGTGAGTGTCACAGTGTTGTCAAGTGTGGTGGAATAAATTAAATTGTTTATCTGTCTGTTGTTGTTATGACTTACACTTCATCATACACATACCCTAGACATACAACGTAGTCATCACACTATTCCAGAATAATTCTGACTGAGATATATATATATGTGGCAGCAAGTAAGGTTATCTATAATACACTACTCTTATTAGATATAGATACCTTCACAGCTGATCTCAGTCAGTACACTAAGTCCCCTATAAATATTTATAACATCCCACTTCACCACAATGGACAATTAGTCGACATGTTAGAAAACCCATGGAGGTCAGAGAAATGTGGTTTTACAGATGAATGTAAAGGTACCACGAACGGTTACAAGAGTCCCGAGAATATCCTGAAAAAGGTTTGTGCGCAAAGAATTTATATTACTCACATTAAAAAAAAGCAATCCACTTTTTCCTTTGGGCATGTTATGCGAAGAGGTGAGCTGAATGTATTGTGACAAACGAGACTGAAGAAAAGAGAGATAAAACGCGATAAAGTGAGAAGATACAGGACAGTCTGCCATATTGGCATGGACAGAAGTCTTCAACAGAATTGATTAACACCATTAGGGATTCGGGGTTGTGGAGAGACATGATCACTCATACCAGCTGATTGAACGTATATCACTAGCAACATATATCATCACGGACATGTGAGCAACAAGCCAAAATTGACATCATCTATCATCAATGAGATGTGAACAAGTAAAACTAACAATATCTGTCATCAATGAAATAGAGCAATGAGCAATAACTAACAATATCTATCATCAATGAGATGAGAACAACAAGCAGAAACTAACAACAACATATTTCATTAACAAAATGTGAACAACAAGCAAAAACTAACAACAACATGTAGCATCAAGGACATGTGAATAAAAGCAAAAACCAACTATATCTACCATCAATGAGATGTGAACAGTAAGCATAAACTAACACTTCATATCACCAATGTGATGTGAACAAGCAAAAAATTACAATATCTATCAATAGTGATATGTGAACATCAATTATATTTTAAAAATAAAATATTACCTCGTTTTAGCGAGGCGCGTCCCAATCAACCTAGTCGGTTATATTAGGGCGCATGTCCAAATATAAAAGACTTTTAGGTCTGAGTTATATCAGTGAGCTAATGTGAACTCAAGTACTCACCTTCGTCAATCAGTTGTTACTGACGAGCTGTTGTCTTTCTGTCTGAGATTATCACCATGAATCTCATTGATATTCCATTATTCTGTTCACTGAATGACAATCAAACAAGTTTGAGTATTCCACTTGATGAATTTTGAGTATGTAAAAACTGGTATCAAGAGCTATACTATGGCATATAGCCTAGGGTATTTTCTATACTTGTATTGTGTTTAATCTCAGATTATAAATATACATATCAAGCAACAGATAATAATGTTTATTTTAAAATTATGAGCTTTATTCACAATTACAGTTATCATAAATGCAAAATTAAACAAGAAAACTGTATAGCGTTAGTTGTGCAATTTAAAAACCACAAATTTGTGCACGTTCACAGGAGTCCGTGCAAGTCGTCAGTAAACTAAAAAACGCAGAAACGTGTACTAGTCTTCCTCTTATTGCGACTGGGATAAGGTTGGACATTACCAATCCATGCGCGGATCCAGCAAGCTATGATTGTCAATGCCGCAGATATTACGGCGTGGATCAATGCTTATTCCGCGCTTTCCCGCGCTAACTACTGACGCTTAATCAGTGATCGTGGCGAAAAACTGCTTGGTGATGGTAAGAGTATGGGTGGGGTTGCTTATGTTGGAGGAAGGAAAGAGTGGAGGGGGGTCGAGAATAGATTGTAGAGATGGCAGGTACACAATTTATGTTGGAAGATACCTGGCTTAATTCACACGTAATTACAGTTCACAGTGTCAGATTTTATGTGATCCATTTAGGAAGTGGGTGAAGTGAAGTGGGATGAAAATAAAGGACCTTGGAGACGATAGAAGGATAAGGAATATGCTGACAGAAATGCACGATAATAATAACAACAGTAAAGATAATAAAAAGCAGGGAAGGCAGTAGCTTTAGAAAAGATATTTAAGGAGAGAGACGATGATCAGGGAAGACAGAAGACGATGATGAAGGCATGAGAAGATATTAAATGATGGTTAAGAATAAAGAAGAAGATAAATCCAAAAGAACACGGCAAAGATGATTAAGGGGAAAATAAATGATAAGAAAAGAGAAGACGATAAAGAATATGACAGATAATTAAAGAAGTAGAAGTTGACAAAGGCGATAAAAAAGATGAAAATAAGAGAAGATGACAAGTCAAGGGAACACGATAAAGAAATGAAAAAAAAATGATTTACGATAAAGAAGATGATACAGCAAGAAAAAAGACAATAGCAATGATAAAGGTAAGAAACGTTTATTAAGTAGAGAGTAGACGATTAAATAGACAAAAATGATGTTTAAAACAGGAAATTTTTATACAAACAGGAGAAGATTACGAAAACGAGAAAAAGAAATAAAGAGAAACAAATGATTAAGGATAATGAAGATGTTGAAGAGATGAGAAGATGTCACATAATTGGGTTCGCTCTCTTTTCCTCTCCGGCAGTATTGGTATTTTCGAGTCATTGTTTACACTTCTTCCTGTAATAATTCGTCATGTCTGTTTACCTGACCATCCCTGCTGAGAGAGTAGACAGGTGATGCAATATTGACCGACAGTCATGTTGGTAAAATTCTCGTGTACCAGACATTGGGCGCCGGATTCACACGGAAATGGCCAAGCGAGCTCGCTTATCGCTGATATGGCTAGTGTGACCTTCTAATTACTGTCGTGAAAAGTCACAGCCCAGATGATCAAACGAGGGTAGGCGTTTGCACAAATACGGGGAGATAAATTATCCGTCTGCGCACATATTACAGACATGCACCTGAAAGACGGAATGTTGTAATAGCTTCCAAACAGAATTGTTACGAAGACATTTGTTACCGGTGTTGTTTGGGGTGCTGTGTGTTGGTGCTGCTGACTGGCACAGCTGACAATGTTGATGTCAGAAATTTTGGGCTTACTGGTAGTGGCCGACAGTTGTTTTATATTTGAGCGAATGTCTAGGGTCCGTTATATATTTAACGTTATGGACCAACGCAACAGTAATGTCAGGGTCATAAGATGGACCAACTGGTAAGACAAGTAAGCTGGAACCATGTGGCACATCAATCACAGTTTATTGAAGACAGGAACATCGACGTCATAGACAGTAAATCATCAAAGGTTATAATGGCAGACATATGCACGTTGATACAAATAATCCATATCGAATTTGACCGGACTCACTAACCGCCGTCATCTCAAGGACGGTGGAAGCTCTCCGGTGACGAGTTCTTATATTCCTAGTTTTTTTTAATTACGAAGATTTGAATAATATATAGGATATCTTCCATGAAGGTACAATGTGTTACCCTTCATACAATGCTCAGCAAAAAGCCCTGGACACACTAGCGGCACGCCATAACCAACCGTGCCGAAGCCGTGCCAGATACTGTTTGTCGAGAGATTATAGTTTTTCTCGTTTCAACTCAGTGCATTTTCACTGAAGCGCGAACTAAAGGATTGACATGTGAGATCAGCTCACCTATTTGTCTCAGCTCACCTATTTGTCTCACCAACTTCGTGATTCACTTATCGTGTCTATTTAAACTTTTTCTTTTAAAAGAAAAAAATACCCAGCTGTGCTATTTTGTTCAAATATAGTGCACGAAGTCACGCAAATAATTACCCATCTCATCACTTTAGATGTGCTCACAAGCGTGTCTATAAAAAACTAGACCCGCACGTGAGAATCCCAAACACTTAACTCCCACGCGAAAAGGACTTAACAGATTATTTGTTATAATGTAAGGAGTTGTAGTTGCAATCATTACCAAGAACTGACGGAAATGCCAATTTCAAATTTGGAAAGTAACCTTTTAAATAACAAGCAGAATTTTCCTGCGAGGAAAATTTTTGAATAAACGCCATCAAACCACACATGACTGAAACTATTGGCCGGCATTTGAGATGTAAACATAACAAAAGCTCTGGTTGGAGTCTGGTCTAAAAGTAAACAACAACGTTCGTGGGACGAAAGTTGTAATATACTTTGACACTTTAGTCGGTTGAAAGACTGTGAAATTCAACTCGCCAAGAGACCAGCCAGACAAAGTAAAGAATAGGATCAGAATTCCATTTATCGGACCGGACCTTGTTTGAGCATCTTGATGACTTATATCCCAGGAAAACTCTACCTTTATTAACACGGAAAACCGGAATCCTAGGAATCTGAACACGATGTCAGAGTGGGAACTTATTGTAAAGTAATACCACAGAACACATGGAAGAGGCATCTTAAACAAGTTACCTTAACTATTTCTCTAAGCCAGACGTCTGTGATCCCAAAGACAATTTTGGGGTACGTTTTACATTTATAATTCTATATTTTGCATTATTAACACGTGAAATAATATGTATATATTGACATGTGAATATGAATATGTAAAAACTGCTAGTGGATGTTCAAGTCATACGAAGCTGGCAACCTCAGCATATAGAATGATGATTTCGTGAACCACCACTGCAAGGGCTGGTGACTGCTCTATGTGAGTTTCTTATAGAGAACCAAAAGCAGAGGTAGTCCCAAGTTCCATATGGAGCAGGGAGTGAATAACGAGAGAAATGATGTACATACTTTTTATATTGGTAACCTTTTCAACCAATGTAGATGTAAATGTATACCTATTCAATCTAAATGTAATGAACATTTTCCGCTCACTTGGATTAAGATTAATTCTAAGAGAGGGTAAAGTTCTGAGGTAGATGGGATGGTGGAATGAAAAGAGGGGGCACATGAGTGTGTGTCAGGAAAACTCAGTACTTAAGAGAGTATTTATTCTCTCCTTTTGTGACACTATTCGGTGGTACCAATTGAGGGTACTATCTCTGGAACAAGTGAAAGTATAAGTGGCCTGAAGTCGACGCTAGACACCATCATCAGACGGGTCTTAGAAACGCTGGACCAGCTTTGTGATTACTCCCTGATACTTCTTGGAACGTGTCACAATTTTCAGACTTGACCAGTGACGATAGTGAATCAGTCATCTATCTGCAAAGAACCAAACATCAGCGGGAGCAGAAACCATCAAACTATTGGCAGCTAAGTACAAACTTAAAAGCTGCCAAATGAACTGTCCATTTTCGAAAACCATAACATCACCTTGTGATGATTACTTTTTTAAAAGAATTATTCATTTTTAAACTGTTAACCATAATTGATTATTAAATTTGTTATTTGTGTATTTACAAATTTAACCTTGATTTAATAATTTCAATGTACTGCACCCGCATATCTCAGTTAATTTCTTAAATACAATTATCCAGAGCTATAAAATAATAATAAGAATATCACTGAGTAATTCAGTTGGGGGCTTGAACGAGCAAATTATAAGATAATCCATCTCCACAAAAGGCGGCGGGTCAGATACAAAGTTAACGTGCTCAGATTCATTCAGCATAGTTCTTGACTTCTGAAATATCTTGTGGAAACTCCCTCGAGGTAGAAGCATCATTATCCCTCTATCTACAACACTGCCAAGAGTAATCTTGTGCTAACGTAGACACCTTTGAAGACCCACATTAGATACTCTAGGTTTTGGCCACTGTTGGACCACTACTGCAGAGCAAGGGGAGGCAACCCGTGACAGAATAAGATAAAGGAAAAGAAACGTAAAAATAATCTACACAACGGTAAACACATGACATTATTAAGGTAGAGAGAAAATATGAAAAGATAAAGAAAAATAAGTAAGGCGAGAAGGTTGGTCAACCGAAGTGGAGATTATAAAAGAAGTGAAAAACGGTAACCGAAAATGAAATAAGAAAAACCACATTTACCAAACCATCATCATCATTTTCCATGAAACAACCACTGCAGCTTGTCCCGCAGACAGCAGTTACATGCTCTTGCAGCTGTAATGTCTGTAGCAATATATTTCACATGATAAGGTTGCCATACACACACACACACAAAACTCCTCATATTAGACTCCTTATACAATATACCTGAGAGTGTAGTGGCCAGATTCTGTCTTTGTCTATGTGGCATATGTAGAGGTTTTATCAGATAATTTCTCAGCAGCTAGAGTAGCAATTATGAAACAGGAAGCTGTCAGCGATCAATATAATAATTGAGAATCAATTCCTTTAGATAATTTTTTGAGGCGTTATCAAATGTTACAGGAAGGTGTGTGTTTGTGCGTGCGTGTGCGTGTGAGTGTGTCTGCGTGCGTGGGCGGGCGGACGGGCGGGTGGGCGAGCCTGCGTGCGTGTGTGTGTGTGTGTGTTCTTTTTTCTTTCTTTCTATTTTTGCGGGTCATTGTTTAATTTTTACAATTGTGTTTCTTTTACGTACGTTTCTTTATACTTTATTCCAGGGATTGGCAACTGGTCTACCGCGTTCTACGGGTAGATCCTAGGCGATGGTTTGGTAGATTTCTAGGTGAGCGAAGTGGAAATATTTTAAAATTTTAAAGCTAGAGAAATTTCTGACTATACCACTCTCGCTGGAATTTAAAAGCTGGAATTTAATTGGTGACCCAATTATTACATGTACTTGTTTCGTGTTTCCAGTGAAAACTCACGATATAGCTTACACAAATGCACTTTAATCTTGAGCTGCATGAGATAGGAGTGCGATCATTTCGTTGACATGATGTTAACGTTCGGTAAAAATATAACTTAGTTTGAATTTTCACTTATTCCAAACTGAAGATAATATGAAACCTGAGAACATGTATTGATTGATTGATTGATTGAGAACATGTATGAATTTAACATGATAGATTTTCAGAGAGATCAGCATTTCTAATGTAAATACCTACAGATCCTAATTTGCCTGCCGCTGTTTTACACGTTAGTTATGCATGTCTGGTATCTATCCACAGGCAGTCCTCAATTTACGGCGGGGTTCCGTTCAGACCACTTGATCGTAAGTCGAAGCGGTCGTAAGTCGAATTACCCCTTAAATATATTGACTTATTATATATTTCCAAGACCGTATTTCATCATATCATCAGTTTGTTAAAGTCATACACTGTACTATAAATAAAAGGGTTGAAATAAACGATTTTTGATATTACCTTGCACTTTACTGTACTAAAAAGCTTACGAAAATACGTTGAGAAGTATGAATCTTCTCTTGAAAGGTGAAATGAGCCGCGGCTAGCGGCAAATATTTGAGAATAATTTTCTCCCGCACCTTCCTTTAGTGTCTCAAAGACGCTCTTAGCTTTCAACTATATCGTCAGCAATCTCAGTGTATGCATTCTTCCTCTTTACTAGACATGACTGTGACACAATACACACAAACGTATAACACAAATGAACAATGGAGATTGATGCATGAAGTCTGAGTACATGATATCACGTCCAATTAAAATTAATGTTTATTGTCAATCCCAGTCACTGTTTTTAAAGTTCAATGCAGTAGAACTCTTCTGTGAGCATGTTTACATTATCCCAAGCCATAAATGCCCCTTAGAACATGAAAAATAAAATCGCTTAGGTTGAAAATCTAGAAAAGAAAAGACATTTTTGAACATTTTCCCCTTTAAAAATTGTTTTCTTTTAATTTGATTTTTTTTTTTTAAATTTTGGCCGTCGGAAGTCGAGTACGTTGTAGGTCGAGGACTATCTATATTTGTTAATTGCAACGCACGATTTGCACGTTATTGCGAACACGTACTATATGTGCTAAATAATTTTTGACGCACTGTGTGTGTGTCGGACCAGTGTTTCTGAAACTTACAATAATCACATACCCTTTGTAAAGATGCTTTAGCTGTACTTTTAATAATACTATTGTATCTACGGTAGCGAATTAATATACAGTAGAACTCCATTTATCCGAACCCCAATTATCCGAACATCCAATTATCCGAACACTTTTTCCAGAAAAAAAAAAAAAATCAGATGCCACAGTCACGTTAGACTAAAATTCTGAATCTTTTGATGCGGCAAACTTCAAATGTGTGCGACCAATTTGTAGAGAATGGGATGGCTAATGGTCGGTCGCTTACGTACAGGAAGTCAGTTAGATCATAAAGTCAGTTAATATCTGGTTTATCAATCCAGTGTGCGTGTGCGTTCTAGGTAGAACACTGGCTAAACAGACAGTTCAACTTAAAATAATTGTGTCTGCTACTACAGCAGAATAATTTTGGTGTACAAGTATTTCTCTGTGCGATATGGCATCTTCCAGTAGGCCTAAAGCATATAAAAGGAACCGCAATGTTTTGTCAATTGAAACGAAAACAGAAAATTATCAAGAGACTAGGACAAGGTGAAACTGTGTCTTCACTTGCGAGGATTTTCAATGTTGGGAAAGCTACCGTCTCTGACATCAAAAGTAACAAGGATAAAATTATGAGTTTTGCATCGAAATTTGATAGTGAAAATTGGTCGAAGAAACGTAAAACCATGAGAAATGCGAAAGATGTGAAATTGGAAGAGGCTTTGTATATATGGTTTGTGCAAAGAAGAAGCAAAGGGGAACCTATCTCTGGTTCTCTGTTGTGTGAAAAGGCACTTCAGTTCAACAATCAACTTGACGGTCCTCCTGACTTTAAGGCTAGCCAGGGATGGTTAAGAAACTTTAAATCTCGTCATGGCATACGAGAATTGGAGATTCAAGGGGAATCTTTATCTAGCGATGCAACTGCCGCTAAAAATTTTAAAGAAACATTCTTGGCTTTTTTGGAAGAAGAAGGTTATTCACTCGATGATGTGTATAATGCCGATGAGACTGGCTTATACTGGAAATCATTGCCTCAAAAATCACTTGCATCTCAGCGCGAAGCAGCTGCCCCTGGGTTTAAAAAGTGCAAAGAGAGAGTAACAATTTTGGTAGCCGCTAATGCCAGTGGAAGTCATCGTTTACCGGTGCTAATGATCGGCAAAGCCAAAAAACCACGTTGTTTAAAGAATGTGACATGTCTCCCATTGTGTTACAAAGCACAGAAGAGTGCTTGGATGAATAGTGAAATATTTCTTGATTGGTATACAAATCAGTTCATCCCAAATGTGAAGAGGTTGAGAGAACAAGAAAAGAAAACTGGAAAAGTAATTCTTCTACTGGACAATGCACCATCTCATCCAGAGAAGGATACATTGAATGCAGTTGATGCAAATTTTAAAGTAATTTTTCTGCCTCCCAATGTAACAGCACTGATTCAACCAATGGATCAGGGTGTTATAGCAAAGCTTAAAAAGATGTACAAGAAGGAAGTCCTGCGTCGTTTATTGTTGGCTGAAGATGAAGAAAGTGTGGTGGCGTTTTCCAAAAAGCTTAATATCAAAGACTGCTGCTATATGTTAGCTGATGCTTGGACCACCCTGTCACAAGATAATCTCAACAAGGCTTGGAGTAGATTGCTTGGGAAAAAAGGAGGAAATGAAACTACTGCAGTGGACACAAATGATGATTGTATAAATGAAGTTGTGGAACTGTTTCAAGCAATGCCCGGATTTTCGAACTGTGACAAAGATGATGCACACATGTGGCTAGAAGATGATAATGATTCATCTGGTTTTCAGTTTTTGAACGATGAAGAAATTTTGTCTTTTGTGCAAGAAGAAAACCAAATACATGTAGTGACCGATGATGAAGACTCCTCAGAAGTACATGATGCACTTGTAGATTATGAAGAAAAACCAAAACGTCGACCAAGTCCTGAAGAGGCCTTTATAGCACTAGAAACAGCGATGGCTTGGTACGAGCAAGAAGATGACAGCTGTCCTACACAGCTTCTGCTGTTGAAGAGAATGCGGGACTTAGCAGCCAAAAGGAGACTATCCAGTTTGGTGCAAAAGAGGATTCCTCATTATTTTAAATAGTGGGCTACATCTGTGCAAGTACATATATACGTAAGTTGCGCCTGGTTTTGAATCGTTTGTAATGTTATTTTGAAAACATTTCTCTTTCTTAACAAAAATAATTAATACAAGTAGTACATGCACTGCAGTGTAATAAAAGATTTTGGTGATACAGTGATCTAATACAGTGTGGGTATTATTATTACAGTACAAGTAAATATGTTTTATAGTGTATTTTCCTTGTGATGGTTAATTACACTGACAAACAACATTTTTCTTTCTTATATAAGAATAAGTGTTCTTAGGTCAGTTTCTTGCGCTGATTTCAAATCTGAAATCCGTTTATCTCTATCACATCGGGTTCTTAAGATATTTGTGAATAAATATATTTTTGGGAAACCGTTATTTGCTCCGTTTCATTTTTACTATATAACTTATTAAAAATTAATAAAATGCAAAATAATTCTACTTTTTATACTGCTAAAAGATGCATGACATATGTTACGCTATTTTTCAAATAGTTACTGTATTTTGAAATAATTGTGAGCGAAATATGGCTTCTAGAAGTTCTAGAAATTCGGCTGATCTGTTCTGTTACGTGTGCGGATATTTTACCGATCGTGTTCACCAGAAAAACTTTACACCATTACTAAAGAAAGCATATGAATGTTATTTCGATTCGAAAGTTGATGATGCAAATAAATCTTGGAAGCCAAATGCAGTTTGTTCGACTTGTGCAAATACATTGGAAGGTTGGTTACGAAAATCGCCGAAGCATAAGTCGATGCCTTTTGGAGTGCCAGTAATATGGCGTGAACCGACAAATCACGCTACTGATTGTTACTTCTGCTTGACAAATATCCATGGTTTCACTTTTAAAACTAGAAAGTCTGTGGTTTATCCAAATATTGAATCGGTTTTGAAACCAGTGCCTCATGATCCAATCACATGTCCGATCCCATTTCCACCAGAACAATATCCGTTGGACGTGAATGAACCATCAGAAAGTGATAATTTACCTGCTTTAGAAACTAATTCTGACTCGGATTATATACCTGTGAATGATGGTGTTCACTTAATTAACCATTCAGAACTTTCAGATCTAATACGTGATCTCGCTCTTACCAAAGGACAAGCGGAATTACTCGGTTAGCGACTCAAAGAATGGAATCTTTTAGCGCCCAATACTCTGATATCTAAATTTCGTCATAGACTAGTCTAAAAGCCGTGTTATTGCGTAACGGAAATTTATTTTCATCAATTCCAGTCGCCTACTCTGTTCATATGAAAGAAACGTATGACAATATGGCTATACTTTTGGTAAAAATAAAGTACAATGACTACCAATGGCGGATTTGTGGAGACCTGAAGGTCATTGCAATTCTCACGGGCATGCAGACTGGGTATACTAAATTTTGTTGCTTCCTATGTGAATGGGACAGCCGCAACAGACAGGAACATTATGCAAGAAAGGTGTGGCCTATCAGGGATCGTATGCAGTTCGGGCATAAAAATGTAATACATGAGCCATTAGTTAACAAAGACAGCATCATTTTACCACCGTTACATATAAAGTTGGGGCTCATGAGAATTTCGTAAAAGCGTTAGATAAAACGAGCAAAGCTTTCACTTATCTTCGAGAAAAGTTTCCGCAAGTTAGCGATGCAAAGATAAAGAAAGGTATCTTTGTAGGACCTCAGATTAGGAAAGTTATTGCAGACAAACAATTCGAGAACTTGTTACATGGTAGTGAACTTCGCGCATGGATGGCATTCAAATCGATCGTCGATAACTTTCTGGGAAATCACAAATCTGTCGACTATGTGCATATTGTTAAGCAGTGCATAGATGCATACAGAATAATGGGCTGTAACATGCCCCTCAAAATCCATTTGCTCGATTCGCATCTTGACTTTTCCCCTGACAGCCTTGGCGAAGTCAGCGATGAAAATGGAGAACGATTCCATCAAGATATCGCCGTAATGGAGTCACGCTATCAAGGACGGTGGAGTGTGACCATGCTTGCCGATTATTGTTGGATGCTTCATCGCGATGTACCACATGCTATTCACCGACGAAAGTCGACTGCAAAGAAATTCTAGCCTACATAACTGTTACACTTCTTGTATGAATGATGTTGTAATACTGTATGCGTTGTTTAAAAACTTCAACTGCGTATTTCTAGAGATCCCGACCTGATAGAGAAATTATTTTTAGAAATATGTGTACATGTACTCGATACATTATGTAATCCAATTATCCGAACATTTGATTATCCGAACGATGCTCGGTCCCATGGGGTTCGGATAAATGGAGTTCTACTGTATAATATATATTTTTATATAATATATGCTACTGCTTTATCAATATGTACAGTGTGTATTACAAGTATTATTATTTTTTTTGTTTATTATTATTAAAAGCTATACAACAAACACGTGCAAATAAGCACGTGTGTAATTTTGTAGTACACTATTCTCGCTTTAAATTGTAACGAATTTTCTGCAGCTAAAAGAGAGTGTGATAAAGCAAAAATAAACATTCTATTGTGTACCGCTTGAACCCCTCTCGTGTACCTCAGAGGGTACGCCAAACACAACTTGGGAAACACTGTGCAGTAATCAAGTTGTGCATTACGTGGCAGACAAATCGTGTAGTCACTAGAATAGAGGGTTACTCTAACGCAGTGAAAAGTGGGGTTTTCTATGTGCTGAGGCGGCTGACGAATAGTTAGAGAAGAGAGAGAGAACGAACGAACGAACGAACGAACTTTATTTTCAAAGGGTTTAGAATTGGGCACGCAGGCCCGTCTAACATTCTGCCCTTCTTTTCTCTCATCTTCTGTCGTAGATTTTGGATAGGAGAATTAAGGTCCCTTCTGAATAGGTTGGAGTGAGTGCTAGTCACGGTGAGAGTTAGAAAAAAAATGAAATAGATTCCACGAGTGGTGAGATGATAGACCGTGGTATAGAGGCTGTCGCTGAAAGCGAAAAGAATTCTTCTCTCTCTCTCACCTATCAGCTACGACGGTTTTTACAGAGTCCGACAGTCTAAACCACATATATATTACGTATAATTCTATCTACTCACGGGCACGCACATACACGTGACGACAGTTAAACACACAGACTTGGAAAATCTATAACAATGATTATATATATATATATTTGGGATCGAGCTGACCAACGCACTGATTTTGTTCAAGAGAGATTTTTATTATTATCTTTAAAAAAAAATCTCTCACAACACCAAAAATTTCATCAAGGAAAAACATAAACAAATAGTCATAAAATTCAAGAAAAAATGCTACAAGGATGATAGCCCGTTAGATCTTACTCTAGGTTTAGCCCACAGCCCCGTTAAGAGAACAGATGATGGCCCAAAGAGTTATAGATACGTAGGGTTGAGTCTAAGAGATTTCTTTCTTTCTCGTAAATATATGAACAGAGTTGGATAAATCTGATTTAACCTAAGAAAACAGAAACTCTAGCATTTTGTAACAAATTCTGCAGGTTAAAAAAAATTAAGACAGCAAATGTGTGACAATAATACACCGGTAAAATAACACTCAGACCTGCACATATATACTCACAACTTTGCTCGTTGCCTCTGGGAACATAATAATTCTAGGACCTTCACACAGACCCGAAAATGCAGTCCTTGACCAAGAAATCCCCAGTTCCAAAAGACGTACTAAACTCTCAGGGAACGATTCCTTGGGTGTTCTAATGTTTCGAATGTCTGATTAAGTCACATAAAATTTGTCCAGGCACGAAAGTTAGCAGAGCACAATGTCATTAGCTTTGGATTCTAGAATTAAGGAATGTCAGATCGGTGTCTACTTCCAGGAAGGTACTATATTTGGTCACCACAATACTAGTCACAATCTCTGTCGGAATGTTAATGTTATTCTTGTATTATTCTCGCTGCCAGGCAGAAAATTTACGTAGAGTTTATGAAAGAATTTAAGATCTGGCGCAAAGGCCCTGCATTGATCATTACAGTCTTTGAAAACCCGTTATTGGGATATAGTATTTCTGTCTAACTCAGTTTGCATATGCACTGTCAGATCAGTGTTACTTGAGAAACCCACGTGGTTCAAAATAAGGACTGTCTATTTCTTCACAAGTATGAACTCTTATTAAAGGCTGGTAAAGTTCGGGTCACCCCAGTATTTCACTGTATAAAAGGAAAAGCACATATAAATCATTTACATATTTGTACTCAATATAACTTACATTTTAAAAAGCAAGCCGACCGCTTGACTTATAATTAAAACTTCCCGTAAAGTAAGTTATATAAAAATCAATCATCATGAATTAGGAATATCTTCGTATTCCGTCAATATTCACTGATGTCGCATCTAGCATTTATAAGTTAGTTATTAAAACAGTTTCGACTGAGTATTTAACAGTTAAATTAAACTTATTTCAGCTACTTGTTTAGTAAGCTAAAAATATAATTTATTTTGTATTTCCACTGCAACTCGACGATTAAAGAAATAACAAACTATCAAAATATTCACTCTGCACACAGAACTAGTTTAAAATGGAATCGGCGATTTTAACACTAAATCACTTCACAAAACTAGATATCTATTTTATATAATATTAATATACCTCAAACACAGAATTACTAAGAACGTTAAACCACTTCGACCAAACTAAGGCCATCTCTATTTACAGAGATTATTTAGAAATCGAACGAAGGTTGTTCTAGTCTAACTGCAAAGTTACTGAGTGAAATGAAATAGTTTCAAACGTGGGTTAATATTTTAAACCAGACAAAGGATGAACTATCTCCCCCGCGCCGATCTCTCCCCCTTCTCATAACAGCTACTTTTAACTCCTAACATGTCGTAACTGCCACCTACTGACCAAGATGTACGCGTGTCAGTTGCCAATCTCAGACAACCGTCTGCCGTGCCAAGAGTAATCTCACCCTTCGTTTAACAAACTGACCGAGAAACGTGCGTGTCAATTGCAAAGGTAGACAACTTGTCTGAAAGGCAGGGCAGTTTTCACACTACAAGCTGACCATGGCCCGTGGAGCGTGAGTGTCATATGCGAAAAACCAGACCCTCTGTCTGCCTACCCGGTCCGGCGGAGTGAATTTTCACACTACGGCCCAGAACTCGGCCGAAGAAAACACTGTCCCCGGGGGAACAGCAGACAGCTGTCGGCTCTCCCGGTCTGACGGAATGCATTATAACGCTTCTCGTCTGACTGACATCCACGTAATACCATCTAGTGCGATACTCAGTTTTGAGAAACAAAACAGGTAAAGTTTAAGAATACTGAAGAAAAATATATTCGCAAAACAAGTGATGCGAAAAATACAGGAAAAACAAGTACGGAAAGATAATAAAATAAAAGGATTCGGGTGAGAGAATAGGAAGAAGATGTAGGCAATTTAATGACCATAACCTACGTGACATCTTCCATACTGAATCCATTTATTCTCACACGTATCCTAAATACTACTTGAATAATAAAATAACAAAAAAAGTACAATAAAATAAAATCCCAACATTGTAACAGTACAATAACAGTTACATAGATTTACAGATGCGTATCATAATTTATACTAAACAGGACAAAATTAACTTTAAAACATACATATGATGTTATGTAATTATTTAAGAACATAACGAAATTAGGGTGGCATATAATCTGCACTCATGATGTATTTGAAAAGTCTGTGATTGAATGAATATGGACTAAGAGTATTTTTTAAGTCGTGTGGAAGAGTATTCCACAGATGAGCAGCAGAAAAAGCTAAAATTTTCTTGAATAAGTCGAGCCTAGGCTTGGGCATGTGTAATTTATTTAAGCGTTGAGAGAGAGAGAGAGAGAGAGAGAGAGAGAGAGAGAGAGAGAGAGAGAGAGAGAGAGAGAGAGAGAGAGAGAGAATAGAACGTGATTGACAGAATAATGATATATGCCACACCACCTCATATATGATTGTAATTTGCGAGGCCATAATAGTATACTTAGGTATGGGCACAAATTGAAGGCAAATGTATTTGTCTAGTCAAAGTTTTCGCGTCTGAATATTTGTTATTTTGCTGACAACATGTTTCCTGCCAGAGACATACTGACGCATATCCAAGTTTTGTTATTCGTTCACGCAGATGTTGGACCACACACTACGCCTTAACAAATACTTTTCAAAATTCTCCATATAACCGTGTTTGTATATGACATCGAATAATGACATATTTTTGTCAACATAATACACAACATGTCATGTATATAAAATATTTTGTTTTTGATCAATAGATAGATGAAACAAGAGGAAGGATGGGAGTTCATAGCTGGGGTGGTTAACAATATGTAAGTTGGAGTTAAAAAATAGACGGAAGCTTTGACATATGGGAGACAACTCAAGTGTCATCGTGTTCAGAATATTGATTTAGATGTATACAAACAGGCGTGAAGTAATTACTTGTGAAGCGGCTCACAATGATTCGATTTTCTTCTACCGCTCGCTTCTTTTTTTTTCCCTCCTCTTCATCTTTCCTCTTCTTCCGCTACCATCGTCATTGTAATTTTTCTTGGCTCGCCTTACGGAGCGCTGATCTACCACTGCAGATGATCACCTTGTTGACAGTAAACCCAAAGCATTCACACCCTCTTGTCTTTGTGGTTTCTGTAGCAATTTCCTTTATATGATGCGGTTTTCAGCCCCACCAACGGCCTCATGGCTCTGTTGTAGGTCTGCAGCTACATGATCAAATGAATGTCCGTCTGCTTTATTGACTGTCATGACAAAAGTTAGAACAGAAACTGGAAACGTCTTAAAATGACAGTTGTCCTGTTCTGTCTTCGTCCCTTCAAAGACCCATGGGAACTACTACACGTCCGCCATATTTGTCAATGTTTAGTTGGGAGTCTAAGAAATCTAAATCAGAAGGTCATTACATTCGTTACGTCACGTGGACAGGTGAAAAACTATAAAGGTAAGGAAGAGACGACCGAAATGTGTATGGCATATGTTTGCTAAGTTGGCAAGTTTCAGATATTATAAGGGACCAAAGACGCAGCAAGAGAGATGAATGCAGTCAACGACCCATAGCTTGACTGCTTGCGTCAGGGTCAACGAACCAGAGCTGACCAAGACCCTACTCCACCTCCAAGTGGTGGTCCTGGAAACAGGCTGCATCACTGCAGACTGGCTGAATGAGTAGGGATCGAAGAGGGAAGGCAAACCCGGTCCAAAAAATACCGTGCGGAAGTCGGATGTGTCGGCTGTAAACGGAGACAACGCAACCAACGCCCTTTTTTAGAACAAACGAGGAAGAAGAAGAAGATATTATAACAAAGAGAGGGAAAGGGGGAGGGGGGAGAGAGAAAGAGAAAATTAGACAAACTGACAGTATGCATGAAAGGAATTCACCAACAGCACTAAAAGGCAACAATATAGACTGGGGTTATGGAGAAAAATGGTCGTCTGCATCGCCCGACATGGCACAGAATAATGATGGTTTGGCAGCCAATCAATGTCATTGGCATCTTTTGGCGCACAGGCCAGTATTCAGAAACTACCGCTCCCACAGTCTCATTGCCATTAAAAAAGGGTTTCCCTTATCTTCCATGTGTGTTCCTTGACCTCATGCTCTTTCCTTTCGCTGCGGATTCTGGGTCTGGCTATGATACACACTGCTTATCAGTGCATGTTAAGTTCATCATAGCTTCCATTTTCTCACTTACTTCTTTGATGGGTCATGTCTCGAAACAAATCACGTAAAGACCTTGATGAGATTCATATAAATCAGAGCTACTGGTGAGATACTGTCAAAAGCCTTTTCAAAATCAACGAAATTAATGTACAGCTGTCTTTGCCATTCTGAGCACTGCTCTATAATGTTCCTAATGGTAAATATAAGATCTACACATCTTCTGTTCTTTCTAAATCCTGCTAGTTCTTTCCTCAGTTTGTAGTCTACTGCTTTTGAAATTCTCTGTATAATTATCCTGCCTAGTATTTTGCTGGAAACTGAGAGAAGAGTGATTCCTCTCCAATTATTGCAGTCTGCAAGATCTCCTTTCTTGGGCAATTTGACAATTATTCCTTTATTCCACTCCGTTGGAAGAAGAAGAAGACAAAAGAAAATTATCAGTAGTCAAACAAATTGTACGTCGGGGAACTACTGTATTTTCAAGTACGAATAACTGCGGATTGTGTCTAACTGTGACCATTGCAATATTCGGAGATTACCACAGCTGCTACAGCTGTTTTCCCGAGGGTTGGTAAGGAGGTTGTGAAATGATAGAAACACTGCTATGTCCGGCATAGTGTTAAGAAGCGATAAATATCAGGCTGGCAACATCGTTGAGTAAATCAAATTACTACAGAAACCATAACTGCAATATAAAATCAAGGGCGCGGACACAGGTCTTCTGCACAACAGGTAGTCGCAATGGGGGTTCTGTGTTCCTGCAGGAGCTTAAGAGGGTGATAAAGATGATGCTGATGACTTGACGTGCTGCCTTTACAGTCCCCTCTAAATATCTTGCATTCACAGACGAAAACACGAACTGCGCACATACGGTAGATTAGAACACATATGATGAAACTACCTGTGCTACTCTTTATTATCCACACGAGCAAGTAACCTGTCAAAACATGGCGGGGAAATAAACGAGTTGCCCTCTTTCTGCGCAATTCCTCATGACGTCACTAATTCTCCTGTGTCATTTATCTGGTTGCGTTGGTTAGAAGCTTTGGAGCAACCAATCAAAAATGAAATGGGAAGAAGTGAAAAAAAGCCATTTGACTGAAATTTGACTAATGAATTAACAGCTGTTTTATCAGAACACTTTTTAAAAGTGTACGGATATCTTTTACAATTTTGCCTTGTTACGTACTGAAAAAACAAAACACACAACAACATTTCAAAATAAAAACCTTCTATTACTGTGACATATATATGTAAATATAGCCTCAGTAATCCTCAGTTATCCGACCACCTTTGCTTCCGCGTTTAGTGTTTATAATTTGCTACGCAAAAACCACGCAATTTCTGACTGTCTGACCCATATTTTTAATCCACGCCTTTTTTTGTCTACTTGACCATACCAAACGAGCTCGCGAGCTTGTTTATAAACTTTCAAAACCGTCATTCATTCAGGGGAGCGAATCACGTTTGATTACCTGAGCTTTCATGAGAGCTGATTTGTCAATATTATGATAACTGGCAGATAGCACGTGCGGAACACGTGGAAGGTAACAGCTTTTGAAGTTTCTCTACTAGGGGAGCAAATCCTGTGATGTTTGTACATTCAGGGAAAAGGTATCTCTTTGATCTCGAGAAACAGGAAATTCGCAGACCGGAGTCCGCTACATAGACATAGATTTGTTGTTGTTAACAGCGGCCAACGGAAGGGACCGAGGAATCTTTGATCGGGGAACTAGTTTCCTTAATGTCCGCTATACACGAGTAGTGTGAAAAATAACAGCCTTCTGAGATCAAAATACGATGATCCTATATTAACCGCGTGTGCATCCAACCATTATCAGTTGTCGCTCAGATTATTTTTTTTTTTTTTTTTATAATCTAGTGCGTTATTCTAGAACCATTGTGACAGTGCGTTATTAGCATTTCGTGGAGATTGTTTCATTTCTGATTGTGATAATAGAAATTAGCATTTTTCGTGATTTAATGTGTTAAGTTTATCAATAAAATTCACGCGGATTTTCTATGTGTTAAGACTAGCGAATTAAATAACGCATAGCTATTTTTATTCTAGATGTTTCAGTTGTAAAGTAGATTTAATCACTCGCTATCACCCAGAAAGAGTTGGTTTAGTTGACTAATAAATACACTAGGCGACTGATAATTGACGGAATACAATTCACTTCTAATTCATTATGTGTAATTAGATAAGTGACTAGTGTATTATCATGTGGCGAAACAAATAGCTAATAATGACAAGCGACATTTGTTAAAGTGATTAAAGATTAAATAATAACTGACCAGACAGGATAGGCTAGACATAATGTCACGACGCTATTTCGCAGTGATGAAAAATCAGGTTGGCGACATTGTTAACACTGAGTTTTGGCAACATTGGGAGAACTACCCGCAAGTCATGTGATTAGCGGAAGCGACAATTTTAGGCGCCAAGAGAGGGATTAGTCTTCTAGCCGCGTCTGAGTGAGGACGTACCTAGTTTTCCCTTGCCAGCATTTTTGCTGAGAAGTGTGCCATGAGAGGTGTATTCTAAGTTTTGCCTTATTGCGGATTAAGTGGATCATATTGTGTAATTCTAGATTTTGTGTATTATCTAGTGGCTTTTCCTATGTACCGCAGATTATAAGTATTCTATGTTTTGGACATTTTCATTGTCATAGCTGGTGGCCGCCATGGTGAGCGGTATTCAGTACATTGCTTGTACAGGGCCGTCATATGGTGTTGTATGAGGCTAGTTGTCGTGAATTATTCTAATCCCCATATATAAATTAAAACGTAAATGCAAAGCCTAACAAATAAATTTAATAAAAGGAAAGAAGAATGATAAAGAACAGTGCTGTCACAATGACTGTACTCGAAATCCCCCTTGTTTTCTACTTCGTCTGCAAATTGTAACGCTTTTACGTTGATAGTAAAAGCCTACTGTATTATTACCCGCTTTCTTCAATGAAACGTGTACTGTATTTCTTGGAAAAACCTTGAGATACGCAAGCTGATCAATAACCTAAATTTAATATTTCATTCATTCCATTTTATACACGGCGTAACTAAAAGACAGATGGACTAAGGGATAGAGAGAAGGGAGAGGCAGAAAGCAGGGACACCTGCAACACTAAACACGCGTCGCGCGATACACAATTGCTGCCATCACGCGTGTAAGGCCACATGCACTAACTTTATTTCAAATCGACAGTGATAAAATTCACTACCCATACCAGAGTTAGGTTTTAAAATCCTGAAAAACGCTTATTGGGAATTATGACATTATACCGGTTTACGTTTGAAAACATGACAGTACCCAGACACCCTCAAGTTTGGAAGTGAGAAGGTAGTAACAGCACGACTATCCTAGAAGAAAATGCATATTGGCTCCATTAAATTCGTATATTTGGGTTCCTTAGGGTTTGCTGACAAAGAATATGTAAAACGTTACGCAAATAGTCTAGGAATTACCAAGTTATGGCCAAAATAAAATAGTGGGGGTGCCTGACAGCATGAAATCATTTCTGCTCATAAAATTTTTTTATAACGTGTTTGAAAAAACATTACGTTACGGAAATAGCCTACCATGTTAACTCCTATTTGATTGGAGCGCAACAAATGAAAGACTAAACACGATTGGTCGGACTATAAATACTATCTTGTGTTTGTGGTGAAGTGGGATGTTATAAATATTTATAGGGGACTTAGTGTACTGACTGAGATCAGCTGTGAAGGTATCTATATCTATTAAGAGTAGTGTATTATAGATAACCTTACTTGCTACCACATATCTATATATCTCAGTCAGAATTATTCTGGAATAGTGTGATGACTACGTTATGTGTCTAGGGTATGTGTATGATGAAGTGTAAGTCACAACAACAGACAGATAAACAATTTAATTTAATCCACTACTCTTGACAACACTGTGACACTCACATACATATAACACTCTATGAGAATATCTTAAGGAGTCACTGATAACTTTTCAAATAACAATATGTATTCATGGTTATCATAAAGGTATATGTGTCCTGATTCAAATACAAAGGAACCAGGAATCACAATCAATTTTAATTACAAGTATATGTACAGACTTTATCAATATGAATATTGTAGTGACATATATTATTACAAATATCCTATGTGTGTCAGTTGTGTAGTAGTAATATGAGGTAATACTGGTTTTGTTTTGTTCAAGCTCTGTTGGTATTTGTCATCATGACTTCAATAGTTTGTCTTTTGGGACTAGTATTGGAGATGTTCTCCGTTCCTGATATTAAGACAATTAATTTCCCCTCTGAATGTTATTTTTACAAAGTCATTTCAAGATGAGGGGACATAATGTTGAGCTCAGCTGGCCAAATCAGCTTATCTTGCGTGATGGCGGCAGGAAAGGACTCCTCTGCTCGAATTCTCCCCTGGGCTCTGGAGACAACTCACTGATAGCTAAAAAGACCAAGGAGTATGCTGTCCGACTCTGGATTCAGCAAAGCTCTGACCAGGTGCTGCTCAGTACCATCAAGACCACGGTCCCACAATTTCATGGAAATAAACACAGATACGTTGATTAGCAATGAATTCTGGCACAATTACTGGCACAAATTCCCATCTGCTTATGTTCCAGGCTTTTATTTAACACAAATATGAGCTGGCTTCAACGCACTGTTGCTTTATCAAGATTATTTGCACTAGTGGTCTCGAACTAACGCTCCTAAGTGAGTATATCAGCGAGTCTAGCCAATGAGGCCACGTTTCGACAAGTGTTTGAAAAAATGTTACCTTTTCACGTCTCCCCTAACAACGAAAGATAGTATTTATAGCCCGACCAATCGTGGTTACTCTTTCATTTGTTGCGCTCCAATCAATTTGGAGTTTACATGGTAGGCTAATTCTGTAACGTAAGATTTTTTTCAAACACGTTATAAAAAAATTTTATGAGCAGAAATGATTCCATGCTGTCAGGCATCCCCACTATTTTATTTTGGTTATAATTTATTAATTCCTGGACTATTTGCGTAACGTTTTACATATTCTTTGTCAGCAAGCCCTAAGGAACCCAAATATCCAAATTTAAAAGAGCTACGTGGCTGCGTTCAAAATATGTATTTTCTACCTCCTGTTTCGAAGATGTGCTGTCTGGGTACTGTAATGTTTTCAAACGTAAACCCATATAATGTTATCTTTCCTAATAAGCGTTTTTTATGATTTTAAAACCTAACTCTGGGAAGGGTAGTGAATTTATCACTGTCCGTCCGAAAAAGTTAGTGCTTGTAGTCTTACACGCGTGATGGCAGCATTTGTGTATCGCGCGAAGCGTGTTTAGTGTTCGGCTTTCTGCCTCTCCCTTCTCGCTATCCTTTTGTCCATCTGTCTTTTGATCTTGGTAACATAGTGTAGAAAAAGACATGAATGGAATTTAAAATTTAGGTCAACTTGCATATTTCAAGGTTTTTCTTAGAAAGGCAGCACATTTTATTGTGTGTTTGGGAAACGCGTGTATGTTGCAGAAGGCCTTTAATATCAACGTGAAACGTTACAATTTGCATACGCAGTAGAAAACAAGGGGATTTCGAGTACAGTCATTGTGACAGCACTGTTCTTTACCATTCTTCTTCCTTTATTTATTATATGTATTTATTAGGCTTTATATTTACTTGATAATTTATATATGTGCATTAGAATATTCCACGACAGTGTTGTCAGGGGAAACGTGAGAAAGGGGTACTTTTTTGAAAAGATGTGTAGACATGGTTTGATTGGGTAGAGCTGCGAATATACTCAATTCAGAGCGTCTGTTCCTTGCCACATCTTGTAATAAACCTACTAAGAAGCAGTGCGTTGAGCACCAGTGTATATTTTTTATAAAATAAAGCCTGGGACATCGGCAGATCGGAGTTGTGCTATATTCATTGCCAGTCAACGAAACTGTTTATTATTTCCATGAATTGTGGTAAGCTTGAAAGATTCAATATCTTTTAATGAAAATTGAATGTAAATTGATAATTTATGTCTGTATATATGTGTGGTTCAGTAGCGAACATGATGTAAAGCCTATAGTGCTCCAGCCTGAACAGAAGGTGTCGGAGGAAAGTAAAACTGCATGGAATGGCCAAACAGTACACTGACACCTAGATTATTAACTAGAAAGAAATAATGCTGGAATTGCAGAGGCGTAGTAACCATTAGGGAGGGGAATACTGGTATAAAGTATTTCAGATGAAGCTGACAGTTGGCCTAACGCTCTGAACTCAATGTTTGTGATGTATTGTGCTCAGTGTAGAAATGGAGTATAAATTAGTTCTGACGTAGAAGGTACAACCTTCTTGTTTCAGGGACCGTGGTCTTAAAGTTATTGAGCAGCACCTGGTCAGAGCTTTGCTGAAGCCAGAGGTGGACAGCATACTCCTTGGTCCATATAGCAACCAGTGAGGTGGCTCCAGAACTCATTAAAGTAATCGAGCAGAGGAGTCTTTTACTGCAGTCATCACGCAAGATAAGAGAGTGTGGCCATGGAGCTCAACATTATGTACCCCCCATCTTAAAATGACATTGTAAACTAAAATTAAGAGGGGAATTTAATTGTTTTAATACCAGGAACTGAGAACATCTCCAATACTAGTTCCAATAGAAACAAACTATTGAAGTCATGATGACAAATACCAACAGAGCTTGAACAAAACAAAACCAGTATTACCTCATATTACCACTACACAACTGACACACATAGGATACCATTAATAATATATGTCACTACAAGAATCATATTAATAAATTATGTACATATAACTTGTAATTAAAATTGATTGTGATTCCTGGTTCCCTTTGTATTTGAATCAGGACACATATACATTCATGACAGCACTGAATACATATTGTTATTTGAAAAGTTATCAGTGACTCCTTTAAGATATCCTCTTAGAGTGTTTTATGTATGTGAGTGTCACAGTGTTGTCAAGTGTGGTGGAATAAATTAAATTGTTTATCTGTCTGTTGTTGTTATGACTTACACTTCATCATACACATACCCTAGACATATAACGTAGTCATCACACTATTCCAGAATAATTCTGACTGAGGTATACATATGTGGCAGTAAGTAAGGTTATCTATAATACACTACTCTTATTAGATATAGATACCTTCACAGCTGATCTCAGTCAGTACACTAAGTCCCCTATAAATATTTATAACATCCCACTTTACCACATATATTGGGGTCTCGCTCTCGGGATTTTGAATCTTTCCCTATTACAAATATTGGGGGTAATTCACTTCAGGGAATAATAAGAATTAAAAGGTATCCTTGGGTGAAAATAAATAAGGTTGAGCTCACAGTGCCTGTGTTGTCCGGAGTTAATTAGTCATAGATAAAATTGTTTAGTTAAATATTTTAGACATTTATCTGTTAGACAATGGCCGACCTGGCAAAATTTCGATCTGCTGCTGTACAGACTGCGAAAGAGTTAGGAATGGACGGGCAAATTATGATTTCTTATGTCACTGCTGAATGTGACAAATATATTGAACGGGAAGAAAGAAGATTAGAAAAAGAGGCCGAAAGACAATTAGAATCTGAAAGATTGGCCGAAGATAAGAGAATAGAAGCTGAAAAAGAGATTAAGAGGTTGCAGATTGAGGCTGAGGCTAAGAGGTTGCAGATTGAGGCTGAGGCTAAGAAATTGGAAGCAGAAGAAAGAAGATTGACTGCAGAAAGAGAAGACAAGAGATTAGCTGCAGAGAGGGAAGCAGAAAAGGAGGAGAAGAGATTACAAAGGGAACATGAGTTACGACTAAGGGAGTTTGAGTTTCAAGGCCATGCTCCTGAAAATGGTGCCAGTCCCTTTGCCTCTGATGCTACTGCTAGCCAGGGAGCCTCAACCTCAGCTATGAATTTTCATTTAGATCATTTTGTTGAGAAAGACGATGATATAGAGAGCTATCTAAATAGGTATGAACTATTAGCTACCACGTATGGGTTAGAGAGAGAGAAAGGTGGAGCTTAAAGTTATCTCAGGGACTTCGTGGGGCAGCTTATGAAGTTTTTGCAAAAATGAGCAGAAGTGATCAGGAAAATTATGACATGCTAAAGCAGGCTCTTTTGTTAAGATATGAAAAGAATGCAGAATTTTATAGGAAAAAATTTAGGAATGCTAAACTACTGTCAGGTGAAACCTATCACCAGTTCTCTGCACGAATAGAGACATACTTGGAGAAATGGACTTCTCTGGGGAAAACCCAAGATCTTAAGGAAATGGTCCTTATAGAGCAATTAAGAGAGTCCATGGCTCCAGACCTGAGAAAGTTTCTCATGGAACAAGGTGCAGAGAGGCTGGGTGAGTTGCTAAATGTTGCTGAAAGGTATCAAGCAGCTCAAGCAGAGGTAACAGGTAATAAAAAGAAACAAGTGGATAACTTTAGGGCACCACAGAACTTTAATAAATTTGATCCTAGGGATCAAAACAAAGGTAAGCACCAGTTTGATAGGCCACGGTATGAAAATAAAAATAAAACCCCACAATTCGATGAAAGGAAATATGATGAAAGAAAATCTTTCAACCAAGGAAAAAGGTGGTGTAAAAATTGTAAGATGAACAATCATGACACTGACCATTGTAGAAGGAAACCTCCTCATTGTGCTGCTATGACATCGGGGAAAAAGGAAAAGAAGGTCAAACCTGAAGAACTACAGGAACCATACCACCCCCCAGTGTGTGAAGATGTCATCTGTAATGGTGTCACTATAAGGTGTTTATATGATATCGGCTTAGATTACGATTCCGTTGTGAGTTCTCACCTGGTGCAGGCCGATCAATACACCACAGAAACAGTGGAGATTCAAACTGCAACCAAGGATGTAGCTACCATGACACTTCCCGTCGCCCGAATAAAAGTGAAAACGCGATATGTGGAAGGAATCATAAAAGCAGCAGTGATAAATGAGCCAATCTACCCTCTGATATTGGGGTGTAGATATGTCTTCTTGGGGAATCCCAAGAGACCTGTGATATTGGCAACAGTGCAGACCAGATCACAGTCTAAAAAGGAGGAGGATAATCCAATAAATACTCATCCAGATGAGATGAGGAAGGCACAGGCTGAGGACAAAAACACTCAAGCCATGTTTCAAGAAGTTGCCCAAATCTCATACACCTCCAGGCAAGGGAGAGTTTTATATGAAGAACAAACTGATATATAGGAAGGCTGGATCTGAATCCAATGGTCACGGACAGCTGGTCCTTCCCACTTCATATAGGACTAAAGTGTTGGAACTAGGGCATGCGATTCCCTTCAGTGGTCATATGGGAATCAGCGCAACAGGACAGCGAATAGCTTGTCATTATTTCTGGCCAGGAATAACTGAAGATATCAAACGATATGTAAAATCCTGTCCAGAGTGCCAACGAGTAGCACCTAAACATTGGACTGCACCAGCAACTCTGGGGGAAATGCCCATAGTGGGAACACCCTTTGAGAGAGTTGCCGTGGATCTTGTGGGACCTCTCACCCGAACCAAGAGAAGGAACAGCTACATTCTGACTCTGGTGGACACTTGTTCTATGTGGGGAGAGGCAGTAGCCCTGTCATCGATTGATTCTAAACATGTGGCAGAGGCATTGCTCACAATTTTCACAAGGTTAGGCTTTCCCAATCAAATCTTGACTGATAATGGCTCTCAGTTCAAGGGGAACTAACTGAAGAAGTTTTCAGGATCTTCCAGGCCAAACACTTCCATTGTAGTGTGTACCATCCCCAAGGGAACGGCCAAGTGGAAAGATTTAACGGCACGTTGATGTCGATCCTGAGAAAGTTGGCACACGAAAAACCAGATACATGGGACCAGTACCTGCACGCCGCCCTCTTTGCTTATCGGGAGGTACCCCATAGTTCAACCGGTATGGCCCCGGCAACATTATTGTTTGGAAGGCCAATAAAAGGTCCACTCGAAGCTTTGTTAAGAACGTGGACTGATGAAAAGGCAGAGGAAAACATTACATCTTCATACCAATATGTGAATGAGCTGACCACTCGTTTAAAAACTGGCTGGAAACTTGCCAATGAAAATTTGAAACAAGCCAGGAAGAAACATGCTGCCTATTATAACAGGAAGGCGAAAGACAGAGATTTGGCTGTGGGAGAGAAGGTACTGCTTCTTCTCCCCGGGAGTCAGAATAAGTTACAGATTGGATGGCAAGGTCCATATACAGTTTTAGAGAAGGTGTCTAGAACAAATTATAAGATAGATAAGAAGGGGAAAGAAAAAAATCTATCATGTGAATCTCCTGAAGAAATATTTGGAAAGAGAACATCAGGAAGAGACACACTTGTTGACCTTGTCCATCGCCATGGAGATGAAAAAGGAACCACTTTCATCATTTGAATATCCATTACACCCCTGTGAGACAGCAGCACAGGTGAAAATCAGTACACATTTAACGAAAACTCAGAAAGAGAGAGTGCAACAGGTTCTAAATAATCATGCAGAGGTGTTAACAGACCGACCAGGGCATACAAACCTATTGGAATATGATATGAAACTGATAGACCCCACACCTGTCTGTATGAAACCATATTCGATTCCGTTTGCTAAGGAGAAAGCTTTGAAGGAAGAGATAGACTATCTGTTGAAGGAATGAATTATTTCACACAGTGAATCCTCATATAGTTCCGGTGTTGTACTCTTAAGGAAGCCCTCTGGAGAACATAGACTCTGTATAGATTACAGGAGACTGAATGCTATTACAGAAGGACAGGTGGATCCATTGCCGGATACAAATCAGCTGTTTGCCAGACTAAATAAAGCTAAATATTTCTCAAAAGTGGATCTGAGTAAAGGATACTATCAGATTCCAGTAAAGCCTGAGGTTAGACCATACCTAGCTTTTAGTACCTCAGAAGGACACTATGAGTTTAATAGATTGCCATTTGGATTGAAGAATGCGCCTAGTGTCTTCTCTAGAATGATGAGAAAATTATTGGACCCTCTGAATAATCCATGTATAACAAATTTCATGGATGATATCCTTATAGCAACAGAAACATTTGAGGAACACATTGACTCTCTGAAGATGCTGTTTGATCGACTTAGGGAAGCAAATTTAACAGCCCGACCAACCAAATGTTGCGTTGGATGTAAAGAATTGGAATTTTTGGGACACACAGTTTATCAGGGAAACATGACCCCTGACCCAAAGAATTTAGAGAAACTAAAGAAAGCCCCGAGACCACAAACCAAGAGGACGTGAGATCCTTTGTCTCATTATGTGGTTTCTACCAGAAGTATATCAAAAACTTTAATTCCATATGTGCACCGTTAACTGATTTGACACGTAAAGGACATCCAGATCGCATTACATGGACACCACAATGTGAAATGGCTTACCAAGAATTGAAGGAAAAGCTCACAAGTAAACCTATTTTGAAATTACCTGACTTAAGTCAAGAATTCATAGTAAGGACGGATGCCAGTAATATTGGGTTAGGTGCAACTCTACTACAGAAATCAGATGCATTGGATGGGGAATTAAGCCCAGTGGCATATGCTAGCAGAAAGTTGAATAAAGCTGAAATCAACTACTCAACTAGCGAAAAAGAATGTCTTGCAGTAATATGGGCAATAAAGAAATTCAATATTTATCTGTATGGGAAGGCATTTAAGTTGCAAACGGATCACAAACCTTTATCGTTTCTAGCCCAGGCTAGGCATGAGAACTCTAGGTTACTCCGATGGTCCTTACTTTTGGCTCCCTATAATTTTAGCATTGAGTATATATCTGGAAAAACAAATTTGGGAGCGGATTTTTTAAGCCGCCATCCGTGTGATGAGAATCACCGTAAACCCCAGAAATAATAATAAATTTCTCTATGTGTATATAGAATAAAGGACTGACATATAATGTCTGTTTTAAGAGGGGAGATGTCGTGAATTATTCTAATCCCCATATATAAATTAAAACGTAAATGCAAAGCCTAACAAATAAATTTAATAAAAGGAAAGAAGAATGATAAAGAACAGTGCTGTCACAATGACTGTACTCGAAATCCCCCTTGTTTTCTACTTCGTCTGCAAATTGTAACGCTTTTACGTTGATAGTAAAAGCCTACTGTATTATTACCCGCTTTCTTCAATGAAACGTGTACTGTATTTCTTGGAAAAACCTTGAGATACGCAAGCTGATCAATAACCTAAATTTAATATTTCATTCATTCCATTTTATACACGGCGTAACTAAAAGACAGATGGACTAAAGGATAGAGAAGGGAGAGGCAGAAAGCAGGGACACCTGCAACACTAAACACGCGTCGCGCGATACACAATTGCTGCCATCACGCGTGTAAGGCCACATGCACTAACTTTATTTCAAATCGACAGTGATAAAATTCACTACCCATACCAGAGTTAGGTTTTAAAATCCTGAAAAACGCTTATTGGGAATTATGACATTATACCGGTTTACGTTTGAAAACATGACAGTACCCAGACACCCTCAAGTTTGGAAGTGAGAAGGTAGTAACAGCACGACTATCCTAAAAGAAAATGCATATTGGCTCCATTAAATTCGTATATTTGGGTTCCTTAGGGTTTGCTGACAAAGAATATGTAAAACGTTACGCAAATAGTCTAGGAATTACCAAGTTATGGCCAAAATAAAATAGTGGGGGTGCCTGACAGCATGAAATCATTTCTGCTCATAAAATTTTTTTATAACGTGTTTGAAAAAAACATTACGTTACGGAAATAGCCTACCATGTTAACTCCTATTTGATTGGAGCGCAACAAATGAAAGACTAAACACGATTGGTCGGACTATAAATACTATCTTGTGTTGTCAGGGGAAACGTGAGAAAGGGGTACTTTTTTGAAAAGATGTGTAGACATGGTTTGATTGGGTAGAGCTGCGAATATACTCAATTCAGAGCGTCTGTTCATTGCCACATCTTGTAATAAACCTACTAAGAAGCAGTGCGTTGAGCACCAGTGTATATTTTTTATAAAATAAAGCCTGGGACATCGGCAGATCGGAGTTGTGCTATATTCATTGCCAGTCAACGAAACTGTTTATTATTTCCATGAATTGTGGTAAGCTTGAAAGATTCAATATCTTTTAATGAAAATTGAATGTAAATTGATAATTTATGTCTGTATATATGTGTGGTTCAGTAGCGAACATGATGTAAAGCATATAGTGCTCCAGCCTGAACAGAAGGTGTCGGAGGAAAGTAAAACTGCATGGAATGGCCAAACAGTACACTGACACCTAGATTATTAACTAGAAAGAAATAATGCTGGAATTGCAGAGGCGTAGTAACCATTAGGGAGGAAATACTGGTATAAAGTATTTCAGATGAAGCTGACAGTTGGCCTAACGCTCTGAACTCAATGTTTGTGATGTATTGTGCTCAGTGTAGAAATGGAGTATAAATTAGTTCTGACGTAGAAGGTACAACCTTCTTGTTTCAGGGACCGTGGTCTTAAAGTTATTGAGCAGCACCTGGTCAGAGCTTTGCTGAAGCCAGAGGTGGACAGCATACTCCTTGGTCCATATAGCAACCAGTGAGGTGGCTCCAGAACTCATTAAAGTAATCGAGCAGAGGAGTCTTTTACTGCAGTCATCACGCAAGATAAGAGAGTGTGGCCATGGAGCTCAACATTATGTACCCCCCATCTTAAAATGACATTGTAAACTAAAATTAAGAGGGGAATTTAATTGTTTTAATACCAGGAACTGAGAACATCTCCAATACTGGTTCAAATAGAAACAAACTATTGAAGTCATGATGACAAATACCAACAGAGCTTGAACAAAACAAAACCAGTATTACCTCATATTACCACTACACAACTGACACACATAGGATACCATTAATAATATATGTCACTACAAGAATCATATTAATAAATTATGTACATATAACTTGTAATTAAAATTGATTGTGATTCCTGGTTCCCTTTGTATTTGAATCAGGACACATATACATTCATGACAGCACTGAATACATATTGTTATTTGAAAAGTTATCAGTGACTCCTTTAAGATATCCTCTTAGAGTTTTTTATGTATGTGAGTGTCACAGTGTTGTCAAGTGTGGTGGAATAAATTAAATTGTTTATCTGTCTGTTGTTGTTATGACTTACACTTCATCATACACATACCCTAGACATATAACGTAGTCATCACACTATTCCAGAATAATTCTGACTGAGGTATACATATGTGGCAGTAAGTAAGGTTATCTATAATACACTACTCTTATTAGATATAGATACCTTCACAGCTGATCTCAGTCAGTACACTAAGTCCCCTATAAATATTTATAACATCCCACTTTACCACACTAGTAGATAAATATATTGAGGCAAGTTTTCTCTGGCAGTGATATATGTATTTCATATGTTTGTTAGGACATTTCTGGATGACCTTACAAGACAGGCAGAAGAGGCAGCACTGAGAAATGAACAAAGCACAGTATACAAAATAACTAAAATCATCAGTGGAAAACGAGATGCAAACAATATTACATTAGTAAGAGATAAGCACGGAAATCTCATCACGACAGTAGAGGGACAGGAAACAAGATGGGCAGAGCATTTCAGAGAAACTCTGAATAAGGAACCACCAGAGACATAATTGAATGTTTGTGAGGCTGAAAATGATCTATATGTTAATACAGACATCTCACGAAAAGAAGAAATCATCACAGCAATCAAAGGGTTAAAGAATGGAAAAGCTCCTGGTCATGATAACTTAAATGCAGAGCTATTTAAGACAGACCCAGAGCTAGCAGCAGAACTATTAGAACCACTATTTGCACAAGTCTGGAAAACAGAGACAACACCAACAGAGTGGAGGAAAAGAATAATTGTCAAATTGCTTAAGAAGGGAGATCTTGCAGATTGCAATAATTGGAGAGGAATCATTCTTCTCTCAGTTCCCAGCAAAATACTAGGCAGGATAATTATACAGAGAATTTCAAAAGCAGTAGACCACAAACTGAGGAAAGAACAAGCAGGATTTAGAAAGAACAGAAGATGTGTAGATCATATATTTACCCTCAGGAACATTATAGAGCAGTGCTCAGAATGGCAAAGACAGCTGTACATTAATTTCGTTGATTTTGAAAAGGCTTTTGACAGTATACATAGGGACAGTTTATGGAAAATACTGAGGGCTTATGGAATTCCAAGCTGCATAGTGTCAATCATAAAATGCCTTTATGTCAACTTTACGTGTAGCATTGGGCAGAGCAATCTAACCTTTGAAGTGACGACAGGAGTACGACAGGGATGTCCCTTATCAACCACTCTATTTTTAACAGTCATAGACTGGGTGATGCGCCAGACAACAGAGGGCAATCCAAGAGGAATAAGATGGACTACATTTTCTGCATTGGAAGATCTGGAATATGCAGATGACATTGCACTGTTAGCACATTCACATCAACACATCCAGGAAAAATCGGATAGACTTAATAAGTATAGCCAGCAGGTGGGCTTGAACATCACCCTAAAGAAGACAGAGGTCATGACGCTCAATGTGAGCAACCCTGAGCCCATATCAGTAAGGAATCAGCAACTGGAACAGACAGATGCCTTCACATACCTAGGATGCATAGTAACACCAGACGGCGGAGCAAGCAAAGACATCAACAACAGAATGAACAAAGCAAGAACAGCCTTTTTTAGTCTAAACAACATCTGGTAGTCCTCTCAGTACAGCACAAGCACAAAATTGGGATTATATCAGAGCTGTGTGCTTTCTGTGCTTCTCTATGGCGCGGAGAGCTGGAGAGTTACAGAGAAGAAAATGTCGAAATTGTCCTCTTTTCACACAACATGCATAAGAAAAATTCTCCGAATCTTTTGGCCGAATACCATCACCAACCAAGATCTGCTTACTCGGAGCAAGCAAGAGGACATGCACACCATCATAGCTGGCAGACGCTGGAGCTGGAGCTGGGTTGGCCATGTCCTCAGAAGAGACCCCGATGCCATCACAAGAATAGCTATGCTTTGGACCCCTGAAGGAAAACGAAAGAGAGGCCGACCAAAAACAACTTGGTGGAGGACTGTGGAGGCTGAGATGCAAAGCATGAACCAGAGTTGGGGCACTGTACGAAGGATAGCCGCCGACCGAGCAAAGTGGAATCCATTTGTTGTTGCCCTACAAGACGCCACCAGGCGTAATGGCCACTGACTGTTTTGACAGTCGGCGGCTTAGGATCAAAGAAGAAGAAGAGATATGTTTGTTAGCCGTGTGTCTCTATACTGTGTGCGTTTACTCATTAAAGGGAAATACTTGTACAAGATGATGATTCCTTGTGTCTGCCATTATTGTTGTAGTCGTCTCCTAGAGAAGCGAGCCCGTTGTTATTATCAGTACTAGTAATATTGTTATAAATCCACAGCATATAAGTTGGGTTCTAACAACTGGAGGTATCGTCTAAACGGTGTCTACAGTATAGATTATATTGGACAGCTAAGAGCTGCATCCGGCTTTTGTGAGCTAAAAGGCCGTAGTGCCTTCATTTTCATTAGAAAGGCTAGAAAGTATGCACACAGATGGATATAAAGTAATAGTAGCTTTGTGTTTACGCCTTGTGTTTACGACAGTGTTCCCGCCAGTGTGTGTGTGGTGGTTAGCTATTGTGCAGTGAGCTGTTACGGTCGGGTGACCTCGCTAACGGTAGCTGACCTAGTTAGGAATCAGGTCACATCGTCTCGGTGAAAATTGGTATTTTCAGTTTTGTGAATATTTTACAGTTAGTGTGTCCGACACTGTGGCGCAAGGTAATTTTGGTGCTAGGCTGGCATTTAGTGTTGGTAGATGTGTCAAAAGTAATAGAATAAAGATGTAGCTGGCTTCTGGAATTTCAGTTTGAGGTATCGAAAGGTATACTTTGTGGCTTAGTGATATTGATCCAGGTGGAACAGCGGAGATTAAGGTGTCATTACGGTTTGGTATAGATTGGCCCAAGTGACTAATGGTGTCAGGAGGGATATAGTTTGTCAAGTTTGGTATAGTTTGGCCCAAGTGACACACTGTGTCAGGAGGGAAGTTAGTTTTTCGAATTTTGTGGATTGTAAGAACGTCAATAGTGGCAGAGGTAGCTCAGAATATGTGGAACTCCTCTTGAGTGGACATCTTGTTTGCTCGTGAGCATACCTACTTGGGGAACATTAATTCCTGCGTTCCTGCCAAGTTCTGTCGTCTGCAAGCCATATCGATGTGCATGTCCAGTGGGTGCCTACCAACACCTCTGTCGTGACCTTACTGCACTGATGTGCCTGTCCAGTGGGTGCCTACCAACGCCTCTGTCGTGACCCTGGAAATTTACGGTACTGGAGACTGTTGCATTTCTCAAGTGTCGAACTGTGAAGGGAACTTTGTGTGGACACTTGCATATCATAGTGCCAAAGGACATATTTGTATTTTCTGGAACATAGACTTGCGGAGAAGTCTGGTTATCTGAACAGTATTCTGGATATTCAGTCTAGATATTCGGGATAACACAGGGGAGAACATTTTTGTACTTTTCAAGTGTGTGGAGACTTGTGATTTTCATCTTCATCTTCATCATCAGTGTTGAGGAGCTACGTGGCCAAGCGTCGCTGGACCATCAGTTAAGTTTTTGTTTGTAAATCTTTGTATGACTTGTTATATTTATGTTTTTCTGGTTTTTCCTCTAAATTCTGTTTTCTTCCTGTAAAATTTTCTTTTCTGTCTATCCACCTGATTCTACTTATCTTTCAGTCTGGTCCTCTAGAGTAGTGTGACAGTTTGTCAGGGTCGTGTTAGGTTAGCAACAAGCTTTCTTCTATTTCGACGTCTGTTTCTTGAGGTTTGTTTATTGGTTTGTTGTTGTTGTTCTTTCCTTTAGTTTTGTTCTTTTTCCTCGCTCTATTTGTAGTCATTTAGTCTGTATCGTTACATGGGACTAGTTAGTTAGGTGGGATCCTTGTTGCTGAGTTATTTGCCGGTTGAAGATCATGTGCTGAGTATAGTTATTTTAATGATTTCTTGTTGATCGTGCTTGTTTTATCATTACGCGAATTAGGGTGAAGCGTTCATACAACTCAGTAGCATGATATGAAGAAGTAACATGTAATACTTGAACTCAGCAACATTAATGAAGTAATTAATGCCTTCAGGTTGAGTCCGTAATATTTAATCACATGTACACACAGGATGATCATTTCAAATATGAGCAGAACATAAGTCCGTATAAGTCATGCATAAATTAATCAATAGCGTAGACTGCTGTTTTACGTGTCAATGTCCGTTTAAGGATACAATGCAGTAATTGTCGTCAGAACATCACAGCTATATGCACGCGCAGATAGACATGGCTACCTGCCGACAGTGAGACTGTGAGTCTAAATATTTCATACGAATTGGACGATTATTCTCCTCCTTCTGAGGATTCTAGTTAAACACTAACCTCCATAAGTTTCCTCTCATATAGAGTTCTAGGACTGACCCTGGTCCATCATAAATGCACATATAAATGGCTATATCATGCCATTGAATTGGAAGGTTAGAAAACGCAGCTATTCAGCTTGGCGGTCAAGTAACAAAGGGTAGCGTCTCCTAGTTACCGACTGTGACCCAAACAACGCTAGACACGTCATAATCGATCGTGTATGGAGCGTTCAATAATTGAAACATCTATCGCAATATATTAAATGTCTTAACCTTTACAATTGCACGTCTGCTAACCTTTAGCAGACGGCGTTAATAACATATACCGTAACAATCCTCCACTATAAGTTCCTATTTCTTGGGGTCTCTAATATTATATATATATATAAGAAATATGTCTCCGACTATATAAGGAAAAGACGATGGTCATATATCGGTCATGTCCTACGAATGCAAAACAACAGAATACCACTACAGGCGCTCACTTGGGTTCCTGAGGGTAAGCGGAAAAAAGGAAGACCAAAAGAAACACTCAGAAGAACAATAATAAGAGAAGGAAGAACGTTGGGCCTAAATAATGTGCAAGAGCTAAGAGGAGTGGCGTCACAACGAACAACCTGGAGAGCACTGGTTTCTGCCTTATGCGCCGTGTTTGGCGCTTAAAGAATTTATTATTATTATTATAAGAAATATTGGATATGTCATAGTAATATATTTTTTGTTTACATGTTAATTAGTTTATTTTGATTGGTGTGATTACGTTGGTGGCTAGAGAAAGTGATAGCTCTCAGCACTTCATTAAGTTTAGTTCTTGTTTAGTCTACTGTGTTTAATATTATATTCGTGTGTTCAAGGGTGGATGTGTGGCGAGTTTAATGGTTCCTTTTCTCACTCGTGGGAAAAAATTGGATTAGACCGACTTCTTTCTAGGGTGTGGCTGCGTATGTTTAGTGGTGGAGTAAGGCAGAAGTGTTTCATGGGACTGCCCTACTTAACATTCCAAGCCCTGTTGTTGTTGTTAGGTGTACCGGTGTGGTTTGTATTTACATTGTCTTGTACATTCGGTAATTCTTTTGTTGTGTTTAAGTGGTGTGATCTCTCGTTCCTTTTTGCTATCTTGTAAATACGTTAACATGTATCCGTTGTTTTTGTCAGTTGACAGTCACGCGTTGTATATATCAGTCTATTCCTACTCTGATCGTGTCTGTCATCTGACTCCTCGTGACTGGGATTTATCGTAGTGTTCAGTGTGTGTCTTTTCATCTGTGAAGTGTTCATTTTGCCAGTGTAAACATTTCAAGTAGATTGTATATTAATTAGTTATATATTGTCAGTGTACAGCACCGGTGTGGGTGCCAGTAACAGACTATGGTTTAAAAGCTGATTTAGTGTCAAACTTGGTACAGTGGTGTCATAGCACAAAGAAGTATTATCAGCTGATAAAATACAACTGTCGACTGTAGTAAGGGTGTTTTCAGTGGTGTCATAGAGACTAAGTGGTCGGAAGGACCGAACTTGCAGAGTAAGGAGACAGCAGCCAAGTGGCAAAGTAAGATTATATTTATACAATAAGATGTAAAGTGAATTATGTGTATACATTGAGAGGTGAGGTGGTTTATACTTACATGCATATATTTGTAAATTTGAGAAGTGAGATTACTATTTACATATCTTTACTGCATACTGTGTAAGAGAGAGAGTTTTGTTGATAGAAGCGAGGTGGGTTTGGTACAGGTTACTAAAGAAGCAGTGTCATAGATAATATTGAGTAGTACGAGTGTACATCATGAACTATGATAGTTTCATGCGGTTAGGCAAGGAAGCTGGGTACACAGGAAAAGAATTGTTGGATTATGCCAAGGCAGAATTCCAATCAAAAGAGAACCAGAATGCCTTAAGAGATGCTCGTGCTGAAGAGTTAGAGCTCAAAAGAAGAGAGTTCGAAATACAAGAAAGGAAGATGAAAGAAGATAGAGAGTTAGAATTAGAGAAGGAGAGAATGAGAGTAGCTCTGGAGGAGAAGAAGATTGCTGCTGAGGGAAAAAAGACTGCAGGTAGAAGCTGACAAGGAAATGCAATTAAAAAGAATAGAAATGGGTGCGAGTGTTCAGAACTCGACTCCTGGGGGGTCCCATCATCCCTTTAGGCTGCGTCTGCCGAATTTTAATGATACAATCGACAGTTTAGATTTTTTCCTTGATAGGTTCGAGCCAGAATGCGTGGCCTGGAAGGCTGACAGAGATCAGTAGCCATCTCTGTTATCCACGTTGCTAGTGGGGCCTGCGATGGAGACTTCTATAGCCTCCCGCTAGAAGAAAGGGCCGATTACGACAAAGTAAAGGAAAGGTTGCTCCGGAAGTTCCGTCTGACGGCTGACGGGTACCGGACGCGTTTTAGAAACGCGATGCCAAGTGCAGACCAAGACTTCGAGGACTATATCTCGAAGATCAAACTTCTGCTTATTGGATCGAGATGGAGGGGATAAATAAGGATTATAATGGCTTGTTAGACTTGGTGCTACGGGACAAAGTGTTGTCGTCGTGCTCAACTGAGTTGGTGGCGTTTTTCCAGGAGCGCAAGCCAAAAGACATTGAGTCCATGGCCCAATTGGGGCAACATTATGTCCTGGCCCATCTGGGCAAACCCATCCAAAGGTCTGGTCTGTCTGACGCCTTAATTGCTGTTGTCGGCAAAGTCCAGCGGCAACCATGGCAATATCAGTCAGGTGAGGCAGACAGGCGCCAAGAACAGAAGTTCGATAAGCCCTCACGTCCCTATCAACCATGCAGAGGGAATTACGGTAACTTCCGATCTCATCGGAATGGTCGGTCAAACTGGCACAACCATCAATGGAAAAGTGATAGTGACGAAGGAGAGCGGCAAACGAGAAAGCAGGTACGCTTTGAGGAGTCTCACGACGAAGACCGGTTTTGGTATAAAACAAAGCATTCCAAGCAGAGGAGTGGTTCCTCAGAGAGTCGATCTTCCGACTCCGATGCGCGGTCTTCACCATTTAAAAGCCCCAGCAAGAGTCCATGCGATGAGTCTAAAAGGGAGCGCATGTGCACCAATTGTGGTGGCAAGGGTCATCAAGCCGACACGTGTGCTACCCCTATCGAACATGCGAATTCGGCGGTCGTGTTGGACACGGTCAACAGCGATGACTGTGTGGGGTGTCGACCTCTGTTTAGTCCGAACGAGAATATTGTACTACACTGCGGACACGCGGTACCATGTCTGTCGGCAGTCCATTAGACTGGCAAGGTGGCTCTCCACAAAGGCGTGGTGGAGAAGAAACCTGTCTCAGTGTTGAGGGACACCAGATGTACAACAATCGGGGTGCGTCGGCCATATATCAACGAGTCCTGCCTCACAGGGAAAACTGTAAAGTACATCACGTTTGGGGGCAAAGTGGAGTCTTACCCCCAGGCGCGCATTAATGTGGACATACCGTTCCTGTCAGGGAGAGTGAACGCGTTTGTCCTCGAAAACCCAATTGCCGATTTGATCGTCGGCAATGTGCGGGGAGTGCATAATGCTACGGGAAAGGCTGGAGCAGTCGCTCAGCAACTCCAAAGTCTCGAGGCGGATAATCAGTTGGTCGAAGTATCACCATCTGAGAAGAAGGTACATCTTGCACGGGGTTCGCGGCAGGCATCCGTTGGTATTCGGATTACAGTACCGAAGCGCAGGGAGAGTAACCACGAAGGCATATCTGAGGGCCTGAAAGCGAGTAACCGCGTGGTATGGGTGCGCAATGTTCCCCTGAGTGCTAGTTGGCGCACACTCAGGCGAGTGTTTAATGAGGTCGCGCCAGTTAAATTCGTCGAGGTGTTGACATTACGGGACAATACCAAGGTTGGGCGAGTAACTTCCACAAATAGGTGGGGTGCACGTGATGCAGTCAGGTGGAAGCACATGTCGTTGCTTTATAACCATCTGCTGATAGCCCAGCAATAGCAAGGTATAGGTATTGCTTTCGCGTGCTATTAGTGTCTTTCGGTTAAAGTGAACCAAACTGTAGAGTCTGACCCACGCAGCCAGTACTATTCTGAGAAATATTAGTGTTCTATACAGCTTTATAAGGTAGTAAGGAGAAATGAGGGAGGATTTACATATGTAATTGGGTAGCAATGAATTGCAACCACATTAGAAATGTTTTATAATCTTTAAAGATCATGTCGATGCTACACTATGTCATGCTTTGTAATGTATGTATCATGGTACCATAAAGGCAATTTGCTCTATACTCGAATGTAATGTATATCTAGACCATGTTACAAACGACTGTTTATGTTATGAGATTTTCTAATCTTATGGGTGTCTATATCAGAGTATATATAAATGGATTATGCATTGTGTTTGGGTTACCAAGGTAGGACAGTCGTTGTTATTTTTCACGACTGCCAGAACCTTGGATTACATACGTCATACTCATGTTGTGTTTTGTGGATAGGTGGAGAAGGCATGAAAGACAATGGTGGTGGAGAACTATGGCATTCTCTAGTCAGATGAGGAGATGCTATGATGGCATATGTTCGTCCATACTCCGAAGGGGGTCGGGCAAAGCTCCTCCGGTGGAAGAAAACTTCGTTTTCTTTCTTAAAGGGGCGGATGTCACGACGCTATTTCGCAGTGACGAAAAATCAGGTTGGCGACATTGTTAACACTGAGTTTTGGCAACATTGGGAGAACTACCCGCAAGTCATGTGATTAGCGGAAGCGACAATTTTAGGCGCCAAGAGAGGGATTAGTCTTCTAGCCGCGTCTGAGTGAGGACGTACCTAGTTTTCCCTTGCCAGCATTTTTGCTGAGAAGTGTGCCATGAGAGGTGTATTCTAAGTTTTGCCTTATTGCGGATTAAGTGGATCATATTGTGTAATTCTAGATTTTGTGTATTATCTAGTGGCTTTTCCTATGTACAGCAGATTATAAGTATTCTATGTTTTGGAAATTTTCATTGTCATAGCTGGTGGCCGCCATGGTGAGCGGTATTCAGTACATTGCTTGTACAGGGCCGTCATATGGTGTTGTATGAGGCTAGTAGATAAATTTATTGAGGCAAGTTTTCTCTGGCAGTGATATATGTATATATATTTCATATGTTCGTTAGCCGTGTGTGGCTATACTGTGTGCGTTTACTCATTAAAGGGAAATACTTGTACAAGGTGTTGATTCCTTGTGTCAGCCATTATTGTTGTGGTCGTCTCCTAGAGGAGCAAGCCTGTTGTTATTATCAGTACTAGTAATATTGTTATAAATCCACAGCATTTAAGTTGGGTTCTGACACATAATGTGCGCGTTTTAACTTAATCAGGGTTGACGGAGAGGATGAGAGATGAGAGATGTCTCGTCCCATTTCTGTGTATATATATATATATATATATATATATATATATATATATATATATATATATATATATATATAAAGAGAGAGAGAGAGAGAGAGAGAGAGAGAGATTATTAGCAGTAGGTATTTCATAGTGTTCCTATATCCTCTAGGCAATCTGATCAACGGCGACCAGTGTTTTTTTATGTGGCTATATCTTGGGCCTTATCTCGATTTTTACTGAGCGGAAGTAAAGTTGTCTTCTGTTGGCTGACGCGTCTCCAAGTTTCAGTTGTGAACAGGACGGGCCACAGAGACGAACGAACATTGTAATAAGTAAAAATAACGGGGACTTACCAAATACCCAGATATATTTTATTGCATTTTATCAGCCCATTGTGGGGGAAAATAACAATAATTGTTCTCCTGACTTCTGATAGTCATTCGCGCTATTTCAGAATCGGCAACCCACCAAAGTTAGCCGGTAGGATCTATCAAATCAATCGCATATTAACATCAGTAACAATTGTAGCAACTAGCTGTGACCAAATAACGTTTTTTTTTCATTCCTTGCAGTGAACACTTTATCTCGATTTTTCTAACATTAACTAGTCAAGGTGACAATATCGATCCAGGATTATCTCACCAAACTTGGCGTCCACCGTTATAAAGTTACTGTTACGGCTGGGCTGGGGCCACGTTTGCCACTGAAACCTGACATTTCCAATATCGAGAACTATATCCAGGATAATTATGCATGACTGGAAATGCCACCTGATTAGGTAAGGAAAGAGTGAGCGTGGCCACGAATGAGAGAGAGAGAGAGAGAGAGAGAGAGAGAGAGAGAGAGAAAGACTGACGATTTGCTTATTAATGTAGCTTGTAACAAACAGCTTATTTGGCTTTAACAATTGTTTACTTTACAGGTAACACGTATTAGGAATTTTGCTCACTTTACTGTCTATATACCGCAACCTAGTGTTAATCTTTGACCTTTCGGGTTATTAACTTCTTTTGGGATCTTCTTCTCAACCAGAGGGGAGGGCACTTATTGGGTTATTTTCCTGTGTCTGTAATCTTGATGTATTTGATTCTTCTAGATATTTGATGTTGTAAAGTTTAAGGGATAATAAACTAAACTAAACCTTTTTTTGTGTGTGTTGGTCAAAACCCCTACCCAGTAACCATAGTTTTTTCACGTTTTGTGTGTCTTGTAGTCACATATGTGTGTGTGTGTGAGTGGTTAAACGTATATGTTACATGTATGGAGAGTAGGATTGTCTTATTATAAAGTACAGTCGTAAAGATAGGCTGGATTATAGTTTCTTCTCAATCCAGATACTAACTCTACCCTTAAACTATTCACTCGTGAAATCTATTTTCTTATCCCTTTGACCTCACCTATTTACCATTATCACCTCTAGTCAGAAGGGACCAAATATCTCTCTAACCTATCTTTAAAAATCTACGACAATTACTCCGGCTTCAAATCATTATCTGAGGGCGTACCGATATGGGCGACTAAACCGGCCGAGTTACTGCAATGTGACTGCATTCATTATCTACTGCTAAACATAAATAATAATCAGGAAAATTCCAGAAGTTTTGTCACCAAAAAGAAAAAACAACAATTTTTTTAATTTTTTTATTTAATCATGAGAAATATCCAGTTCAACCTCTGATGGGCTTTAATTAGGATATATATATATATATATATATATATATATATATATATATATATATATATATATATATATATATATATATATATATATATATATATATATATATATATATATATATATATATATATATATATATATATATATATATATATATATATATATATATATATATATATATCAACCAATCAATCAATTCCCTTCAGTTCCCCAAGGAGCCTAGGCCTTCAACAAACACATGCCAAGTCTTGCTGTCCCGTGCCATCCTATAAAGTTTTTCCATGTTTTCCTCATCATTTTCACCTCTGTATCCAGTTCTCTTCTCCATGTGTTTTTTGGTCTACCTCTGCCTCTCTTTCCCTGTAGATTCCAGAACAAGGACTGCCTTGTAATGCTATCAACAGATTTCCTCATTGTGTGTCCTATCCATCGCCAGCGTCTTCTTCTCAACTCGTATTCCACTGGCACTTGTCTGGTTCTTGTCATCAGTTCCACATTTGTGACTTTGTCATACCATTTCAGTCCTTCTATTCTACGCAAGCACCCATTTATGAAAGTCTGTAGCTTCTTGGTTACTGTTTTTGTTGTTCTCCATGTTTCACAGCCATACAATAGGACTGACTTCACAGAGTGCACAAATTATAGAGGAATAATGTTACTATCAGTGCCAGGAAAAGTATTAAACAGAATCATCTTTGAGAGATTAAAAGAGTCCATAGACAAGCAACTGAGAGATGAACAAGCAGGTTTTCGACAAAACAGATCCTGTACAGACCAAATAGCCACATTGAGAATAATGGTTGAACAAAGTCTGGAATGGAATTCACCACTATATATTGGATTCGTGGACTATGAAAAGGCATTTGACAATGTAGACAGAGAATCACTTTGGAAATTGATGAGACATTATGGAGTTCCCATGAAGACCATTACCTTAATAAAGAAGACCTATGAAGAAATGACATGGAGAGTTCTTCATGGAGGACAACTTACAGAACAGTTAAGGATTAGAACGGGAGTGAGACAGGGGTGCCTCTTGTCTCCATTTCTTTTCTTACTAGCAATAGATTGGGTTAAGAAAACATCAACATCACACAACAGAAATAGAATCCAGTGGAATCTGACTAAACAGCTTGATGATCTGGATTTTGCAGATTAATTGGCTCTGCTGTCCCATAATCAGATGTAGAGAAAATGAAAATTCTCGATGAGAGGTCGCAACAAGTGGGCCTGAAAATACACAAGGACAAGACAAAGATTTTGAGAATAAATGCAAGAAATGATTACAAGGTTGAACTTGAAGAAAAAACACCAAAGGATGTAGAATTGTACACATTTCTTTGCAGTAATATAGACAAAGCTGGAGGGACAGACAGTGACATCAAAATAAAAATACAAAAAGCAAGAGGAGCTTTCATTACATTGGGAAACATATGGAGAACAAGAGAAATCAAGTCCAACGCGAAAATACTAATCTTCAACTCAAATGTCAAGGATATATATAAGTCTGAGACAAGAGAAAAATCTGAGTGAGAACTGAAAAGATAGATGAGTTTTGGTGTTGAATGTTAAATGGAGTGAATTATAACTACCAGGGATAAAAGATCAGATGATGACTCTCACCTCCTTCCACTTAGTGACTATGTTTCAAATCTACTTTCACTCCGCCTCTCTCTTCTTGGAGTAAGGACAAGTACACGTTAGTGACTCCACAATCAATCAAGTACAAGTACAGATAGAAAAGACTCCTGATACGCAATTTGGTTGGCTAATTTATTAACAAACAAAAAAAAAACACAATATTATGGCGAACAAAATTTCAATCACACAACGAAAACAAGTCATATAATGCCATATTACCAACATCTAGAGACAAATAAAATGATAAGAACAATATTAGTGTAACTGTCTTTTTTTTCTTGTTGAGGTGATCACTGGCCCAAGACAGTATATATGTTGTTAGATGTGTAGTGCGAGCGTATGATGAATTGAGTGTGGGTGCGAATGGAGGCGCGAATGTGTTTAGGCTCGTATAGATGTAGATCCTGCAACCCATACTCTCACATGCAGTAATCAAGGATGCTTTGACACTGCAGGCATGTTTCAAGACATTTATTGACGGGAACACACATAGTATCAACAGGAACAGTCAGTGTAACAAGGTCATGCTGACCTGACATCGATAGGTATACATTTGGCATTCAAAAAGGTAAACATCAGAATAGACGTGCATAGTCAATAGCAAAGTTCTTCAATAATGACAGTTCGTAGCGTCGCCCTTGGCGTCTCTGACTAAACGCGTCAGATGCCTTAGTTACTTTGACACACAGGTGCAACTTGGCACTCCCCGCCAATTGCACATATCAGGCTGTAGTATAACAGCCGAAAGCACAGGCCTCGTTCTGACGTCGGCCGTGTACTTCTGTTAAATAGGTTATCATCAACCCTGCAGTAATACTTATTGTAGATAGAAGTTCCGCCAATCTGCGGCTCCCACAATATATCTTCGTCACTGGCTTTCTGGACAATATAAGACTAACAGTCTTGGATGGCTACCTCGAGCACAAATATATATGTTCTGAAATGGCGGATCAGTGAGCTGCTGTTCACCCTAGGTAATCCTTTACATGTTCTGCCACCGAAAAGCGTAATAATGCATAAAGGTCGGTATTACCTGGAAAATGAATCCTCAGAACTAAACAAGGAATTCTGTCGTCATCCCGACGCACAGAGATTCACTGGGGAAAACTGCCATAGCAGTTACTTCGAAGATTCTCCCCGAAAAAACAATGGACTCTTGGTCCCTTCAGAAAAACAGGACCTCCCGGCTTCCCGGAAGTATATCTCACTCCCGCTTAAAAAACCTTCCCATAGGCCTACGCCGAACTGTCAACCTCTGACCCTAAAGGTCAAACACAATGAATGAATAAACAAGGGAAGACAACCCCTAATCAACCTGACATCGCAGGTAAAGACACAATTATTCTTATGATACAAACATAAGCAAATAACTTGACAGATGACTCCGTCGAAAATGACAGCAACAATTAGTAATCAACTAAGCAAGAGTCAACGAATGTGGCTCTCACGTCTGAAAACACCCACTAACTTTTGGCTAGCTAGCGTACTAAGTATCCTGCAGAGAAGATCCTGAAATAAAGAAACCCGCTGACTTCTTTTGGCCAGCCACACAGCTGTTATACACCCTTTACCGCGCAATATCTAGTTATTTCTCCAGCTTACACCTCACCTTTACTTTATCAGAGTTCACCTCCAAAACAGTCCTTCTTTGTCGGCACACCGGTGTGAAATTTCGCCTGTTGTTACAGTATCGGCTGGTCGCCGGCTTAGATATATTAACCCTTTCCTCTAAGTCGCTGACAATCCGTGGAATAAATATACATCCACCAAGGATGAAATTATCTTCCACGTTTAATATAAATTCCAATGCTGTACGGTTGTGCTTTAAATCCAGGATCTCAAAGGGTGGCTGTGAATGCACCTCACGATTTAAAGGTGATGGAGTCACGACATCTACTATTGACGCCGGCCCCTTGATCCTATGATGGCGGGTAATACTATGGATGAAATAGAGCTGACGATGGTGTAGCTTTCTGATGTTGATGCCGGTGGAGCATGGGCGGTCCACGTATTTGGTGAGGTGGCGTAAATTCCCAGCTAGGGAAATCACCCGAATGCACACGTAGTAGGGTGTCCGGAAAATAAAACACCTTAATAGGTAGGAACACCACAATGTAAAGGATTTGAAGATTTCTCCTACCTTTCCAGGAAGGCAAAAACGGGCAAGGGGTATTGCGGGTCTGTCAGATGAAGGCAGCTATGGCTGAAATGGAACATGTAAATAAATCTTAGCCGCTAGCCTCGTCAATGTTACAACAAATAATGAACCACATGTATACACGGGGCGTTACACGTATTCTCAACCCTTCCCGCCCCCAGTGTTCATCGCTGCGTATCTACGTCGCCAGCTGGATCACGCAATTTATTTATCCCTCCCCTACACTTTTCGTTTGCCTTCTAGCTAGAAGAGCGAACAAGCAGGTGGCTGGAGCAGGCCCACTTGAGAAAATCGCACTGGCGTATGCAGTTATTAACGGCAGAGGAAGGGGGAGGGGGTAGGTGAACATTTCCCACCGTGAACCTGTAACTTAGCGCTCAGCTGAACTCAACATGAATTGGTCAGCGGCGCCTAATGCCAGGCTATTAACAACCTCCTGTTTCAAGGCTCGCAGCTGATTACATCAGCTGGCTGATTGTGGTAAAGTGGGATGTTATAAATATTTATAGGGGACTTAGTGTACTGACTGAGATCAGCTGTGAAGGTATCTATATCTAATAAGAGTAGTGTATTATAGATAACCTTACTTACTGCCACATATGTATACCTCAGTCAGAATTATTCTGGAATAGTGTGATGACTACGTTATATGTCTAGGGTATGTGTATGATGAAGTGTAAGTCATAACAACAACAGACAGATAAACAATTTAATTTATTCCACCACACTTGACAACACTGTGACACTCACATACATAAAACACTCTAAGAGGATATCTTAAAGGAGTCACTGATAACTTTTCAAATAACAATATGTATTCAGTGCTGTCATGAATGTATATGTGTCCTGATTCAAATACAAAGGGAACCAGGAATCACAATCAATTTTAATTACAAGTTATATGTACAGAATTTATTAATATGATTCTTGTAGTGACATATATTATTAATGGTATCCTATGTGTGTCAGTTGTGTAGTGGTAATATGAGGTAATACTGGTTTTGTTTTGTTCAAGCTCTGTTGGTATTTGTCATCATGACTTCAATAGTTTGTTTCTATTGGAACTAGTATTGGAGATGTTCTCAGTTCCTGGTATTAAAACAATTAAATTCCCCTCTTAATTTAATTTTACAATGTCATTTTAAGATGGGGGTACATAATGTTGAGCTCCATGGCCACACTCTCTTATCTTGCGTGATGACTGCAGTAAAAGACTCCTCTGCTCGATTACTTTAATGAGTTCTGGAGCCACCCCACTGGTTGCTATATGGACCAAGGAGTATGCTGTCCACCTCTGGCTTCAGCAAAGCTCTGACCAGGTGCTGCTCAATAACTTTAAGACCACGGTCCCTGAAACAAGAAGGTTGTACCTTCTACGTCAGAACTAATTTATACTCCATTTCTACACTCAGCACAATACATCACAAACATTGAGTTCAGAGCGTTAGGCCAACTGTCCGCTTCATCTGAAATACTTTATACCAGTATTTCCCTCCCTAATGGTTACTACGCCTCTGCAATTCCAGCATTATTTCTTTCTAGTTAATAATCTAGGTGTCAGTGTACTGTTTGGCCATTCCATGCAGTTTTTACTTTCCTCCGACACCTTCTGTTCAGGCTGGAGCACTATAGGCTTTACATCATGTTCGCTACTGAACCACACATATATACAGACATAATTTATCAATTTACATTCAATTTTCATTTAAAAATATTGAATATTTCAAGCTTACCACAATTCATGGAAATAATAATAAACAGTTTCGTTGACTGGCAATGAATATAGCACAACTCCGATCTGCCGATGTCCCAGGCTTTATTTTATAAAAAATATACACTGGTGCTCAACGCACTGCTTCTTAGTAGGTTTATTACAAGATGTGGCAATGAACAGACGCTCTGAATTGAGTATATTCGCAGCTCTACCCAATCAAACCATGTCTACACATCTTTTCAAAAAAGTACCCCTTTCTCACGTTTCCCCTGACAACACAAGATAGTATTTATAGTCCGACCAATCGTGTTTAGTCTTTCATTTGTTGCGCTCCAATCAAATAGGAGTTAACATGGTAGGCTATTTCCGTAACGTAATGTTTCTTCAAACACGTTATAAAAAAATTTTATGAGCAGAAATGATTTCATGCTCTCAGGCACCCCCACTATTTTATTTTGGCCATAACTTGGTAATTCCTAGACTATTTGCGTAACGTTTTACATATTCTTTGTCAGCAAACCCTAAGGAACCCAAATATACGAATTTAATGGAGCCAATATGCATTTTCTTCTAGGATAGTCGTGCTGTTACTACCTTCTCACTTCCAAACTTGAGGGTGTCTGGGTACTGTCATGTTTTCAAACGTAAACCGGTATAATGTCATAATTCCCAATAAGCGTTTTTCAGGATTTTAAAACCTAACTCTGGTATGGGTAGTGAATTTTATCACTGTCGATTTGAAATAAAGTTAGTGCATGTGGCCTTACACGCGTGATGGCAGCAATTGTGTATCGCGCGACGCGTGTTTAGTGTTGCAGGTGTCCCTGCTTTCTGCCTCTCCCTTCTCTCTATCCTTTATTCTATCTGTCTTTTAGTTACGCCGTGTATAAAATGGAATGAATGAAATATTAAATTTAGGTCATTGATCAGCTTGCGTATCTCAAGGTTTTTCCAAGAAATACAGTACACGTTTCATTGAAGAAAGCGGGTAATAATACAGTAGGCTTTTACTATCAACGTGAAAGCGTTACAATTTGCAGACGAAGTAGAAAACAAGGGGGATTTCGAGTACAGTCATTGTGACAGCACTGTTCTTTACCATTCTTCTTTCCTTTTATTAAATTTATTTGTTAGGCTTTGCATTTACGTTTTAATTTATATATGGGGATTAGAATAATTCACGACATCTCCCCTCTTAAAACAGACATTATATGTCAGTCCTTTATTCTATATACACATAGAGAAATTTATCATTATTTCTGGGGTTTACGGTGATTCTCATCACACGGATGGCGGCTTAAAAAATCCGCTCCCAAATTTGTTTTTCCAGATATATACTCAATGCTAAAATTATAGGGAGCCAAAAGTAAGGACCATCGGAGTAACCTAGAGTTCTCATGCCTAGCCTGGGCTAGAAACGATAAAGGTTTGTGATCCGTTTGCAACTTAAATGCCTTCCCATACAGATAAATATTGAATTTCTTTATTGCCCATATTACTGCAAGACATTCTTTTTCGCTAGTTGAGTAGTTGATTTCAGCTTTATTCAATTTTCTGCTAGCATATGCCACTGGGCTTAATTCCCCATCCAATGCATCTGATTTCTGTAGTAGAGTTGCACCTAACCCAATATTACTGGCATCCGTCCTTACTATGAATTCTTGACTTAAGTCAGGTAATTTCAAAATAGGTTTACTTGTGAGCTTTTCCTTCAATTCTTGGTAAGCCATTTCACATTGTGGTGTCCATGTAATGCGATCTGGATGTCCTTTACGTGTCAAATCAGTTAACGGTGCACATATGGAATTAAAGTTTTTGATATACTTCTGGTAGAAACCACATAATGAGACAAAGGATCTCACGTCCTTCTTGGTTTGTGGTCTCGGGGCTTTCTGTAGTTTCTCTAAATTCTTTGGGTCAGGGGTCGTGTTTCCCTGATAAACTGTGTGTCCCAAAAATTCCAATTCTTTACATCCAACGCAACATTTGGTTGGTCGGGCTGTTAAATTTGCCTCCCTAAGTCGATCAAACAGCATCTTCAGAGAGTCAATGTGTTCCTCAAATGTTTCTGTTGCTATAAGGATATCATCCATGAAATTTGTTATACATGGATTATTCAGAGGGTCCAATAATTTTCTCATCATTCTAGAGAAGACACTAGGCGCATTCTTCAATCCAAATGGCAATCTATTAAACTCATAGTGTCCTTCTGAGGTACTAAAAGCTAGGTATGGTCTAACCTCAGGCTTTACTGGAATCTGATAGTATCCTTTACTCAGATCCACTTTTGAGAAATATTTAGCTTTATTTAGTCTGGCAAACAGCTGATTTGTATCCGGCAATGGATCCACCTGTCCTTCTGTAATAGCATTCAGTCTCCTGTAATCTATACAGAGTCTATGTTCTCCAGAGGGCTTCCTTAAGAGTACAACACCGGAACTATATGAGGATTCACTGTGTGAAATAATTCCTTCCTTCAACAGATAGTCTATCTCTTCCTTCAAAGCTTTCTCCTTAGCAAACGGAATCGAATATGGTTTCATACAGACAGGTGTGGGGTCTATCAGTTTCATATCATATTCCAATAGGTTTGTACGCCCTGGTCGGTCTGTTAACACCTCTGCATGATTATTTAGAACCTGTTGCACTCTCTCTTTCTGAGTTTTCGTTAAATGTGTACTGATTTTCACCTGTGCTGCTGTCTCACAGGGGTGTAATGGATATTCAAATGATGAAAGTGGTTCCTTTTTCATCTCCATGGCGATGGACAAGGTCAACAAGTGTGTCTCTTCCTGATGTTCTCTTTCCAAATATTTCTTCAGGAGATTCACATGATAGATTTTTTCTTTCCCCTTCTTATCTATCTTATAATTTGTTCTAGACACCTTCTCTAAAACTGTATATGGACCTTACCATCCAATCTGTAACTTATTCTGACTCCCGGGGAGAAGAAGCAGTACCTTCTCTCCCACAGCCAAATCTCTGTCTTTCGCCTTCCTGTTATAATAGGCAGCATGTTTCTTCCTGGCTTGTTTCAAATTTTCATTGGCAAGTTTCCAGCCAGTTTTTAAACGAGTGGTCAGCTCATTCACATATTGGTATGAAGATGTAATGTTTTCCTCTGCCTTTTCATCAGTCCACGTTCTTAACAAAGCTACATATGGACCTTTAATTTTGTGGACCTATTTGTCCATGCACCGGTATGGTCTCTTCCACTCGAAGCTCTATAGTGATGATTTTTCTTCCCAGAATTATCATGCATAAAACGACCGCTACCAATTTTTCTTTTGGGGCTTTCTCCCCACTTAAAATTCTTGATGAGAGATTTCCTCTTTACATCCTCTTCCTCCAGTTTGTTTAAGTCCGATTGAGGGATTTTCGGCTTATCCTGGGGTAAGACATCTTTTTGCACTCTCCGCATAGTGGCCATTGTAAAACAGTTAAGTGAAGCTTGTCCGTGAAAAGGGGCTTCCCATTCCATTTGGTCCACTTTATCAAATCTATTTTTCTTTTTATTATCAGGCCTAATTTTGCCCCGTGGCGTGTCCAGGTCCTGATCAATGTTCCCACTTGTGGGTGTTCCCTCATGTGCTATGCTACACCTTTCTACAAAATTCTCAATGTCCCATCTTGCTTTGGGCCAATAATAATTGTGAGCCACCTTTTGAATGATGGTACCTATCTTCTCATGGTCCCCATCTGGTTTCACATGTAGGCTCCTTATTAAGTCTGCCCTATATCTTTTAGGAAGTACCAGCTGTCCCTGACCTTTGGATCTAGCTCCAGTCTTCCTATACATCAACCTGTTTTTCATGTAAAAATCTCCCTTGCCTGGAGTTGTACGACAAGTTGACAATTTCCTGAAACAAGGCTTGAGTGTTTTATCCCCAGCCTGTGCCTTCCTCATCTCTTCTGGAGTGGCATCCAACATAATATCCTCCTCCTGTCTTGAGGTCGACCTGACCTGAAGGGTGGCCATATACACAGGTTTCCTTCTGCAACGGTCAGTGTCATGATTGTCCATCTGACAATTTTTACACCACCTTTTCCCTTGGTTGAAAGATTTTCTTTCATCATATTTCCTTTCATCGAATTGTGGGAATTTATTTTTATTTTCATACCGTGGCCTATCAAACTGGTGCTTACCTTTGTTTTGATCCCTAGGATCAAATTTATTAAAGTTCTGTGGTGCCCTAAAGTTATCCACTTGTTTCTTTTTATTACCTGTTACCTCTGCTTGAGCTGCTTGATACCTTTCAGCAACATTTAGCAACTCACCCAGCCTCTCTGCACCTTGTTCCATGAGAAACTTTCTCAGGTCTGGAGCCATGGACTCTCTTAATTGCTCTATAAGGACCATTTCCTTAAGATCTTGGGTTTTCCCCAGAGAAGTCCACTTCTCCAAGTATGTCTCTATTCGTGCAGAGAACTGGTGATAGGTTTCACCTGACAGTAGTTTAGCATTCCTAAATTTTTTCCTATAAAATTCTGCATTCTTTTCATATCTTAACAAAAGAGCCTGCTTTAGCATGTCATAATTTTCCTGATCACTTCTGCTCATTTTTGCAAAAACTTCATAAGCTGCCCCACGAAGTCCCTGAGATAACTTTAAGCTCCACCTTTCTCTCTCTAACCCATATGTGGTAGCTAATAGTTCATACCTATTTAGATAGCTCTCTATATCATCGTCTTTCTCAACAAAATGATCTAAATGAAAATTCATAGCCGAGGTTGAGGCTCCCTGGCTAGCAGTGGCATCAGAGGCAAAGGGACTGGCACTATTTTCAGGAGCATGGCCTTGAAACTCAAACTCCCTTAGTCGTAACTCGTGTTCCCTTTGTAATCTCTTCTCCTCCTTTTCTGCTTCCCTTTCTGCAGCTAATCTCTTTTCTTCTCTTTCTGCAGCTAATTTCTTCTCTTCCCTTTCTGCAGCCAATCTTTTGTCTTCTCTTTCTGCCTCCAATTTCTTAGCCTCAGCCTCAATCTGCAACCTCTTAGTCTCAGCCTCTAATTTTCTTTCGGCCTCTTTTTCTAATCTTCTTTCTTCCCGTTCAATATATTTGTCACATTCAGCAGTGACATAAGAAATCATAATTTGCCCGTCCATTCCTAACTCTTTCGCAGTCTGTACAGCAGCAGATCGAAATTTTGCCAGGTCGGCCATTGTCTAACAGATAAATGTCTAAACAATTTTATCTATGACTAATTAACTCAAGACAACACAGGCACTGTGAGCTCAACCTTATTTATTTTCACCCAAGGATACCTTTTAATTCTTATTATTCCCTGAAGTGAATTACCCCCCAATATTTGTAATAGGGAAAGATTCAAAATCCCGAGGGCGAGACTCCAATATATGTGGTAAAGTGGGATGTTATAAATATTTATAGGGGACTTAGTGTACTGACTGAGATCAGCTGTGAAGGTATCTATATCTAATAAGAGTAGTGTATTATAGATAACCTTACTTACTGCCACATATGTATACCTCAGTCAGAATTATTCTGGAATAGTGTGATGACTACGTTATATGTCTAGGGTATGTGTATGATGAAGTGTAAGTCATAACAACAACAGACAGATAAACAATTTAATTTATTCCACCACACTTGACAACACTGTGACACTCACATACATAAAACACTCTAAGAGGATATCTTAAAGGAGTCACTGATAACTTTTCAAATAACAATATGTATTCAGTGCTGTCATGAATGTATATGTGTCCTGATTCAAATACAAAGGGAACCAGGAATCACAATCAATTTTAATTACAAGTTATATGTACAGAATTTATTAATATGATTCTTGTAGTGACATATATTATTAATGGTATCCTATGTGTGTCAGTTGTGTAGTGGTAATATGAGGTAATACTGGTTTTGTTTTGTTCAAGCTCTGTTGGTATTTGTCATCATGACTTCAATAGTTTGTTTCTATTGGAACTAGTATTGGAGATGTTCTCAGTTCCTGGTATTAAAACAATTAAATTCCCCTCTTAATTTAATTTTACAATGTCATTTTAAGATGGGGGTACATAATGTTGAGCTCCATGGCCACACTCTCTTATCTTGCGTGATGACTGCAGTAAAAGACTCCTCTGCTCGATTACTTTAATGAGTTCTGGAGCCACCCCACTGGTTGCTATATGGACCAAGGAGTATGCTGTCCACCTCTGGCTTCAGCAAAGCTCTGACCAGGTGCTGCTCAATAACTTTAAGACCACGGTCCCTGAAACAAGAAGGTTGTACCTTCTACGTCAGAACTAATTTATACTCCATTTCTACACTCAGCACAATACATCACAAACATTGAGTTCAGAGCGTTAGGCCAACTGTCCGCTTCATCTGAAATACTTTATACCAGTATTTCCCTCCCTAATGGTTACTACGCCTCTGCAATTCCAGCATTATTTCTTTCTAGTTAATAATCTAGGTGTCAGTGTACTGTTTGGCCATTCCATGCAGTTTTACTTTCCTCCGACACCTTCTGTTCAGGCTGGAGCACTATAGGCTTTACATCATGTTCGCTACTGAACCACACATATATACAGACATAATTTATCAATTTACATTCAATTTTCATTTAAAAATATTGAATATTTCAAGCTTACCACAATTCATGGAAATAATAATAAACAGTTTCGTTGACTGGCAATGAATATAGCACAACTCCGATCTGCCGATGTCCCAGGCTTTATTTTATAAAAAATATACACTGGTGCTCAACGCACTGCTTCTTAGTAGGTTTATTACAAGATGTGGCACTGAACAGACGCTCTGAATTGAGTATATTCGCAGCTCTACCCAATCAAACCATGTCTACACATCTTTTCAAAAAAAAGTACCCCTTTCTCACGTTTCCCCTGACAACACAAGATAGTATTTATAGTCCGACCAATCGTGTTTAGTCTTTCATTTGTTGCGCTCCAATCAAATAGGAGTTAACATGGTAGGCTATTTCCGTAACGTAATGTTTCTTCAAACACGTTATAAAAAAATTTTATGAGCAGAAATGATTTCATGCTGTCAGGCACCCCCACTATTTTATTTTGGCCATAACTTGGTAATTCCTAGACTATTTGCGTAATGTTTTACATATTCTTTGTCAGCAAACCCTAAGGAACCCAAATATACGAATTTAATGGAGCCAATATGCATTTTCTTCTAGGATATTCGTGCTGTTACTACCTTCTCACTTCCAAACTTGAGGGTGTCTGGGTACTGTCATGTTTTCAAACGTAAACCGGTATAATGTCATAATTCCCAATAAGCGTTTTTCAGGATTTTAAAACCTAACTCTGGTATGGGTAGTGAATTTTATCACTGTCGATTTGAAATAAAGTTAGTGCATGTGGCCTTACACGCGTGATGGCAGCAATTGTGTATCGCGCGACGCGTGTTTAGTGTTGCAGGTGTCCCTGCTTTCTGCCTTTCCCTTCTCTCTATCCTTTATTCCATCTGTCTTTTAGTTACGCCGTGTATAAAATGGAATGAATGAAATATTAAATTTAGGTCATTGATCAGCTTGCGTATCTCAAGGTTTTTCCAAGAAATACAGTACACGTTTCATTGAAGAAAGCGGGTAATAATACAGTAGGCTTTTACTATCAACGTGAAAGCGTTACAATTTGCAGACGAAGTAGAAAACAAGGGGGATTTCGAGTACAGTCATTGTGACAGCACTGTTCTTTACCATTCTTCTTTCCTTTTATTAAATTTATTTGTTAGGCTTTGCATTTACGTTTTAATTTATATATGGGGATTAGAATAATTCACGACACTGATACACAAAATATCAGGCATATATACACGGACATATACGGCTACTTATTAGCGAATCTCTATATGTGTTAAAAAAGCACATCCACATAGTAGTCAATAAATCAAATTAAACACAGGTACACTATTGTTAAGGACAAAAACCAAACTCTCTGACTCAACACAAGAGTCGAGTAAAATTTGTTTACATTAAACTCTGGGTTAAAATGATCCCCTTTAGTGAAACAATTTAGATATATGTACATGTTATGATGGAGACAATTCGTCTAGATGGGCTTTTCATGAACCTCTAAAGTTACCCTACAGTTGGCTTTAGAAAAAAATCTTAAGTGGCATACAAACACAGTGTCCTTCAGAAAAAAACAACTATCTATAGCTTCTTAGTGCTAGTTGGGTAATGGCCGAGCCTTGAAAATGCTAGAACCCACCACAACTGAACTACCTCCGTCTAAGTCCAAAACCCAAGGAAAAAAACAACTACCAAATTACTTAAGAATTCTTAACGAGATTGTGAAGAATTTCCCACACTAAAAGTAGCTGGCAAAATGCACACTCAACCACCTCCGGACAGATGTTCCAGGGACTAAAAGCAGTTAGAGACAGAAGGGGTCTCAATATATATATTAGAAATCGGGCCGCAGGTGGCCAAACCACCTGGACGGAAAACAAAGGAAAACGACGTAACGTTTCCCCGTTTCCCTGGGTTGGCCATGTCCTCAGAAGAGACCCCGATGCCATCACAAGAACAGCTATGCTTTGGACCCCTGAAGGAAAACGAAAGAGAGGCCGACCAAAAACAACTTGCCGGAGGACTGTGGAGGCTGAGATGCAAAGAATGAACCAGAGTTGGGGCAGTTTACGAAGGATGGCCGCCGACAAGGCAGAGTGGAATCAATTTGTTGTTGCCCTACAAGATGCCACCAGGCGTAATGGCCACTGACTGCTTTGACGGTCGGCGGCTAAGGATCAAAGAAGAAGAAGAAGTTTCCCCGGAGGATTTCTGCTGGCATCGCACTACACGAAGGATTGCGTAGCAGAGCGTACGCTCTTACGATTCGAGGGTCCCAGACTTTTCCTGGACTCAAAGACACGGTGACTTTTCCACCGCCCAACAACACAAGCGTCTCGGACGCGTCACAAAGTCACTCTTACCAGCATTAAAGACGTTTCCTCTTCACGGGCCACTTTCGCGGGAGCAAAGGGGAGTTAACCTATCAGATCAAAGTGACAAGCTAGCAGCGACCGAAAACTAGAAAAAGATTAAATATGGGCGTGCCTAGAGTCAAGAAGAACTTAGGGGGGGATGATAGCTCCACCCTAGAGCCAAAATTTGGAATGCAACGTCACACTGCCGAGACGGGAAAATGGCATCACATCTGTCAAATCATTGTAAATATGGCAAATCAAAATTACCAATTTTGGGAGTATGTTAAAAAAAAACCAAAACAAAACAAAACAACCCAAAAAAAAACGAGATAAATCAAAACAAAAACACCAAACAAAATTAAAATTCTGTGGGAGGGGTTAAAGACCTGGTATTTCCAGTTAGATATTTAATTGACTTTCACTTGCCATAAGTCATATGTATTGTAAGAACATCATCAGACCTTCACTTTCCCAATTACTATATACTCGTATTAACAAGTACAGTATGTGCCACATAACGCACAAAACAAAGACCGTAAACAACAGATACATCAGGTATGAATATTTCTCCAATCACCGCCATGACACGATGGCAAGAAATCCGCGTTATTTCACTAGGCGTCCAATTTAGTTTCCACTCCTCAACGCATAGGGTTTTTTTTTTGTTGTAATTTACCAAAAGTGCTCCGTGAAAAGATTGCCAGTTAGTAGGAGTTTGTTACAGAAGGGACACTATGAAAATTAGGAGATGTAATACTTCTACAGTCTCCTAGACACAGTTTCACAGCCTTTCTTTTGTGAGTTATTTGGCATATAATGTACGTGTGAATAGGAAAGTTAAGCAGGAGATTGAGCCAAAATAATTCTGCGTCGTTCTGTATCTTGAAAGTGGCTGCCTTATATGATGTATATATTTGGGCGCTTAGCTAGTCATATTGCCTATCACGAGTATCTCTCGCAGCTAAGCAATGACCCCTTTCGGGTGGTAACTGTTTCGAGTGCCTATCACTTCTGTTACGATTTTAACTCTTTTTTTTCTTCTTTGTTGCGATTGCCTACGTATTTGTTTTATTACTTGCTACCCAGAGACCTCGGATTTCCTTCTTTGTTTATTTCTGTCATGAAACAGGTGAAGGGTATGTTGATTATAAACAAACGGAAGGCATACATCATATAAGACAACAGAAAAGGTAGAAGAAGAGTGTACTCTAGACCTTCGAATCACAGCCCCCTATATTAAGAAGGTCTGACACCTTGCTGTGGCAAATGGACTGTCATTTTTATTTTCAACCCGACCATTCTTTTTATTATTATATGGTTGTTTCTTTTCTCTTCTATTCTTATCAGGTTTTTTGATGTTTTCATTTCTTGTCATGGTTCTAATAATTGCAGGAACACCCCACCAACCTTTCTCTTATCGGGGATGAGTGTAAACCCCTACCCGTATGGTAGCGTGGGCTAGTGAGTCATTCTTGTTGATAGACGGTCAGATAAATTTACGTAACATTGCGTACATTTTTCAGCGGGCAGCGGGCTTCGTGAGGAATTTATTCTTTGATCCCCCCGTTCCAGGGGAGGAAATAACTCTTCGTCGCTCGTAGATTTGTAGTGTTACGTTGGGTAACAGTTCGTCAGATGTTAAGATAATGTTATGATGTCTAAAGGCAAGCTCTTACGATTGTTTTCGATTTTAATTTAGGTAGCAGTCAAGATATTACGTCAAAATGGGGTAGATGCAGTTTGTGGGAGATAATTCTAGATCTATGACTCATCGCGTCTGTCTTGCATCAGAAAATTCCTACTATAAACAGGCCCGATTCTGTAAGTCGTTTCTCAGTCCTGGAATTTTGTGGCCGTGAACAGTTACAGACATATTATTCAGTCTGCCCGTATAGTGGGAATGTTCTGAAATCTGGGTATGTACGTAGACTAAATGAGTGGTGTGTAGGAATTTTAGCTAAAAGATTTTAGCAAGTCAGAGAAAGCTTTCTTCTGGGATTTAATTTTATTTTTAGTCAGTAGTTTGCCATCAATGACCTGACCTCTGCCAGTGTATTGTAAGTTTCAGTGGTAATTATACGAAGTATAGCCATTGAGGTTCTCTGTGAAAAGTTTGGTGTTATTATATATATATATATATATATATATATATATATATATATATATATATATATATATATATATATATATATATATATATATATATATATATATATATATATATATATATATATACATATACGAATTTAGGACCTACGGTTGGTGTAGTACTGTGTAATATATTAAGAGTACCAGAATATGTTATGATACCTTGGGAGATAATAGTGTATGAATGTCGTAGATTTGTGATAGGTGATTAAGACTTAGTTTGGTCCCTTCTGAATAGACATAGACATAAGTGATAGCCCAGTGGGAGGTGATAAAATAGAAATATATTTCACGAGTGAGGCGGAGAAAATATAGTAGATTCTGTCTCTGACACTCGAGAAGCTTCTCTCCGTCAGCCTATCATCTACAACAGCGTTAGATTAGTCAGACAAATCTAATATAATATATAGTAGTAAATATATACCTCCCATACACACACACATAAGTGACTACAATAGACACACAGACGTGAAACTATGACAATGGAAATATAGATAATTGGGAACGAACTGACCGACACACTAGAATATGTTTATGGGAAGTTTAATTATCATAATAAACTTCCATCACAACATATAAAATTATATCAAACATATACAAATAGTCATAAAGTCAATGAATTGCTACAAGAATGATAGACCCATTGGTATGATCCTTTCCATCGATGTATAGCCCACAGTCCTGTTAGAAGAAAAGTGATAGCCCCAAAGAGTCACGGATACATAGGATTTAGTCTAAGATTTCCCTTTAAAGGTATGAACAGACTTGGATACTCTGATCTATCCTAAGGAAAAATATTGTTAGCAACAAAACAAACTTGCATAAAGAAATTTAAGACAGCAAAAATGGGTGCCAAAATACAACAATAAAGGAATCACTCAGTCCTGCATTCACTCTATTCAGTCAGCCGTGATCACGTGCTTTCATTCGTACTTACAGCTTTGGTAGCAACTTCTGGAAACACAATTTTTAGGACATGCACATACAGACTCTCCAATGGTAGTCTTGGCCAAGAGAACCCCAGTTCCAAAAAGACGGGTTGAATTCACTACTTCAGGGAACGTTTTCTTGGTTATACTTATTTTAGGATATCTGGTTCTGTCACATTAAAATTGTCCAGGCACGAACGTTACCAGCGAGCACAGTGTCAATAGCTTAGTTTTCTAGTAATGAGGAATGTCAGGTCGGTGCCTTCTCTCAGTATAGGACTTTATTTGGTCACACCACCACTAGTCAAAACTCCGTCGGAATGTTACTGATATTAATATTTTGCTTGCCACAAGGGCTGAAATGTACTTGAGGTTTTTCTCTGGAAGAATTAAATCAGGCTCGATGGGCCCGTTACTTCATTAAATCTTAAAAAAACAGTTTATGTACTGGGTACTCTGTCGTTCTGGATGCCAATGCAATCTAGACAGGTTTTTGTTTATACACCCAAGTCTTTAAGTAAAAAATGTTTTAGTTCTTCACAGATATTTCACCGTACAAAACGCTGGTAGAGTTGGGCTACCTCAGTTTTCACTCCAACCAGAACTACGAGTATCACAACGAAACTAAGAGTTTCACTTATAAATATAAGTATCTAGAACGAAGCGATCACGTCTACTGCAACTTGGAGATTGAATGAAATCAAATTTCCACTCCGGGGAAGATATATGAAACAGACAAAGGATGCGCGCTATTTCCAAAACCCCTGTCTCCCCCTCTCCTCTTTCTCTCTCTCTCTCTCTCTCTCTCTCTCTCTTAACACTTCCCATTAACTTAGACGTTGCCCATAACTGCCAAACGTGCGTCTTCACACCTTCTACGACGACCTGTCTCATTTCTGAGCAATGCGGATGGCAGTTTCCACACCTCGCCGAGAAACTTAGCCGAAGAACGCCGTGTCAGATGAAAATGTTAGACGATATGTCTGCCATCCCATGTCTATCGAGACGAATTTCACAGTATTTCGTCTCGTCCAGGGACTGACACGATTATGCAATACAATGCGTTACCAGTATGAGAAAAGAAACGGCAAAGTCACAATGGGAAAATAATATTTGTCGCAAACGAACGAATGCGAAAAAACAGGAAAAGGATAAAATAGCGATAATAAAGTAGAGGGCACGGGTAGAAAAGAAAAGAATATAGAAAATTTATTAATCATAAATCTCTATGCGACAATGAACTCGGGAGTTTTGTTTAACTAAAGTGGCCATGGGTATTTAAGTTAGTTGCGGAAGGATACGCTGGGTGAAGGATATGCTAGTGTTATGATAATGGTGTTTGCATTTTGGGTATAAATTTAAGTGGGCCTATTTCATTTAACCTTGCATAGGCTGCCTCTGATAAAAGTGTAGTACTCAAAAAGGCGTGTTGTGACGGCTATGTGCCTGAGCCGCGAACTGGCCTCAGATCAAATCAGGCCAGCCAGCGTCTGTGTTAAACGTAAGAGGCAAGCGTTGTAGAGTGCAGGAGAGGAGACAGGGGGAGAGCTGCGGGGTGGTTTTATTATGGAAGAAAAAAAAGAGAAACGCGGTGTATATAATAGTGTGTTTTTAATGATTGTGTATTAGGGTTTTAGTATTGGTGTATATTTGTGGTTATTGTTGTTTCAGCAATTTACGACTTCGTAGGCCCCTTACGATTACAGCGGACTTTGCCTTCCCTTAGGAAAGAAAAGCAAGAGACATCACGGTACTTGAAAGCCGGGGTACGCGCACAGTAACAGGCACCCCTAGCTATTTTTTCAAGACGGTGAGGTATCAGGGAGTCTCCTGATTTGGGGAAAACATATTCCTCCGAGTGGAATTTTTCGGGAATTTTGAGCGCTTGGCTGCTACGGCCCAATACACGACAGGCTACTTTGCCTTGTATTGTTTACATACTGCCACAATAAAGCAGAAGGCCAAAACCCGAAGCGTGTTAATCGTCGTTTGTGCATCCAAGTGAGTGTCATCGATATCGGCTCGATTTCAGCTGAGGCACTTAGCTATAGAGTCGTCAACTCCTTCATCAATTATTCTGGGGAGGAGAGAGGGATATCATGCCTCTCAATTATTAACGAGAGGAGGTACCTGAAGAAGAGTAACGCATCTGAGCCTAATAAGCAGCAGACGATAGTGACCAGAAGGAGGAGAGAGAGAGTGGTGTTAGAGGGTTTTTCCAGGAACGGTAGTTTTTTGTGATTCATCTGGAAGGTGAGCCTCTGAGTAGATGCAGAGGGCTCTGTACAAACTTTAAAGGGTAGACATTAGTGTGCTGAATTTGTGGTGGTGAATTTAGTAGGGTAGGACCGCCTGGAGCGTCTTGAGACCTGTTAGTTAGTTTTGTTTTGGTTATAATTTCTTCTCAGTCCGGTCAACCGGGACAGAGGAAAAAGTGGTGGAGTGTAGTCAGTGGTTCGTGGACCACCACGGTTTTTCTTAGTTTAATTTAAGTGGTTCAGTGTGTGGAGTCTCTTACAGAGAGAACATCCTCTTCCCCCCCCCCCCCCGCCTCCCCAATTTGTTTTGCTTTAACGATATTTGTCTTTTTTTTACCTGTAGGTGTGAAAGCGGGTGTGCAAAATTTTGATAGATTTTGGCATTAATTAATTTTGTTCTTTTTCTAGCTGTTGCGAACTTTGCACGATTTGTTCGTTTGTTGATGTGGAATTAATTTTTTGTTAAATGTTTAATAAATTTACAAATATGCACTGGATCAGTTTGTCTTTCTCTACACTATACCTATAATTCTTAGTTGTTCAGTTGTGTCTGTGGTAGATTAGTTTATGTTATCTTATCTCACCGGAGCAAGATGTGGTGAGACAGTAGCTATAAAAACTCGTCATAAGTGGCGAGGGAGAGTCAATCTAGGTTCTCACCCTTGAAGCTATAAGTCGCATCCTCCACAGTCACTTGAAAATCTCTACTTAATCTATTTCTCAGATCTTTCTCACACTAAGTGTCTTGTCTCTTTATTTAGACAGACTCTTGTTAAGCCACTGAGTGACACTTGCTTACACCAGAATAGAACAGTGATGCGAGCTCTGAAAAACGTTACTTATATACCTATTTGACGACAGCTTTCCCGTGTCGGATGTACTTTGTAAATTGCTTATTTATATCGTCACTGATCTAGGCTCTGCGTAGCCGTAGTTTCTGGTCACCAACATATAGACAGGTAAAGGCAGTCCTACAGCAGACACAGTAATAGGGGAGTGAAGTGTTAGAGACTTCACTATAATAGGTCCCTCATTATGAGGTGGGGTGAGCAGTTCCCTCGCTGCCTTTACCGTACCTAAATCAAGAGCAGTCAGGTACCCATTTACAGCTGCTATACTGGAGCGTCACGCTACCAGGTTTTAATCCAGGTAACTTTGCCGCTAGTAGGAAGTACATGAATATAGATAGAGGTATTCGAATCCAGACCATCACGTGACAACATGGCGTTTGCTGCAGTTAAAAGACGTGCAATGACACTCGACCAACTGAGCACCCCTAGCATTTGTGATTGCTACCGTCAATGCTATCTTTATCACCTAACTTTATTTTCTGTCAGGAGATTTATCTCAGGTGTTGTGTCTCAACCTTCTCTTCATAGCCAACCCTCTTTTATTCTCTCTCTCTCTCTCTCTCTCTCTCTCTCTCTCTCTCTCTCTCTCTCTCTCTCTCTCTCTCTCTCTCTCTCTCTCTCTCTCTCTCTCTCGCTCTCTCTCTCATTCTCTCTCTCTCATTCTCTCTCTCTCTCTCTCTCTCTCTCTCTCTCTCTCTCTCTCTCTCTCTCTCTCTCTCTCTCTCTCTCTCTCTCTCTCTCTCTCTCTCTCTCTCTTTAATCTGTGTCCCTTCTTCCCCGCCACACCGCCTTTCAGACGATGTGATAGGCAGAAACAATGCTAGTAGCGTTCCATAGTGTTTACAGTTACCAGCTGCCAAAAAAATGTAATAAGTTTTCTGGTTATTTCGCTGAGTGAATGTATACTTTCCGTTGATGTATATTCAACAATGTCTATAGGGACAGCAAGTCTTATCTTCCACACTTTCTGACGCTTGCTTGGGCTTAAAACAATGTATTTTCCCCTTCATACTTAATTTGAAGAAGAAAAAGGAAATGGAAGATGATCTTGACAGATTGAATAATTAATGGATATAAACGATAATGAGAAGCAAGCATGATAATGACGACGAAAGGTAATAAGTAGAGAGAATAGGATTTTTTTTAAAGAACGATGAGCTAAGATAAAACACAGGGAAGATTATAAAGCAGAATGAAAATGATAAAGAAGAGAGGATATGATAATAGAGAGAGAAGACAGTGAAGAAGAGTGGAAACAAAAACAATGAAGGAAATTATATAATACACAGAAGACGTATATATATTGTGTGTACCAACTTTCGCATTGAGGTCTCCCATTACTATAACAAGATCACATCACCCTAAAGAAGACAGAGGTCATGACGCTCAATGTGAGCAACCCTGAGCCCATATCAGTAAGGAATCAGCAATTGGTACAGACAGATACCTTCACATACCTAGGAAGCATAGTAACACCAGACGGTGGGGCAGGCAAAGACATCAACATCAGAATGAATAAGGCAAGAACAGCCTTCTTTAGCCTAAATAACATCTGGAAGTCCTCCCAATACAGCACAAGTACAAAATTAAGATTATACCAGAGTTGCGTGCTTTCTGTGCTTCTCTATGGTGCGGAATGCTGGAGAGTCACAGAGAAGGAAATGTCAAAATTGTCCTCTTTTCACACAACATGCCTAAGAAAAATTCACCGCATCTTTTGGCCGAATACCATCACCAACCAAGATCTGCTTACTCGTAGCAAGCAAGAGGACATGCACACCATCATAGCTGGCAGACGCTGGAGCTGGGTTGGTCATGTCCTCAGAAGAGACCCCGATGCCATCACAAGAACAGCTATGCTTTGGACCCCTGAAGGAAAGCGAAAGAGAGGCCGACCAAAAACAACTTGGCGGAGGACTGTGGAGGCTGAGATGCAAAGAATGAACCAGAGTTGGGGCACTGTACGAAGGATGGCCACCGACCGTGCAAAGTGGAATCAATTTGTTGTTGCCCTACAAGACGCCACTAGGCGTGATGGCCACTGACTGCTTTGACGGTCGGTGGTTAAGGATCGAAGAAGAAGAAGAAGAAGACAGAAGACGTAAAGGAGAGAGGATGGGATATCAGAGTGAATGGGATAAAAGTGAGAGTATATGACAACCGAGTGATTGGGTGATAAGGAAAAAGATGACAAAGTAAAGAAGATGTGATAAAACTGAGGAAAGCACATGGAGAAAAAAAAAAGAGAATGTAATAAAAGAGAGGAAAGGTGATAAAGAAGAGGGAAGATGACAAATTAACGAAATTTGACAACAGAGAGGGAAAATTATTAGTAGTAAACTGTAGGAGGAAGGGTGTATATAGGTAGAATGATAATTATAAAGTTCTTGAAACATTTTCTGATGAGAATTCAGTGAAGTAAAAAAACTCGGTTACATTCATGAATTAATTCACAACTTGTTTGTGTTGTAACAATAAACTTACAGAAAAGTTTTTCTGAAAAGAAAGAATTATTTTGCAGTGACTCATGTTAAACAGAGAAGACGTTGCTGTGGTCCAAGTGACTGTGTCATCATCACTATCTTCATTAATATCATTATCATTATCATCATCACTATCATCATCACTTTCATCCCTATCATCATCACTATCATCATCACTATCATCACTATCATCATCACTATCATCATCACTATCATCATAACTCTCATCATCACTATCATTATCACTATCATCACCACTATCATCACTATCATCATCACTATCATCATCACTATCATCATCACTATCATCATAACTATCATCATCACTGTCATCATCACTATCATCATCACTGTCATCATCACTGTCATCATCACTATCATCATCACTATCATCATTACTATCATCATAACTATCATCATTACTGTCATCATCACTATCATCATCACTGTCATCATCACTATCATCATCACTGTCATCATCACTATCATCATCATTATCATCATCACTATTGTCACAGAGAGTTTTATGATCAATAAATTTTCTATATTGTCTTCTTTTTTTCTACCCGTGGCCTTTACTTTATTATCGCTCTTTTATCCTTTTCCTGTATTATTCGCATTCGTTCGTTTGCGAAAAATATCTTCTTTCCCATTCTCACTTTACCGTTTTTCTTTCTCATACTGATACGCATTCTATTACGTAGATGTCAGTCAGACGAGAAACTGTGAATATTCATCTATCTCAGACATAGGAGCAGACTTTTGGCTAGCATTTTCACCTGACACGAACGTTTCTCCGGCGTGAGGTGTGATAACCGACATCTGCACGGCGCAGAATGAGACATTTGTCTGGTAATTTCCTCTGTCATGGCACTCTCGGCCAGTTTCGTTAGCAGTGAGGTGTCAAGACGCGAAGTGGCAGTTTATGGCAGGTCTTCTGGTTATGGAAAGTGTTAATGAGAAGGGGAGAGATCGGCGCTGTTTCGTGTTTTCGAAATAACGTGGGACCTCTTTGTCTGTTTGATAGATATTAACCAGAGTTTGAAACTAGATTTCATTCGTACTCCTAAATCTGCAGTAGACAGATCGCCAGGCTAGAAGAAATATCTTGTGTATTGAAAAGTCTTTAGTTTCTGGGCAACATTTTGCCGAGTTCTAGACTACTATTATATTGAATGATTCTAGTTCGTGGTATTAATCTGTAGTTCTGTGCGGAGGTAAATATTATATATTAAGTATTTAGTATTTTGTGAAGTGTTTAAAGTGTTCAATCGCCTATTTCATTTTCACTAGTTCTTTTGTGCAGAGAGAATTAAAATATAGTCTGTATTATTTTCTAGTGACGTGTTTCAGTGGAAAGCAGAATAAATTATATTTCTAGCTTAAACTCATGCAGCCATAAATGAATTTAATTTAACTGCTAAATAATCAGACGAGAATATATTTTAAAATTGACTTATAACTGAAATGCTACATCAGTGAGTATTGACTGGATACGTATGTATTCCTAATTCATGATGATTGATTTTATGAATATAACTTATTTCACGGGAAGTTTTAAATGATAAGTCAAGCTGTACGCTTGCAGCTTAAAATGTAAGTTATAACGAGTACATAGTATGTACAATTATTTTATATGTGTTTTTCCTCTATTTAGTGAAGAAAACTGGGGTTAACCCAAACTTTGCCAGCGTTAAGTACAGAGATATCTGTGAAGAACTAAAACATTCTTTCCTTAAAGGACTTGGTGTATAACCTTTACAAGAACTTTAAAGATTTTAAAGAAGTAACGGACCCATCGAGCCTGATTTAATTCTTTCAGAGAAAAATCTCAAGTACATTTAGCCCGTGTGGCAAGTAATACATTACAAACATTAACTTTTCCGACAATTTTTACTCATTGTGCAGTGACCAAGAATTTTACCTTTTGATCGAAGTTACAAACCTGACATTGTTCCTAAGTAGTGGAAACCTCGTGATTCTGATCCTGTGAGCCCGCTTGAAAACTAATTCTTACCTTAACTGATAAAGTGACACTAACTTAAAATCTGAATAAAATCATCGCCCGAAGAGGACGCTCCCCGGACAAATTGGGTGAAACCAAGATCTGCAGAGCTGGATATCCGCTTCATCAAACGATAAAACAGATTGTGTCATAACGTGCGCCAGACGGCGAACAACAGCAAGCTATAGCGTAAGAAAGTGAGAAATGCACGACAGGGCCCTGATGAATGAACCGAGAGAAAGCAGGAACGAGTGACTCTTTTTTATGATATACCAAATTTCACCCACTTTGTAATTTCTTTATGCAAGTTTTGTTGCAAACCAGATACTTTTCCTTAGGATAGATCTTACTAATATCTAAGTCTGTTCATACCTTTAAAAGGGGAAAATCATTAGATTACCGCTAATGTATCCTTGATTCCTTGGGGCTATCACTTTCTTCTAACAGGACTGTGGGCATACCTTGAGGGATAAGATCATACTGTGGGTCTATCATTCTGGTAGAAATTCATTGATTTTATGACTATGTGTATATGTTTCTTGATGTAATTTTATGTGTTGTGATGAAATTTTAGATGATAATTAAAATTTCTCTTGAACTTAATCAGCGCGTTGGTCAGCTCGTTCCAAATTATCTGTATAATCACGGTTATAGTTTTTCCCACGTCTGTGCGTCTAACTGTCGTCACTTGTGTGTGTGCACGTGAGTGGTACGTTCATATATATTAATATATATTGTCACTAGACTGCCTGACTCCTCTAAATCTGTTGTAGAAGATAGGCTGAGAAAGAGAGAAGATTCTCGAGTTCTCAGGGACAGCCTCTATTGATTTCTACCATCTCACTCGTGGAAATCTATTTCTGTTATTATCTCTCACTGTGGCTATCACTCATTCTAATCTATTCAGAAGGGACCAACCCAAGTCTTAATTCCCCTATCAATAATCTACGACAACTATCATCATCATTATCATCATCACTATCATCATCACTGTCATCATCACTATCATCATCACTATCATCACTATCATCATCACTATCATCATCACTATCATCACTATCATCATCACTATCATCATCACTATCATCATCACTATCATCATCACTATCAGCACTATCATCATCACTATCATCATCATTATCATCATCACTATTATCATCACTATCATCACTATCATCATCACTATCATCATCACTATCATCATAACTCTCATCATCACTATCATCATCACTATAATCATCACTATCATCATCACTATCATCATCATTATCATCATCCCTCTCATCATCACTATCATCATCACTGTCGTCATCACTGTCATCATCACTATCATCATCACTATCAGCAACAATATCATCATCACTATCATCATAACTATCATCATCACTGTCATCATCACTATCATCATCACTGTCATCATCACTATCATCATCACTATCATCATTACTATCATCATAACTATCATCATTACTGTCATCATCACTATCATCATCACTGTCATCATCACTATCATCATCACTGTCATCATCATTATCATATCACTGTCATCATCACTAGCATCATCACTTTCATCATCATTATCATCATCACTGTCATCATCACTATCATCATCACTGTCATCATCATTATCATCATCACTGTCATCATCACTGACATCATCATTATCATCATCACTGTCATCATCACTGTCATCATCATTATCATCATCACTGTCATCATCACTGTCATCATCATTATCATCATCACTATCATCATCACTATCATCATCACTGTCATCATCACTATCATCATCACTGTCATCATCACTGTCATCATCACTGTCATCATCACTGTCATCATCCCTGTCATCATCACTATCATCATCACTATGATCATCACTATCATCATCACTATCATCATAACTATCATCATCACTATCATCATAACTATCATCATCACTGTCATCATCACTATCATCATCACTGTCATCATCACTATCATCATCACTGTCATCATCACTATCATCATCACTGTCATCATCACTATCATCATCACTGTCATCATCACTATCATCATCACTGTCATCATCACTATCATCATCACTGTCATCATCACTATCATCATCACTATCATCATAACTATCATCATCACTATCATCATAACTATCATCATCACTGTCATCATCACTATCATCATCACTGTCATCATCATAACTATCATCATCACTATCATCATAACTATCATCATCATTATCAACTTCACTATCATCATCACTGTCATCATCACTATCATCATCACTATCATCATAACTATCATCATCACTATCATCATAACTATCATCATCACTGTCATCATCGCCATCATCATTTCTCTTTGCACTCCTTACAGACCACGGAGCCATAACTGCAGCTTGTTCCACGCAGGGTTCATTGACCTGCTCTCATAGCGGTGGTTTCTGTAGCAATTTGTTTTGAATGATGATGTTGTCAGCCCCACAAGCAACCTCACTTTAGTCGCCATGTATGACATTCTTGAGGGTACAGTAGTCATGTTCTTTCTTTGTATCATAAGACACCCCCGGGAACAACACGTGACAATTGTTCAAGATACACTATCAATTTTACCATTATCATTAGCACCATCGCGATAATCATGCATATATAATGCATTAATACATCGTTTATCTAAACAACTACAGCTCTCTGCTGTTAAAAAAAACGCCTCCTCTTCAACAAACCCATAGGCTACAGGAGCGAGAGTCCAAACCGCTGGATATATAAGAACAAAATCAACAAAGCTAAATTCCTTGACTAAATCCTGCCACAGAATGCTCCAATTTATCTGTGGTTGCTGTTGAAACATAATGAGAGTTGCAGTTAACGCGTAAACGGATTACAAGAAAGCCTAGGCTCGACGAATTCAAGAAAAGCTTAACTTAACCAACTGCTCATCTGAAAACAATCTTAAAACACGTTTTGAAAAACACGTTATGTCCCGAGTCTTACAGTTGCAGACTTCTAGAATATTTTATCCATGGTGATTATCTTCCCTGCCGATCTGATTAAATTTTTCCAAATTACTATCATAAATAGTGTTATGCAGAGTTGATGATGATGTTGCATTTTTCCACGTGCAGTATTTTGTTATTTCTTTATTATTTTTGATTACTTTAAATGTGAGCATGCTGTTATATTACTTTATGATGTTTCGTCTTAACAATTATTATTTTAAAATTCGTGTGAAAACGAATGGTTACTGCTTTAAAGAGGGTAGGAAGGTATGGCAGAATGTTAGACGGGCCTCCACTCTCAGTTCTCGCTTCTTTAGGCATAAAGTTCGTTCGTTACCGGCAGATAACTCAAAACTCCATTTACACAAGTCATATCATGTTCGTCTTGCGCTGCATTGTGATTATTTTCCATCTGTATCTATCTACGCTGACCAGTGGCGTAACCACCGCCCGTGGTATCGAGTGGGCATCGAAAATACGTGGCCGGAATTGACCCTCGCTTGTAGAAGGGACCCTAGCTTCTAGATATATCTTTTTAATTTCCTTTGTTCCTGTATGAAAGCCATATCATGTGACATTTCTGGAGACAGAAAAGAAAGCGGTAAAAGAGACAAGAAAAGATTTTAAAGCGAATGGCACAGGACAGGAGGACCTGGCACAAATATGTTGGAGGCCTATGCTTCCGATGATGATGATGTTGATGATGATGATGATGATGATGATGATGATGATGATGATGATGATGATGATGATGATGATGATGATGATGAAGTACAGTAGAACCCTGATTATCCGCATTTTCTAATTAACCGAATCATCAAAAGCCAAAGAACACGCGGGCATGGTTTGCGACATAAGCATCCGATCACTCGCGATTCAGCTCACGTGGTCGTTATTTCAGTACATTTCGTCTGTTCCTAGATGTAGTGTAGTAAGTTTCGAGTTGTGTATTTATTTCCCAGCAGCTGGGAGACTCTTTCAGACCATAAATCGAGGATTCCTCCGCAAAAGAAAAATTGGCAAGAAGATGAAAATAGCTGTATACCATTCAACCTATGTTCCCGTCTAGACCTAGGGATGCAAGTCATGGGCAATTACTACAACCTACAAAAGCCAGCTACAACCCTCAGAAATGAGACATCTGAAGAAAGTGGCCAGAGTAACAAGAAGGGACATGATTCGCAGCCAGACGTTTTGTTATGGCCTCGAAACCCAACACCGACAGAACCGAATAAAACAGTTACGACGGCTCGGCCATGTCTGCAGAATGGGAGAAGACAGGACATCACGACAAATATGGGAAACCAAGAGGCAGGGACCCAGACCTCTATGACGACTCACAGTTAGCTAGGAGGACAACATCAGACAATCTCTGTAGAAGCAAGGACGGAATTGGAACCTGGGCCAAAAGGAAGACAGCCGAAAAAATAGAATGGTGCTCTCTCTGGCGAAACTCTACACCCGCAGGTAAAAGATGAACGATTGAGGAAGTAAGCATTTTAATTTTAAAAACTCATTTTAATTTTCGTGAACGCTATAAAATGTTTGTAGCAAGTAAAAGAGAATGCGTTGTTTGGACAGTGTTGGTCAGTGGAAAAAAAATCAGTTTGTTGAAAAATGGAGAATCAGGCTAGAAAAATCGCCTAAAATTATGATGGCGGGAGAGGCCTCAATTTATGACATTAAAATATTTTTCAGCGCGTTTCTGTCTTAGAAAGTGAAGATGGTAGCTTCTGAAGAAACAATACATAAATGGTTCATACAAAGAAATAATAACTGACAGATAATTTCAAGACCGATTTTATATGAGAAAGCTCTAATGTTTAATAAAGACTAATAATTTTTTTTTTTCGTGAATAGGAATTATTTTTTCACCTTTAATCCGATTATCCGAAGTTTCCATTATCCGAATAGCCCCTGCCACGCATTAGTTCAGATAATTGGAGTTATACTGTAGTTACCTATTTGATACAGATTTGACGTATCCTAAGTATAATTCTTGGTTCCTTTATGCAAAGAAGGCCCAACTTAATTTGTGCTCAGGTACCCTTATATTGTAGTTACGCCACTGACGTCAGCAATTTTTCTTTTTTGATCGGTATAAAGAGATATCTGGCGTCTCGTTTCTAGATTTATGTCTGATACATAATTTTCTTTGTTGAGTTTGTTGGGTTGTATCTCTCCTCGTCTTCCCCCCCCCCTCCCCCTTCCCGCTCTGTATCTTTGAGAACGGATAATAACAAAACGGTTTATAGGTTGGGCTCCTTCAAAAGCCGCCCCCCCCCCCCAACATAAAACATATTTCTAAATGTATTAATGATTCCATTGTCTTGCACTCACGTCTGTTTTTTTTTCCCCCTTGTCTAGTAGTCACAATTTCTTTATTTCTGTCTATGTATTGTGATTTTGTAACATTTTCCTCCGTAACACTGTCTTACTCATAGGCGTGTTCCTTTGTCCAAACTAGAAAACCAGTCACAGAGGTTAACAAAATGGTAGTCTTGTAGCAGATACTGCCGTAGGGCTGTGAAGTAATAGAGACTTCACTTGTATAAATATATAAAAAAGAGTCTACCCTATTCAATCTAGTTTATGTTTATAAAAAGGTATTCAATGTAGGCTAACTCTTTTCACCCTGTTTTATTTACATCAAGATGTTGTTTACAACGGACTGTACTTTGTGTTAATTATCTACAGTTTCGTCTACGACCATTCATAATGCGGGGTGGTGGAACATGGGCAACAATTTTGTTGTCTACTCCACTTGGGCTAGGGAAGGCAAAGGCAGCTAGCAATAGAACTGGTCACTCCATCTCATTAAAAAATCTGGACATAATTTAGTGAAGTCTCTAACACTCTACTCCTCTACAACAGTATGTGCTATGAGACTACCTTGACCTTGTCCACACATGGACACAAGTCTGCTGTTTGATATCGTTGAACATAAGACATTTAAGTCTGCAGTAGCAGGGTCTCAGTCTGAAGATTATCTCTTGATCTCATCTTGGTCAGTCAGTCAATCAACACCCTTTAGCTCCACAAGTAGCAGATGACGTCAACAAACACATGCCAAGTCCTCCTGTCACGTGCCATCAGTTCATTCTCTTTCTATGTCTTCCTCAACATTTTCACTTCTTTCTAGTTCTTTTCTGCTAATGGTTTTTCGTCTATCTCTGCTGCTCTAACCTGGGAGACTCCAGAACAAGGATTGTCATGTAATGCTATCAACAGGTTTTCTCAATGTGGGTCCTATCCATCGCCAGCGTGTTCTTCTCAACTCTTGTTCCACTGGCACTTGTCTGGTTCTTGTCATCTACGCAAATCAACCATTTCTAAAAGTCTGTAGCTTTGTTGTTATTGTTCTTGGTGGGGTAGTATATTTAGTCAGGGCCGGCGCCCACCTGCAAGTTTCTAATTGGCGCCCCAAAGTTGCTCGCAGGCTAACGCCTGCTCGCAAATATAAGCACTTCTTAAAATTGTATATGTATAATTTGTAACTTCGTAAATAAGAAAAAACGGTCTTCTGTATTATAAAAAAAAAATCTTTATTTAGCAATAAAACAAATGAAAATGCAGTAATAGGTTGTTCATAAAGAACGTCACAGAAAAATCCCAACTATAACATAATTACCGATGTATGTTACATCGGTCGGTCACACTCAAAATAGTAACTCGCGCCAGAAAAAAAAGTACGCAACGCACGGTGTGCAACTTGCGCGGCGTGGGTGTTATATAAAACAAATACTTTTATTTTATTTTTTTTTAATTCTTTCACGAAATTAGTAGCGCTCGACAAAGAAAAAGTGCGTAAAAATTGGTGTGCATGAGCCTCACCCGATATACAAATCATGAAATCTTGAAAGTTTTTGTTAAAACCACACATTATCAGGGAACACTCTTTGAAAACAATCCACGCACCTTCACACGAAATATTGTCATCAAAGAACTTTTAAATTGAATCTAAAATAACATAATTCTCGCCGTGTGTACGTTGGTCACAGATGAGGAACGCAACTGTGTTGAAAAATTGTATTGTTTCCATTATATATACTCTCCCGAAAATAGTTAAATCAACAAAGAAAAGCGTTCAAATGACGGTGTTCATGAACAGTTTGACTACACTGTATAATGGAAAGAAACCAAAAACACTCTAATAATGTACTTCTATCTGCTCATCCGGGAACGGAAAGTTTGACGGGTTATTGCTAGTTATCTATATAAACCTAAAAAATAGCTAACGTTTACCAAATATTTTTGGATCAAAATGTGACGTCACAAACTTTTACTCAACCCCTCCCCGCCTCCCCCTTCAACCTGCCAATGTGCGACGTCCTTTATGAACAACTTCTTACAAAAGGTTTACTTTACGTGCTTTCATGTTTGCAAACCTTTAAATTATTTCTATGATGTCCAATTTCGTACATACTCGTACATCATTTTCGATTGCAATCAAGGCCATGCGTACAAGTATTTCTTAGGCAATAGTTGATCTTAAATAATTTTTGATTAATTTCAATCGAGAAAATGATCTTCCACCGCCAGCTACGCTTACTGGAATTGTAAGCAAGATCCGTAACGCAATTGTCATGTTCAGGAAAGTAAGGTGATTTAGGTGAATAAACTTTAGAGTTTCATATAGTGTGGTGGGTTTTGATGTTAAGAAGAATGGTGTGCGTATGGTTGTACTTGAGTGAGATCAACTGTGAAGTTCTCTGAGGTAAACAATGGACAACTGTGTTACAGAGTACCTTTCTTGTTACCACCCTACGATCTCACTCTAAGTTATATTCTTTATTGACTAGCGTGACTGAAAGCTACATAAAGTGTATAGGGTATTGTAAGAGTGTTGTTAAAGAATCTCAATACAAAAACATATACAAACATATACTAATTACTATGATAAACTCAACTAACTCCAGCTGTTAAATTTTATATTTAAAAATTCTTTTGTTAAACTTTATTGGTCCTGAGCCTTAAGTTGTTTTGGTCAGGACTACAGTTCAATGAGAATCAATTTAGATGGATAGATATATTTACAAATATATATAGAGATATTTACATACAACAGACAATATGTCCATAGTACATTGTTACAAATTTTCAAGTTGATGTTAATTACTCTATTTACTACTGGTACTAGATGGCAGGTTGGGGATTATCATCATCCCAATGTTCTTTGGATCCTGGAATCACAGCAGTTGTGTTTCACTAGGATTGACTTTATGTTAGTCTGTTTGGATGGGTCTTAATATCAAACTAACTAATTTACATTGTCATTCAATACAAAAGAACATGGTGCTCTCTCTCTCTCTGACAACTCTCCTTCTCCACTTTAGTTTGTCTCTTCTGCTCATCGCTGCTTGTTCCTCAGAATATTTTGAAAAAATGGCAGCGAGCAGCTTAGTATTTTGTTAAAGTAAAAAGCTTTGGCCAATGAGACCAAGCATCTCTTTCATTGAATGAAACTTTATTTTTTTATTTTTAATATCTCAAACCTCTATGTGTTACTATTACCAACTAGATTTGTATATTTAGGTTAGCCAATAATATTTCGGCTTCCTTCAAATTTCATCCAATCCACTTCATCGTACTATCTTAGCCTTTCTTTCACCTAATTTTTTCCCCAAAAAAATATGCTATCCAATCTAAGCAGACATGACTTGACCTGACAGTATCTCCGATTCTCTGTGTATTATTACCAATATTTGATTATTTAATGGACTATTTAGATAACTAACAACATATTCTTGGTTAACAAGTCTTCAGGTATACGAATATATGATTTTTATGGGGCTAAGTGGCTTGGTTCAAAATTTTATCTTTTTTTCTATGTTAGTTGTTTATTTTTAAACTACCTCCTGTTCAATTCTTTTTCCATGTACTTTCAAGCTAAATACGAGAGTCTCTCGTAATACACGAGAATTACGTCATTCGCAACAAGAGCTAAACGTGTTTTCCTGACCGTAGTGTCCACATTTTCCAACGTTTACATCGTAATTTGAAAACCGCCTAAGGCAAGGCTAGCAAGTTGAGTTTATTTTTAGAAACAATGTGAGACGTGATTTGCGTTGGGTTATCTATCCGTGCCCCTCCCCTCTACAATGTATTTTAGGCAAATACTTCATTGAACTTGGAAAAGTGGTACGTTTGTCTCAAGGACGAATTTGAAAAATAGGGTACCCTTTTTGGTTCGGCCAATGCGTTATCAATTAATACGCTGAAGGCGTAGGCGACGACTACCATTCTCGCCGAAAATTTGTAGTACTATCCTATCTTTGACTTTATGCACTATACTGTTATATTCTAATTTAGATATTGTATTTAGAAGTTCACCACATATGGGTTAACGAACTGACTCAATTCCGATTGAAATAAAACTTTAAAAGCTAAGAGCTTAAATAATTCTAAACCATTTAAATCTCCTTTTTTTCGCCATCTGTTAAATGACCTTCTAAATCATGACAATTTTGACGACTTTCCTTCTCGTTTTTCTCAGAAAGATGTTTATCTGAAACAAAAAAAATTCACACTTATGTGGTTCTAATTGATTAGACCGTTTATCAAGAGAAGTTGAAACTACGTTCAAAACTGTGTAAAAAAAAAAAAGTTAATGCGAAATTTGTCTTCAGGCAATTGTGGTGATTCGTTTTAATAAGGATCTGAAAATATAAAAAGTCATGTAAAAGTTTCGTTCACAGCAAAAGTTTGTAACATTTTTCTAGGATTAAGTAACTAAAAAAAAAAAAACTGAATGCTGGACGCGCCCTTTTGAATTTGGCGTCCCTAGCCGTCGGCACCCCCCTGCCTTGCAGACCTCGCATATAGGCAAGCGCCGTCCCTGTGTTTATGCTATTATCTGATCCGATTATCATTGAGTTAAAGGAGAGATCCCGTTACACGCCCATTGAAGCATATTGGGAATATGGTGTTAGGCCCATATTTTCTTGACCATCGGCATACTAGTGGTGATGTATCATTGAGTTAACCAGACCATTTATGTACACCATCATAGCGAGTTGACGCTGGAATAGGTTTGTTTTGCCCAAAGCAGAGACCCCGACATCATCACCAGAACTGCTATGTCATGGACCCCAGAAGGAAGGTGAAAGAAGGGTTGGCCAAATACAACTTGCTGAAGAACTGAGGAAGTCGAGATGAAAAGCCTGAACCAGAGTTGAGACATCGCACGAAGGATGGCCAGTGACCAAACGAAGTGGAGAGAGTTTGTTGCTGCCCTGCAAGACGCCATTAGTCATGATTGACATTGATTTATTTGTCAGTCAGCGGCAAAAGATCCAAAAGGAAGAAGAGCCAGCCCTTATACCTGTGTCTTGTCAGCAATTATTCATCATTTCCTATTCACTCCTAATGGAGCATCGAGCCACCACCGCAGCTGCTCCTCTAGCAGGAAACTACACCGAAGTATTCAGTCTCTTTCGCAGCGGTGGGTTTTGTAGCAACTTATCTTACATGATAAGTTTGCCAGCACCATGCACAACCTCATGTTAGTGACAAAAGATGTCGCCGCTTACGACATGCCTAAGAGAGAAGTGGTCCTATTTCATCTGTGCCTACACGTAGACCCGCCGGGTACTACCTTCAACTTTGCAAGCAGTAGTTTTGTAACAACCTCTACACCTCACGGTAGAAGGGGAACGACTAAGTAGTAGGTTATGTAACATTTATCTCCCTTAACACTGACTTACTCATAGGCGTCTTCTATTTTGGTCCAAACCTGAAAACCAAACGCAGTGGCTACAAATGGTAGTGTCATAGCAGATACAGTCGTAGGGGAGTGTATGTACTACAAACTTTACCAAATTAGTTTCAGCTCTTTTATGAGGTAGGTGACCAGTTCCATTTTTCGCTGCCTTGTGTCTTCCCCAAGTCAAGAGCAGAGTCGGGTACCTATTTACAGCTGGGTAAACTGTAGTGTGACGCCAGCAGGTTTCGATCCTAGAGCCCGGTAACCTTGCCGCGAGAGGAAGCGCTCTTACCATTTAACCAATAGGACGTTACTGGCAGACGTTACTCGCAGACGTTACTGACAGACGTTACTGGCAGACATTACTCGCAGACGTTACTGGCAGACGTTACTGGCAGACGTTACTGGCAGACGTTACTGGCAGACGTTACTCGCAGACGTTACTAGCAGACGTTACTTGCAGACGTTACTGGCAGACGTTACTCGCAGACATTACTGGCAGACGTTACTCGCAGACGTTACTGGCAGACGTTACTGGCAGACGTTACTGTGGTAAAGTGGGATGATATAAATATTTATAGGGACTTAGTGTACTGACTGAGATCAGCTATGAAGGTATCTGTATCTAATATGTGTAGTGTTTTACAGATAACCTTACTTACTGCCACATATTTATATCTCAGTCAGAATTATTCTGGAATATTGTGTTGGCAACGTTATATGTCTAGGGTTATGCAAATGATGAAGTGTAAGTCACCACAACAACAACAGATAAACAATTTAATTATTCCACCACACTTGACAATATTGTGACACTCACAAACAGTCAACACTCTAGAAGACTATCTTAAAAGATTCAATGATAAATTTCAGATATGTACATATGTATTGATTTTCTCTACAATAGTGATCCTGATTCAACTACACAGTGAACCAGGCAATATAATAACATGTAATTTCAAATATTATGTACACAGATATAAATGTGGTCTTTGCATTGACATACCATATTAGTATTCTATGTGTGTGAGTTGTGATGTGGTAATAGGAGGTAATACTGGTTTTGTTCGTCAAGATAGATTCTTATTAGACATCATGACTGCATGTGTGATAAGGGTGGATTTGAGCTGAAGTGGTAACTTGCCACCCTTATCGACACCTGGTATTAAAGTGTAAGATGTAGGTGTCTTCTCTGATTTAGGATGTTGCTGTGTATGTGGTAGTGGAACAGTTCACAGGGTTATCACACAGGCAACATGACGTGTAGAGTCATAGAAAGGGTAACTTCGTTGTATAAGTTTCTTCCATTTATTGCACGCCACAAAACAGTCATGATACTTATGACATCAACATAGTTAACGAGTTCAGCAAGATGATATGGCACATTGAAAACAATTTCTGTAGTCAGCAATGACAGCTGTTGTATATATGCGTCATAAGACATCACAGTTCAATAGATTCAGAAATTCATAAATCATAGAGTTCTAGTTCGTGAAGCTGTATAAATAATAATAATTTCTATAACTTCTGCAACAGTGTCAGCTACAGATCTTCAATGTTCATAAACAATAATAAATGCTCCCATTCTGATGCTAGCAGATCAGTTGTATACAATAAGTCCGTTTACTGTCTGCACGTGAATAGCATACATGGGCTACAGGTCAGCTCGACCTTTATAATGTTCCTAAGTCTAACCATCTGACTTGGACGTGATCTCTGATATAACGAATCCTGGAACACAGACAATAGTCTTGTTGGCCTAGAGCGACCCATATATATTTAACTAGTTCAGGTATACAGATACCGGTGACTTAATCCTAGTCAAAGTACCTCTCCATTTTGCATCACGCAGGCGAGCAAATAGGCGACAAAATGACGAACCTCTAGATGATAGCATAAAGTTCGATACAAGAGGAATTACCTTATTTCGGAAAATCAACCATGAACATATGCCTCCAGGCAGGCGTGAATAATACTGGGAAATAGTCTAGTTAGCTAACTAACTCACAAAGACACTGTATTTCCCTCAGAAAATCACAAGACGCAGTTGCGTCTGCTCGCTTCTTAAACCATTTCTCAACTCCCGAACTGGGCGGAACACACAGAACGAACTCCCAGCTTTTGACATGCGCAGAACGACAATCTCTGAGTTGCCGTTCACAATAAGACGATTCTAAGAACATTCGAGATAAAAGTCTTATAGAATCGCGCCTTTTATGGTCATGAAAAGAAGCGTTAAGAAAGGTTTCAGACATCTACCATAGTTGACTGGTACTACCAAATAAGGAGATGTGGTCACGCTTCGTTCAAGAAATTATAGACCGAACGTGTCTCTATACAAGAGAAGGCAAACTCCTAAAAAATTGTAGTTTCGATAACTCGGATTATGTCCCTTTGACCATAGAAAACATAATACACACTTCAGTCAAAAAAAATGATCATACATATGAAAAATGTTTATACAAACGAAAAATAATAATGATCCGTGCGTAACATTACCGCACCCTCCCGGGAAAAAAAAAAAAATGAAACATTTTTTTTTTTTAAATCCTGGAGCCGGAAAAAATCTAGGCTCCTAACGCACGTATGATGCGTGGATATATACCTAACAAATTAGCTCAACGCATGGAGCGACACTGAGATCATATCTCAGATCCTTAGAGAAAAAATTTATCTAAGTATACGCTGATATATTCCAGGAAGGTGCCACCAACACACGCCACAATGATGGCAACAACATAATGACAATCAAATTATTCTCATACCAATATATGAAATTAAATATATTATGTGTTATCATACAATGTGTTGCAAATAGCGGTGTAATTTACTAATATACCGCACTATATTATTACATTATATAAAGTAACAGTAATTAATAAGTAATACATGTGTTGATCTTCGGTGACATAAAACATTCAATAGAAGAAGATGTGGACATCATCCGCTCCCAATGTAGGACAGGACTTGATATCCTCAAAGTTCCACAATGGACATAAACTCGCAGACTTCAATGATGTGCTGCGAAAATATCAATAACACAAATCTTAAAGACAACTGGTAAATTTCTTAATACAATCCTGAAAATAATTTATTTAAATGTGGCCGAGTGATCTTTTGGCCCGTATATCACTAACTAAGCCTTCTTAAATAATTACATGGTACAATGTTATAAATTTCCCTCAAAAAAAAAAAGTGAGAAAAAATCTACTAACATGTCATTATAATATTGGATTGTATATCAGGAAATATATATATATGACAGAAGAATCATGTGGAATCGTGTGGACATCTGGACAGAATGTCTGCCATTACATTATCCGAACCACGGATAGCTCGAACCGAGAAATGAAATGGTTGAAGAGCTATGGCATAACGAGTGGACCTCGAGCTCTTCAAGTTTTTGCTCTGAATAGCAGTAAGCGCTTTCTGGTCGGTTTCCACAATGAAATGTGCGCCTAGAAGAAATCTTTGTAACTTCAGAATAGACCATACCATAGCCAATAACTCACGGTCTAAAACCGAGTAATTCTTTTCTGCAGCGTTTAATTTCCTAGAGATATACATCACCGGATGCAAAGTATCAGAATACTCCTGCATTAGTGCTGCCCCAATCCCTGTTGACGAGGCGTCACTTCGAAGAACAAAAGTCTTCTCAATAGTAGGTAACTTAAGAATAGGTGGAGATGAAAATAGGGCTTTAACCTGGTCCAATGAGGATTGACATTCTTTAGACCAGCGGATCAGATTAGGCGACCCTTTCTTCAATAAAGTAGAAAGCGGTGCCATAATGGAGGACAGATTCGGAATGAATCGTCCGTAGAATTGAATCAAACCTAATAGACTCCTTACTTGTTTCTTCGTCTTAGGGACCGAAATGTTAAGTATTTTTGAAACATTGTGGTCCTCTGTCTTTAAAAGACCATGACCAACCCGATGACCTAGGAAAGAAATCTCGCTAAATCCTATAAAGGCTTTAGAGGGTTTTGCAGTCAAGTTATACTCGCGAAGAGTAGACAGTAATTCGTATAAACCCAAATAATGATCTTCCCAAGAATCACTGAATAGACAGATATCATCTAGGTATGCTATGACATCTGTACGATATGCGAGAATTCGCCGCATCATGCGTACGAATGTAGCAGGGGCGTTCATAAGACCAAAAGGCATGAAATTCCATTGGAATAAACCCCTAGGTGTAGAAAAAGCTGTAAAAGGTTTGGCACGTTCAGTTAGCGGGACTTGCCAATAACCTTTAGACAAATCTAGTTTGGTAAAGAATCTAGAATTAGAAAGTTTATTGAGTAGCTCTTCTAATGAAGGCATAGGTTCAGCATCGAACTTCGTAACTTGGTTCAATTTGCGATAATCTACGCAAATGCGAATGTTATTATCCTTCTTTCGAACAATAACCATAGACGAAGAGTATGCTGAAGTGGATGGTTCAATGATTTCCAAACGTATCATTTCATCCAATTCTTTTTCGACTTGAGACTGGAAATGGATAGGTATTGGATATGGTCTGACTCTGATAGGATTGTGATCAGTTAGCACAATGTCATGTTCTATGACATGTGTGTGTCCCGGGATGTCTGTAAGAACATCCTGAAATGTTTGCAACATCGAAGAAACTTGTCGATGTTCCTCAGCGGAAAGATTTGGAGAAACGGTCACGTTTTTCCAAGATTCCGTAGAATAAAGTGGGACCATAGAAAGAGGAAGATTGACATCAGAAAAAGTAGTTTCCTCATCCTGTATAACTGACAGAGATGAGTACTGACCATGAGTTGCTTGTGAATTGTCCGTAGCCTGGAAAATAGGCTGCAAATAGTCAGGTCTTTCATAAAATTCTGTGAGCATATTTATGTGGAAAGTTTTATGCTTTCCATCAATATCGACAACATAGTCAACATCAGAAATTTTGGAGACTATTGCATATGGACCTTTCCATGCAATTAGAAGTCTGTTCTCCCTTGAAGGAAGTAGAACGAGAGCTTTGTCACCTGGACAAAGTTGTCGTAGACATCTATTCTTATTTGCAAACTGCCTTGCCTTTTCTTTAGCAAATTCTGAAGACGAAGTTGCTAGTTTGCATGCCTCGATGATCTTTTGCCTAAGAGCAATGACGTACTCATAAGAAGATTGAGTCTCATCGCTAATATTATCGGCAGTGATTAGATCGTGAAGTAAAGACATAGGGCCGCGCGGTTGCGCGCCAAAGACAAGTTCAAAAGGGGAAAACCCCGTATGTTCATTGGGGACCTCTCTATACGCAAAGAGAGCCGCGGGTAAGACCCTGTCCCAATCCTGAGGATGATCCTCAGTTATTTTACCAAGTAAAGTTTTCAGAGTCCTATTTAAACGTTCGACCAACCCATTAGACATTGGGTGATAGATACTGCTGAGAGACCTTTTAATGTGTAGCATAGACATTACCTGTGACATAGTGTCTGATATAAGTTGAGTGCCATGGTCTGACAATATTTCTCCGGGAAAACCCAAGCGAGAAAATATCAGCCAAAGAGCGTCTGCGATATCAGCAGTTGAGATGCTCTTGAGAGGTATTGCCTCTGGCCAACGTGTGCACATATCGACACATGTAAGGATAAATTGATGTCCTCTAGCCGACTTAATTCTAAAAGGACCGATAATATCTATTGCCATTTTTTGAAAAGGGCGAATAGGAATGTCAGCAGCCTGGATAGGCGCAGCATGTCGTGGTCCTTTAGATTTGACCTCCTGACATACTTTGCAAGAGCGACAGTACATTCGTATGTCCTTGCTCACACAAATGGCCAAAAGAAAGCCGCAAGAACCCTCGACTTTGTACGGGAAAAACCCATATGTCCAGCACATTGCGAGTCATGAGCATGTTGCAATATTTGCAATCTCATGCTCTTAGGCACAAGAATTTGTGAATGAGTGGACGTAGTCGAGTCTTGTACCATACGTACAAGTACGCCGTTCTTCATAGAAATCCAAGATTTCCTATTAGTGTTCTGATTAGGATCACCTTTTTTTGCTAGAATGAAGAATTTTTGTAAAGAAGGATCTTCTTCTTGCAATTTGATAAATGAGTCACGTGTAATAGTCAAGTGACTATCTTGGTCATTTACTTCATCATTATTAGTTAATGAAGTTTGAGGTGGATCCAGAGCATGTGCTCTTGTGACCACCGCATTGGTAGCTTCAATGTTTTGCTCTTCCCAAACAGCAATCTGCTGTGGGGTACATTCCCTAACTCCGTGAATACGACCAATAATAAGGTCCGCAATAGGGTTTGGAAGTAGACACGCGTGGACCTCTCCCGTGAAGAAAGGAGTAGCAATGTGTATTATAGCAGTAGGATACTTTTCTAACGTGCCACCAAATGTGACACATTTGATGACTTTTCCTGTAGCACAGGATGGATCTACAAGAGATTGCCTAACGCCGACAGTAGTACATCCAGAATCAAACAACACTGAGACTGGATTACTATTTACTAGCCCCTTATGTAATATAAGAGAACCTCTCCCATCATGAGCAACATTAGCAGGAAGAGCGGGCAAAGGATGACCACAGCTTAAAGTACTAACGGTTTTCGGATCAAATAAAGTACTGCATTGGATACATTTATTTGCCCTACCAAAATCAAAAGATGAGCATCCGATAGCATTATGGTCTTTATCATTATTAACCTGTTTATCTGCTCCCTGAGATTCTTGTTGAACAGAGTTTGTCTGTTGATATCTTTTTCTCTTATGTTGCGATCTACCGCGACCATTATTGCCTCTGCAATTATCATTAAAGTCCCTACTGTAATTTTTATCCTGGTTTGAGTTCCAGTTTCCATAACTGTCATTACTATCTCTATGCTGTTGAGAACCTCTATTATCTTGGTATTGAGGTCTCTGCATAAAATATTTCCCTCTATACCGATTACCTTTGTGAAAATTTCTAAAGTTAACCGGAGTAGAATAACGTGTAGTATTAGGTTGTCTCCAGTTCTGGGAAGAAGAATCACCCTGGAATTGATCACTATGGTTCTGGGCATAATTACGATTACTCTTTTTATTGAAATTTTTCTGGCTACCCTGAAATTTACGCATAAAATTTGGGCCATAAGGTGCTGCCGAAGCAACTGGCAGACCTTCTTTCACCTTAGAGTTACTAATGGTTATGTGCGGATGCGCAGTAACATACTGGCTACAGTATTCTTCCATTTCTTTTATGTTTTTAGGCTTACGCTCATGAAGAAAAGATAGAAAAGCTTCATTAACAGAAGACATAACCTTATCTCTAAGTAGTAAATCCATAAGAGCTTCAAATGTATTTTCTGTCTTAGACAACTCAACCCATCGTAAAAAAGTAAGACGGATGCCTGAGATGAATTCAGAGAATTCAACTCCAGTTTCTGGTAACATGGTTTTAAATTTAAGACGATATCCGTCCTCGTTAAGTTGGTACTTCTTTAACAATGCCGCCCTGACAACCTCATAGTTTTTTTGTCAGGCACATCTACCATACTCAACAAAGTCAAAGCATCACCTCTAAGTATCTTGGACAGATGATACACATATAATGTTTTATCTATATTATGCACATTACATGCACTTTCAAATCTATCTAGATAAAATGTTATATCATCGATTGAGGGATTAAATGCTGGTAGATTAAGCTTGAAATCCTTAGCATTAGTCTTATTTGACACCTTATTTGCATCATTAGCATTACCAGTGTTCAATAACTTTAACTTCTCTAACTCTAAAGCTAAGACTTTTTCATCATGTTCCATTTTTGCTTTTCTCTCATCAGCCTCTCTTTGTAACCTTCTTTCTTCAGCCTCAGCCTGTAACTTTCTTTCTTCAGCCTGGGCCTGTAACTTTCTTTCTTCAGCCTGGGCCTGTAACTTTCTTTCTTCAGCCTCTATTTCAAGTCTCTTATTTTCAGCTTCTTTTTCAAGTCTCTTATTTTCAGCTTCTTTTTCAAGTCTCTTATTTTCAGCTTCTTTTTCAAGTCTCTTATTTTCAGCTTCTTTTTCAAGTCTCTTATTTTCAGCTTCTTTTTCAAGTCTCTTATTTTCAGCTTCTCTTTTTTGTTTTTCCATTTCCATTTGAAATCTTTTTTCCTCCACCTGCATCTGCAGTTTCTTTTGTTCTATTTCAGCCTCTATTCTCTTTTGTTCAGTTTGTTCTTTCATTTTCTTTTCTTCCGACTTCAATGCCTTGGCATATTGAACAGTCGCAAATTCTTCTAATTTATCACCTGTCTTCCCAAGGGCTTTACCCTGCTCAATAAAGTACTCAAATGTAGACATGATGTCTAAAATGTGAGTACAGAACCTGAAATAATTAATTATCTTATTTCAATGTTAAATAGCAACAAGACTTAATAAAGTGCTTGTATAATCTCTATGTTGAACCCAATCTCTGTGGGAAACAGGAGTTGACACCAACTTGTATTATCAAATGTATAATAATATCACAAGTCACCTCTTAATTAACAGTGCACTACCCAAATCAGTGCATAACCATCAGTTATTTATCATAACTGCACTACAATAGTGCATAAGCAAAAAACACCAGTTAGTTATGATAAGTGCACTATAGACCAATAGTGCATGAGCATATATTAACAATAGTGAAAGCTAACTATGCAAGAACTATGTAAACAATAACAAGACAATGTAAACAATAACAAAGGTCACCAACAATGTAAACAATAACAAAGATCAAAGTCAATGTAAACAACAACAAAGATCAGAGTCAATGTAAACAACAACAAAGATCAGAGTCAATGTAAACAATAACAAAGATCAGAGTCAATGTAAACAATCAACAAAGATCAAAGTCAATGTAAACAACAACAAAGATCAAACAATACGAAAACATTCGCATAAGTCAAATACACAAACAGCAAAACTAAAAAGAAATATGCGAAGATATGACTAACAAATGACGCTACAGTGTATACACAAAAATATACGTAAAGAACTGAATAATAGCAAAGGGGAGACCTACAAATACAAACAATCGAAATCGAAACTAAAAAACACAAAGAAAGAGAGAGAAAAGAAAAAAGAAAAAAAAATATATATACAAGAAACAAAAATAAAGCACAACTCGTCACAACTAAACAGATATAGCAACGATTGTCGCTAGCAAATTTCACTGTAGGAAATTCGCACAGTCCCTAACGAAAACGCTAACAGTAGAACCTCTGTGACGTGGTATCTTCTACTGAAAGACACCGCCCAACCGAGAAAACCCGCTGAAATATAAACATATAAATATACAAATAACAAATAACATATAACATATAAACATGTATCATGAAAACAATAGGAGAAAGTGTGAAAGTACAGAAGGCTCAGTTAGAACATAAGGGCACAGTTCACAAACAAAACAGGCCACTTAACTTCTATAAATCCAGCGTCAGCACGGTGCAGAACAGGATGTAATCAGCATTCTGAGGATAATGATCCAACGTTGATTAACTTCTGCTCCCATAAACAGCCATGACGAAGGAAATGAGCTTCTAATACTGCAACAGTTGTTACGGCACTTGACCTTCTGAATCTTCTAAATTGATTTAACCGGCACTTGACCTTCTGAACCCGCAACAGTACCCCTGAGACCGGAACAGTTGTTACGGCACTTGTCCTTCTTTTCACCAGATCAGGAAATCCATTCGCTCGGTACTTGTCCTTCTAATTTTACATAAACTTCAATATTGCCGAGCAGCGCCGGGTAGTTTCAAAATCAGCAACTGTCAGAAAATCCGGATACTTTCAATAAAAAATTTCTTGTAAGGTGGTAGTTGATGCTGTAGTTGTATCTAGTATGATGATGATGTCTGGGTTTGCTGACCCCCTTGATAGCTGGAATCAGAGTGAACCAACCTATGGCCACCAAAAATGATATGGTGCGCCAAAATATCAGATGATAGAACCAGCTCTGGCCACCAAAAATGATAAGGGTGGATTTGAGCTGAAGTGGTAACTTGCCACCCTTATCGACACCTGGTATTAAAGTGTAAGATGTAGGTGTCTTCTCTGATTTAGGATGTTGCTGTGTATGTGGTAGTGGAACAGTTCACAGGGTTATCACACAGGCAACATGACGTGTAGAGTCATAGAAAGGGTAACTTCGTTGTATAAGTTTCTTCCATTTATTGCACGCCACAAAACAGTCATGATACTTATGACATCAACATAGTTAACGAGTTCAGCAAGATGATATGGCACATTGAAAACAATTTCTGTAGTCAGCAATGACAGCTGTTGTATATATGCGTCATAAGACATCACAGTTCAATAGATTCAGAAATTCATAAATCATAGAGTTCTAGTTCGTGAAGCTGTATAAATAATAATAATTTCTATAACTTCTGCAACAGTGTCAGCTACAGATCTTCAATGTTCATAAACAATAATAAATGCTCCCATTCTGATGCTAGCAGATCAGTTGTATACAATAAGTCCGTTCACTGTCTGCACGTGAATAGCATACATGGGCTACAGGTCAGCTCGACCTTTATAATGTTCCTAAGTCTAACCATCTGACTTGGACGTGATCTCTGATATAACGAATCCTGGAACACAGACAATAGTCTTGTTGGTCTAGAGCGACCCATATATATTTAACTAGTTCAGGTATACAGATACCGGTGACTTAATCCTAGTCAAAGTACCTCTCCATTTTGCATCACGCAGGCGAGCAAATAGGCGACAAAATGACGAACCTCTAGATGATAGCATAAAGTTCGATACAAGAGGAATTACCTTATTTCGGAAAATCAACCATGAACATATGCCTCCAGGCAGGCGTGAATAATACTGGGAAATAGTCTAGTTAGCTAACTAACTCACAAAGACACTGTATTTCCCTCAGAAAATCACAAGACGCAGTTGCGTCTGCTCGCTTCTTAAACCATTTCTCAACTCCCGAACTGGGCGGAACACACAGAACGAACTCCCAGCTTTTGACATGCGCAGAACGACAATCTCTGAGTTGCCGTTCACAATAAGACGATTCTAAGAACATTCGAGATAAAAGTCTTACACAGTCGCGCCTTTTATGGTCATGAAAAGAAGCGTTAAGAAAGGTTTCAGACATCTACCATAGTTGACTGGTACTACCAAATAAGGAGATGTGGTCACGCTTCGTTCAAGAAATTATAGACCGAACGTGTCTCTATACAAGAGAAGGCAAACTCCTAAAAAATTGTAGTTTCGATAACTCGGATTATGTCCCTTTGACCATAGAAAACATAATACACACTTCAGTCAAAAAAATGATCATACATATGAAAAATGTTTATACAAACGAAAAATAATAATGATCCGTGCGTAACAAAGTATTAACCTCCTTAATGGTTACTACGCCACTGCACTTTCAGCTATAAGTCCTTCTATATCATAAGGTAGGTGTCAGTGTACTATCTGGTAATTCCATGTAGTGTTACTTTTCTCCGACACCTTCTGTTCAGGTTGGAGCACTATATATATTATAGGCCTTGCCTCTTGTTCGCTACTGAACCGCACATATATACAGACATAAATTATCAATGTACATTCAATTTTCATTAAAAAGAGATCAAATATTTCAGCCTACCACAATTCATGGAAATAAACACAGATACGTTGACTAGCAATGAATTCTGGCACAAATACTGGCACAAATTCCCATCTGCTTATGTTCCAGGCTTTTATTTAGCAAAAATACGAGCTGGCTTCAACGCACTGTTGCTTTATCAAGCTTATTTGAACTAGTGGTCTCGAACTAACGCTATCAATTAACTATATTAACCGACCTAACCAATCAGGCCATCTCTACCCAATCGTTTGAAAAAAAAGTACTCTTACTTCCGTCTCCCTTGACAACAAAAGATAGCATTTATAGTCCGACTAATCGTGTTTAGCCTTACATATCATTCCATCCAATCAATTCAAATGTAACTTGTGGCCTATTTCCGTACAATGGTGGTTTAAAATTCTTTCACTGAGCGATTCTGATGTTTTTGGGGCTGTCTGACACCCTCACTATTTTCTTTTGCCTATAATTTATTAATTCCTGGACTATTTGCGTAACACTTAACATATTCTTTGTTAGCAAGTCTTAAGGAATCCAAATATATAAGTTTAATGGAGCTAAGTGGCTACGTTCAAAATATGTATTTTCTAGGATAGTCGTGTAGTTGTTTTTTATTTTTTATGTTAGAACCGCCACCTGTCCTGCTGTACTGTCAGACTAATGTCAGGATTTCGGACATAAAACAGTAGAATGTCAGGTTTCCCCAATAAGCGTTTTTCAGGTTTTAAAACCTAACTCTGGGAAGGGTAGTGTTTTTATCACTGTCCGTCTGAAATAAAGTTAGTGCATGTGGCCTTACACGCGTGTTAGGGGTGGCATTAATATAGCGAGACGCGTGTTTAGTGTTGCTTGTGCTGCTGCCTTCAGCCCTCCCTTCTTTCTATCTGAGTCTATCTTTAAGCTCCACCTTTCTCTCTCTAACCCATATGTGGTAGCTAATAGTTCATACCTATTTAGATCGTCTTTCTCAACAAAATGATCTAAATGAAAGTTCATAGCTGAGGTTGAGGTTCCCTGAGTAGCAGTAGCATCAGAGGCAAAGGGACTGGCACCATTTTCAGGAGCATGGCCCTGAAACTCAAACTCCCTTAGTCGTAGCTCATGTTCCCTTTGTAATCTCTTCTCCTCCTTTTCTGCTTCCCTCTGTGGTGAAGTGGGATGTTATAAATATTTATAGGGGACTTAGTGTACTGACTGAGATCAGCTGTGAAGGTATCTATATCTAATCAGGGTAGTGTATTATAGATAACCTTACTTGCTGCCACATATATATATATCTCAGTCAGAATTATTCTGGAATAATGTGATGACTACGTTATATGTCTAGGGTATGTGTATGGTGAAGTGTAAGTCATAACAACAACAGACAGATAAACAATTTAATTTATTCCACCACACTTGACAACACTGTGACACTCACATACATAAAACACTCTACGAGGATATCTTAAAGGAGTCACTGATAACTTTTCAAATAACAATATGTATTCAGTGCTGTCATGAATGAATATGTGTCCTGATTCAAATACAAATGGAACCAGGAATCACAATCAATTTTAATTACAAGTTATATGTACAGAATTTCTCAATATGAATCTTGTAGTGACATGTATTTTTAATAGTATCCTATGTGTGTCAGTGGTGTAGTAGTAATATGAGGTAATACTGGTTTTGTTTTGTTCAAGCTCTGTTGGTATTTGTCATCATGACTTCAATAGTTTGTCTTTATTGGAACTAGTATTGGAGATGTTCTCAGTTCCTGATATTAAAACAATTAAATTCCCCTCTTAATTGTATTTTACACTGTCATTTTAAGATGGGGGTACATAATGTTGAGCTCCATGGCCACACTCTCTTATCTTGAGTGATGACTGCAGAAAAAGGCTCCTCTGTTCGATCACTTCAATGAGCTCTGGAGCCACCCCACTGGTTGCTATATGGACCAAGGAGTATGCTGTCCACCTCTGGCTTCAGCAAAGCTCTGACCAGGTGCTGCTCAATAACGTTAAGACCACAGTCCCACAATTCATAGAATAATAAACAGTTTCGTTGACTGGCAATGGATATAGCACAACTCCGATCTGCCGATGTTCCAGGCTTTTTATTTTATATAAAATATACACTGGTGCTCAACGTACTGCTTCTTAGTAGGTTTATTACAAGATGTGGCAATGAACAGACGCTCTGAATCAAGTATATTCGCAGCTCTACCCAATGAAACCACGTCTCCACATCTTTTCAAAAAAAGTACCCCTTCTATTCGTTTCCCATAACAACGCAATATAGTATTTATAGCCCGACCAATCGTGTTTAGTCTTATATTTGTTGCGCTCCAATCAATTAGGAGTTAACATGGTAGGCTATTTCCGTAACGTAAGGTTTTTTCAAACACGTTATAAAAAAATTTTATGAGCAGAAATGATTTCATGCTGTCAGGCATCCCCACTATTTTATTTTGGTTATAATTTGGTAATTCCTAGACTATTTGCGTAACGTTTTACATATTCTTTGTCAGCAAGCCCTAAGGAACCCAAATATACAAATTTAAAAGAGCTAAGTGGCTGCGTTCAAAATATGCAATTTCTTCTACCTCCTGTTTCGAAGATGTGCTGTCTGGGTACTGTAATGTTTTCAAACGTAAACCCATCTAATGTTATCTTTTCTAATAAGCGTTTTTTCAGGATTTTAAAACCTAACTCTGGGAAGGTTAGTGTTTTTATCACTGTCCGTCTGAAAAAAAAGTTAGTGCATGTGGCCTTACACGCGTGATAGTAGTAATTGTGTATCGCGCGACGCGTGTTGGGGTGGCATTAATAGCGAGACACGTGTTTAGTGTTGCATGCGTTCCTGATTTTCAGCCCTCCCTTCTTTCTATTTGAGTCCATCTGTTCGTTCGTTTTGGTAACGTAGTATAATTAATGTTAGGATTAATTTAGGTCATTACGCAGTGTGCCTCTCAATGTTTTTCTTAGAAATGCAATACCCGTTTTAATGTGTTGTGGAAACGCTTGTATTTATGCAGTGGCTTATATTTAACGTGGAAACGTTACAATTTGCAGACGAAGCATAAAACAAAGGGGATTTCGAGTACAGTCATTGTGACAGCACTGTTATTTTACCATTTTTCTTTTCTTTATTAAATGTATTTGTTAGGCTTTATATTTACCTGATAATTTATATATGTGGATTAGAATATTTCACGACACCTCCCCTCTTAAAACAGACATCCCATGTCAGTCCTTTATTCTATATACACATAGATAAATGTAAGTCAACTTGACTTTACTCTGCTGTGGTGCTATCATGGTTTTATGTAGTTGGGTCCATTCAGAGTAGGCACTACTCATGAAATCTGCCTCAGACTTCTACAACCAATAATATATTTCGGTTATGTTACTGAACAGCCGCAAGTGTGAGTGCTTGTCTTAATGCTGCTTCGCAACCCGTATTCACCATTTCTCTTCTCTGAGTCTGCGCAATGACATGTCCAGAGAACATTATATTTCCCTCAAAATGTACGTTATGAGGAGATAACATATACCTGGTGATAGCAGAGTTTTCGTAGTGGATCCCATAATCTTCTTATTATCCTGTATGAAACATTCGGAATATCCTCAATCAAAGAGGCAACTCAGGGATTCATTACGTTCCTCCGAAATGTTTACATCCAACAATTTTCTCATCATTCTAGAGAAGACACTAGGCGCATTCTTCAATCCAAATGGCAATCTATTAAACTCATAGTGTCCTTCCGAGGTACTAAAAGCTAGGTATGGTCTAACCTCAGGCTTTACTGGAATCTGATAGTATCCTTTACTCAGATCCACTTTTGAGAAATATTTAGCTTTATTTAGTCTGGCAAACAGCTGATTTGTATCCGGCAATGGATCCACCTGTCCTTCTGTAATAGCATTCAGTCTCCTGTAATCTATACAGAGTCTATGTTCTCCAGAGGGCTTCCTTAAGAGTACAACACCGGAACTATACGAAGATTCACTGTGCGAAATAATTCCTTCCTTCAACAGATAGTCTATCTCTTCCTTCAAAGCTTTCTCCTTAGCAAACGGAATCGAATATGGTTTCATACAGACAGGTGTGGGGGCTATCAGTTTCATATCATATTCCAATAGGTTTGTATGCCCTGGTCGGTCTGTTAACACCTCTGCATGATTATTTAGAACCTGTTGCACTCTCTCTTTCTGAGTTTTCGTTAAATGTGTACTGATTTTCACCTGTGCTGCTGTCTCACAGGGGTGTAATGGATATTCAAATGATGAAAGTGGTTCCTTTTTCATCTCCATGGCGATGGACAAGGTCAACAAGTGTGTCTCTTCCTGATGTTCTCTTTCCAAATATTTCTTCAGGAGATTCACATGATAGATTTTTTCTTTCCCCTTCTTATCTATCTTATAATTTGTTCTAGACACCTTCTCTAGAACTGTATATGGACCCTGCCATCCAATTTGTAACTTATTCTGACTCCCGGGCAAAAGAAGCAGTACTTTCTCTCCCACAGCCAAATTTCTGTCTTTCGCCTTCCTGTTATAATAGGCAGCATGTTTCTTCCTGGCTTGTTTCAAATTTTCATTGGCAAGTTTCCAGCCAGTTTTTTAAACGAGTGGTCAGCTCATTCACATATTGGTATGAAGATGTAATGTTTTCCTCTGCCTTTTCATCAGTCCACGTTCTTAACAAAGCTACATATGGACCTTTAATTTTGTGGACCTATTTGTCCATGCACCGGTATGGTCTCTTCCACTCGAAGCTCTATAGTGATGATTTTTTCTCCCAGAATTATCATTCACAAAACGACCGCTACCAATGTTTCTTTTGGGGCTTTCTCCCCACTTAAAATTCTTTATGAGAGATTTCCTCTCTACATCCTCTTCCTCCAGTTTGTTTAAGTCCGATTGAGGGATTTTCGGCTTATCCTGGGGTAAGACATCTTTTTGCACTCTCCGCATAGTGGCCATTGTAAAACAGTTAAGTGAAGCTTGTCCGTGAAAAGGGGCTTCCCATTCCATTTGGTCCACTTTATCAAATCTATTTTTCTTTTTTATTATCAGGCCTAATTTTGCCCCGTGGCGTGTCCAGGTCCTGATCAATGTTCCCACTTGTGGGTGTTCCCTCATGTGCTATGCTACACCTTTCTACAAAATTCTCAATGTCCCATCTTGCTTTGGGCCAATAATAATTGTGAGCCACCTTTTGAATGATGGTGCCTATCTTCTCATGGTCCCCATCTGGTTTCACATGTAGGCTCCTTATTAAGTCTGCCCTATCTCTTTTAGGAAGTACCAGCTGTCCCTGACCTTTGGATCTAGCTCCAGTCTTCCTATACATCAACTTGTTTTTCATGTAAAAATCTCCCTTGCCTGGAGTTGTATGACAAGTTGACAATTTTCTGAAACAAGGCTTGAGTGTTTTATCCCCAGCCTGTGCCTTCCTCATCTCTTCTGGAGTGGTATCCAACATAATATCCTCCTCCTGTCTTGAGGTCGACCTGACCTGAAGGGTTGCCATATACACAGGTTTCCTTCTGCAACTGTCAGTGTCATGATTGTCCATCTGACAATTTTTACACCACCTTTTTCCTTGGTTGAAAGATTTTCTTTCATCATATTTCCTTTCATCGAATTGTGGGAATTTATTTTTATTTTCATACCGTGGCCTATCAAATTGGTGCTTACCTTTGTTTTGATCCCTAGGATCAAATTTATTAAAGTTCTGTGGTGCCCTAAAGTTATCCACTTGTTTCTTTTTATTACCTGTTACCTCTGCTTGAGCTGCTTGATACCTTTCAGCAACATTTAGCAACTCACCCAGCCTCTCTGCACCTTGTTCCATGAGAAACTTTCTCAGGTCTGGAGCCATGGACTCTCTTAATTGCTCTATAAGGACCATTTCCTTAAGATCTTGGGTTTTTCCCCAGAGAAGTCCATTTCTCCAAGTATGTCTCTATTCGTGCAGAGAACTGGTGATAGGTTTCACCTGACAGTAGTTTAGCATTCCTAAATTTTTTCCTATAAAATTCTGCATTCTTTTTATATCTTAACAAAAGAGCCTGCTTTAGCATGTCATAATTTTCCTGATCACCTCTGCTCATTTTTGCAAAAACTTCATAAGCTGCCCCACGAAGTCCCTGAGATAACTTTAAGCTCCACCTTTCTCTCTCTAACCCATATGTGGTAGCTAATAGTTCATACCTATTTAGATAGCTCTCTATATCATCGTCTTTCTCAACAAAATGATCTAAATGAAAATTCATAGCTGAGGTTGAGGCTCCTTGGCTAGCAGTGGCATCAGAGGCAAAGGGACTGGCACCATTTTCAGGAGCATGGCCCTGAAACTCAAACTCCCTTAGTCTTAACTCATGTTCCCTTTGTAATCTCTTCTCCTCCTTTTCTGCTTCCCTTTCTGCAGCTAATCTCTTCTCTTCTCTTTCTGCAGCTAATTTCTTCTCTTCTCTTTCTGCAGCTAATTTCTTCTCTTCTCTTTCTGCAGCTAATTTCTTCTCTTCTCTTTCTGCAGCTAATTTCTTCTCTTCTCTTTCTGCAGCCTGTCTTCTTCTTTCCTCGGCTTCCCTTTCTGCAGCTAATCTTTTGTCTTCTCTTTCTGCTTCCAATTTCTTAGCCTCAGCCTCAATCTGCAACCTCTTAATTTCTTTTTCAGCCTCTAATTTTCTTTCGGCTTCAAACCTTCTTTCTTCGCGTTCAATAAATTTGTCACATTCAGTAGTGACATAGGCAACCATAACTTGCCCATCTAATCCTAACTCTTTTGCAGTCTGAACAGCAGCAGATCGAAACTTGGCTAGGTCCGCCATTGTCTATCAGGTAAGTTTATAAAATGTCTAACTAACAATTCAATCTCTAAATATATATCTAATGGACAACACAGGCACCGAGAGCTCAACCTTATTTAATTCCACCCAAGGATACCTTTTAATTCTTATATTCCCTGAAGTGAATTACCCCCAATATTTTTAATAGGGAAAGATTCAAAATCCCAAGAGCGAGACCCCAATATATGTGGTAAAGTGGGATGTTATAAATATTTATAGGGGACTTAGTGTACTGACTGAGATCAGCTGTGAAGGTATATATATCTAATAAGAGTAGTGTATTATATATAACCTTACTTGCTGCCACATATATGTATATATCTCAGTCAGAATTATTCTGGAATAGTGTGATGACTACGTTGTATGTCTAGGGTATGTGTATGATGAAGTGTAAGTCATAACAACAACAGACAGATAAACAATTTAATTTATTCCACCACACTTGACAACACTGTGACACTCACATACATAAAACACTCTACGAGGATATCTTAAAGGAGTCACTGATAACTTTTCAAATAACAATATGTATTCAGTGCTGTCATGAATGAATATGTGTCCTGATTCAAATACAAATGGAACCAGGAATCACAATCAATTTTAATTACAAGTTATATGTACAGAATTTCTCAATATGAATCTTGTAGTGACATGTATTTTTAATAGTATCCTATGTGTGTCAGTTGTGTAGTAGTAATATGAGGTAATACTGGTTTTGTTTTGTTCAAGCTCTGTTGGTATTTGTCATCATGACTTCAATAGTTTGTCTTTATTGGAACTAGTATTGGAGATGTTCTCAGTTCCTGATATTAAAACAATTAAATTCCCCTCTTAATTGTATTTTACACTGTCATTTTAAGATGGGGTACATAATGTTGAGCTCCATGGCCACACTCTCTTATCTTGCGTGATGACTGCAGAAAAAGGCTCCTCTGTTCGATCACTTCAATGAGCTCTGGAGCCACCCCACTGGTTGCTATATGGACCAAGGAGTATGCTGTCCACCTCTGGCTTCAGCAAAGCTCTGACCAGGTGCTGCTCAATAACGTTAAGACCACAGTCCCACAATTCATAGAATAATAAACAGTTTCGTTGACTGGCAATGGATATAGCACAACTCCGATCTGCCGATGTTCCAGGCTTTATTTTATATAAAATATACACTGGTGCTCAACGTACTGCTTCTTAGTAGGTTTATTACAAGATGTGGCAATGAACAGACGCTCTGAATCAAGTATATTCGCAGCTCTACCCAATGAAACCACGTCTCCACATCTTTTCAAAAAAGTACCCCTTCTATTCGTTTCCCATAACAACGCAATATAGTATTTATAGCCCGACCAATCGTGTTTAGTCTTATATTTGTTGCGCTCCAATCAATTAGGAGTTAACATGGTAGGCTATTTCCGTAACGTAAGGTTTTTTCAAACACGTTATAAAAAAATTTTATGAGCAGAAATGATTTCATGCTGTCAGGCATCCCCACTATTTTATTTTGGTTATAATTTGGTAATTCCTAGACTATTTGCGTAACGTTTTACATATTCTTTGTCAGCAAGCCCTAAGGAACCCAAATATACAAATTTAAAAGAGCTAAGTGGCTGCGTTCAAAATATGCAATTTCTTCTACCTCCTGTTTCGAAGATGTGCTGTCTGGGTACTGTAATGTTTTCAAACGTAAACCCATCTAATGTTATCTTTTCTAATAAGCGTTTTTCAGGATTTTAAAACCTAACTCTGGGAAGGTTAGTGTTTTTATCACTGTCCGTCTGAAAAAAAAGTTAGTGCATGTGGCCTTACACGCGTGATAGTAGTAATTGTGTATCGCGCGACGCGTGTTGGGGTGGCATTAATAGCGAGACACGTGTTTAGTGTTGCATGTGTTCCTGATTTTCAGCCCTCCCTTCTTTCTATTTGAGTCCATCTGTTCGTTCGTTTTGGTAACGTAGTATAATTAATGTTAGGATTAATTTAGGTCATTACGCAGTGTGCCTCTCAATGTTTTTCTTAGAAATGCAATACCCGTTTTAATGTGTTGTGGAAACGCTTGTATTTATGCAGTGGCTTATATTTAACGTGGAAACGTTACAATTTGCAGACGAAGCATAAAACAAAGGGGATTTCGAGTACAGTCATTGTGACAGCACTGTTATTTTACCATTTTTCTTTTCTTTATTAAATGTATTTGTTAGGCTTTATATTTACCTCTCCTGCAGCTAATTTCTTCTCTTCTCTTTCTGCAGCCAATCGCTTGTCTTCTCTTTCTGCCTCCAATGCTTTAGCCTCTTTGTCAGCCTCAATCTGCAACCTCTTAGCCTCAGCCTCAATCTGCAACCTCTTAATTTCTTTTTCAGCCTCTAACCTTCTTTCGGCCTCTTTTTCTAATCTTCTTTCTTCCCGTTCAATAAATTTGTCACATTCAGTAGTGACATAGGTAATCATAACTTGCCCATCTAATCCCAACTCTTTTGCAGTCTGTACAGCCGCAGATCGAAATTTGGCCAGGTCCGCCATTTTATATTAGGTAATTAAATAAAATATCTAACTAAACAATATAATCTGTAATTATATATCCAATAGACAAAACAGGCATCAAGAGCTCAACCTTATTTAATTCCACCCAAGGATACCTTTTAACTTTTTATATTCCCTGAAGTGAATTACCCCCAATATTTATACTAGTAAAAGATTCAATATCCCGGACCGGACCCCAATATATGTGGTAAAGTGGGATGATATAAATATTTATAGGGACTTAGTGTACTGACTGAGATCAGCTATGAAGGTATCTGTATCTAATATGTGTAGTGTTTTACAGATAACCTTACTTACTGCCACATATTTATATCTCAGTCAGAATTATTCTGGAATATTGTGTTGGCAACGTTATATGTCTAGGGTTATGCAAATGATGAAGTGTAAGTCACCAAAACAACAACAGATAAACAATTTAATTATTCCACCACACTTGACAATATTGTGACACTCACAAACAGTCAACACTCTAGAAGACTATCTTAAAAGATTCAATGATAAATTTCAGATATGTACATATGTATTGATTTTCTCTACAATAGTGATCCTGATTCAACTACACAGTGAACCAGGCAATATAATAACATGTAATTTCAAATATTATGTACACAGATATAAATGTGGTCTTTGCATTGACATACCATATTAGTATTCTATGTGTGTGAGTTGTGATGTGGTAATAGGAGGTAATACTGGTTTTGTTCGTCAAGATAGATTCTTATTAGACATCATGACTGCATGTGCTTGTGTATGTTGGAACTAGTATTGGAGATGGTCTCAGTTCCGAACATTAAAACAATTAATTGCCCCTCTTTAATTAAGTTAGTGTCATTTACGAGGGGTACATAGTGTTGAGCTCTTTTGGCCACAGTGGGCTTAACTTTCGTGATGGCGGCAGGCAAGGACTCCTCTGCTCGACTATTCGCTGTTTCTGAAGACACCTCACTGGTTACTATAGGGACCCAAGAGTATGCTGTCAGCCTCTGGATTCAGCAAACGCTCAGACCAGGTGCGGCTTCAATACTAGGACCACAGTCCCTGAAACAAGAAGGATGTACCTCCTACTTCAGAACTAATTTATACTATCTGGCTAGACTGAGCACAATACATCACAAACACAGAGTTCAGAGCTTTATTTTTACTGCTATCTTCTTCTGAAGCAGTTTACTCCAGTATTAACCTCCTTAATGGTTACTACGCCTCTGCACTTTCAGTTATAAGTCCTTCCATATCATAAGGTAGGTGTCAGTGTACTATCTGGTAATTCCATGTAGTGTTACTTTTCTCCGACACCTTCTGTTCAGGTTGGAGCACTATATATATTATAGGCCTTGCCTCTTGTTCGCTACTGAACTGCACATATATACAGACATAAATTATCAATGTACATTCAATTTTCATTAAAAAGAGATCAAATATTTCAGCCTACCACAATTCATGGAAATAAACACAGATACGTTGACTAGCAATGAATTCTGGCACAAATACTGGCACAAATTCCCATCTGCTTATGTTCCAGGCTTTTATTTAGCAAAAATACGAGCTGGCTTCAACGCACTGTTGCTTTATCAAGCTTATTTGAACTAGTGGTCTCGAACTAACGCTATCAATTAACTATATTAACCGACCTAACCAATCAGGCCATCTCTACCCAATCGTTTGAAAAAAAGTACTCTTACTTCCGTCTCCCTTGACAACAAAAGATAGCATTTATAGTCCGACTAATCGTGTTTAGCCTTACATATCATTCCATCCAATCAATTCAAATGTAACTTGTGGCCTATTTCCGTACAATGGTGGTTTAAAATTCTTTCACTGAGCGATTCTGATGTTTTTGGGGGCTGTCTGACACCCTCACTATTTTCTTTTGCCTATAATTTATTAATTCCTGGACTATTTGCGTAACACTTAACATATTCTTTGTTAGCAAGTCTTAAGGAATCCAAATATATAAGTTTAATGGAGCTAAGTGGCTACGTTCAAAATATGTATTTTCTAGGATAGTCGTGTAGTTGTTTTTTATTTTTTATGTTAGAACCGCCACCTGTCCTGCTGTACTGTCAGACTAATGTCAGGATTTCGGACATAAAACAGTAGAATGTCAGGTTTCCCCAATAAGCGTTTTTCAGGTTTTAAAACCTAACTCTGGGAATGGTAGTGTTTTTATCACTGTCCGTCTGAAATAAAGTTAGTGCATGTGGCCTTACACGCGTGTTAGGGGTGGCATTAATATAGCGAGACGCGTGTTTAGTGTTGCTTGTGTTGCTGCCTTCAGCCCTCCCTTCTTTCTATCTGAGTCCATCTGTTCGTTCGTTTTGGTAACGTAGTATAATTAATGTTAGGATTAATTTAGGTCATTACGCAGTGTGCCTCTCAATGTTTTTCTTAGAAATGCAATACCCGTTTTAATGTGTTGTGGAAACGCTTGTATTTATGCAGTGGCTTATATTTAACGTGGAAACGTTACAATTTGCAGACGAAGCATAAAACAAAGGGGATTTCGAGTACTGTCATTGTGACAGCACTGTTCTTTACCATTCTTCTTCCTTTTATAGAATTTATTTGTTAGACTTTACATTTACGTTTTAATTTATATATGTGGATGTAGAATTTCACGACAGTTACTCGCAGACGTTACTCGCAGACGTTACTCGCAGACGTTACTGGCAGACGTTACTCGCAGACGTTACTCGCAGACGTTACTGGCAGACGTTACTGGCAGACGTTACTCGCAGACGTTACTGGCAGACGTTACTGGCAGACGTTACTGGCAGACGTTACTCGCAGACGTTACTCGCAGACGTTACTGGCAGACGTTACTCGCAGACGTTACTGGCAGACGTTACTCGCAGACGTTACTCGCAGACGTTACTGGCAGACGTTACTGGCAGACGTTACTCGCAGACGTTACTGGCAGACGTTACTGGCAGACGTTACTCGCAGACGTTACTGGCAGACGTTACTGGCAGACGTTACTGGCAGACGTTACTCGCAGACGTTACTCGCAGACGTTACTGACAGACGTTACTCGTAGACGTTACTCGCAGACGTTACTCGCAGACGTTACTCGCAGACGATACTCGCAGACGTTACTCGCAGACGTTACTGGCAGACGTTACTGGCAGACGTTACTGGCAGACATTACTGGCAGACGTTACTCGCAGACGTTACTCGCAGACGTTACTGGCAGACGTTACTGGCAGAGGTTACCAGTTCTTGTTCCATTTGGTTTCTATCTTCCACCTTTCGTTTAGTAAACGACATAATACACCTGTTCAGGAAAGGCAGAGAAAGCCCTTTTGGCCCACGGAGGGGGAAGGGGGTGGGAGAAATATTTGCCGGTATGATAGACATACGAAGATAAATCTAGTTCGTAAATAGCTGAACGAATTCATCTTTTTAATCACACTCGCTAACATCACATTTATGACGCATCTTATCTCAGATGTACCCACTTCCCAAAAAGATAAATAAATTTTTTTAAACGTATTTGCAAAATGGAATTTAACAAGCTCAGGATTCATACAGGAACTTGTCGTTAATATTTTCTCTTATCTCGTGGAGCCTACATAATTCTGCTTCTGTGCCAGGAGAAAACAGAAACTGTGAGATGTCTTCATATTTCGTAAAAATACTCGATTTTCAGTTTACGAGGGCATCTTAAAAATAAATAAATAAATAAGTGCGGAAGTGACATGGTGTTATATTTCTTTTACTTTAAAAAAAGAGGTTTCTATCTCCGTTGTGACGTCTGTAAAGTTTTTAGAGGACACACTTTTACTTAAAATACCATGAGAATTGTCGCGCATGCGCACACTTACTTATATTATATGATGAATGAAAGTACAAGGAGATTGAAGTAAAGTTATCGATGATTTTGTTAATGGACTCAAATAAATTCTGTTCAGCTCCTGGTAATAAATATGGCGCATGGAGCCATCACTGTAGCTGTCTCCTGGCAAAGAGCCTGCATCAAAGCATTCATGCTCTCCAGCAGCTGTGTTTTCTGTAGCAATTTGTTTGACGTGGTGAAATTGCCAGGTCCATGTATAACCTTGTATTAGTAGCCTCTTACGACATACCATAGCTTGCGATAATCTTATTCTTTCTGTATCTCCTCGCAGACCCCCAAGAACTACACGGGACTACGCGTGGCTAAGACTTGTTGGGTTTATTTATTATTTTTAAATAGTACACTCAACTGTTGCCATGCTCCTGCTGGAACGTTCTTCCTAGTTTTGTATTCTGAGTCTTGTATGTTGTCATCGCTCTTCAGCTGTCTTTGGAGCACAAGCGATCCATACTGTCATGAGCCATCTGTTCAAGTTGTCTCCATTTGTTAAAATATGTTGTAGTGGGTATTCCACGACAAGAGCTGCCTTGCAATGCTATAGTCTGGTTTCTCCAGTGTGTGTCCTACACAATGTTGTTGTTGTTGTTGTTGTTTAACTAGGGTTGCTAAGCTAGTCGATCTTTCGCAGCCAATACCGGGTTGAAGAATTTGTACGTGTTCTGTAGTTGTTGAGTGGCACTGTACCGTGTGTTGTGATTTTTGGGGAGCTTAGCCGGAACCTTCTTCTGTCTGTGGAGAGTCATGGGAAAGTAAGCAGCACATGCTGACGGCCTGATATGGATGTGTACAGTTGCGGAAATTATGCTCATGTAAGGGGTTTAATTTGTTTAAGTGTTTGTTGAATCTGGCGTGCTATTTTTTGCTGGAAGATTGTGCTCTGCGAAACAAGTCGTAGGTTGTTGATGTTGTCATTTTTGCTGGGATGGGTCAAATGGGTTCGTAAAAGATTTAGAACCGGCCGCTACAGACTCAAGTACCCTCTGCTCAACAAACTAAAAATAGGACAGACAGACATGTGAAGGAGACAGGCAAATAGTAGAATGTAGCATCCGAGAGAGAAGAAATTAATAGTGTAACAGCGCCTTCATGTCATCGCCATGGCGTCTGTCGTTTATTGTGTGTTTGTTTGGTGTTTGTTTAATGTCGTTTATTTGCTTGGTGTCATTGAGAGGGTTGTAATAATAAATACAGCCCCTGCTTTTGAATCAGAGTTGTATAGTTGTACGGGTCTGGTGCGAGCGTGAATTATCAGCGAGAAAGCGATCATATATGACTCCACCATCATCATCTCTCGCTCACCCTATCACAAAAGCATGCTCTTCAGCAACGCCATTGGGGAGAAACGGTACGGAGATGAGGGACGCATGAGACAGACCGCCAACTTTGTAAGATAAACCATCATTATCATCATCATTACCTTTCAGCTCCGCGTGGAGCACAAGTCTTTGTCAAAAGCCTTTCTGTCCCGTGTCGTCCGTTCAAAATCCTACCATGTCTCTTTATCTCTTTTATGTCTATTTTCAGTTGTCTTCTCCGTCTTTTTGGTCTCTTTCTTTTTCTTTTACCCTGAGTATTCCAGATTAGGGCCTGCCTTGTGATGTTATCAACTGGATTTCTTAATGTGTGTCCTATCCAGCGCCAGCGTCTTCTCCTCACGACTGTACTAGTGTTTATCTGGTTCTTTCCATCCGTTCCACATTTAGTGATCGATCCTGTCAAGCTATTTCAATCCTTCTTCTAAGAGCAAGTACCAGTTTATGAAAGTCTGTATAATTCTGGTTGTCATTTGTGTTCTTATCTACGTTCATACTGGAGACATACATGAAGTATTATCTACGTTCATACTGGAGACATACATGAAGTATTATCTACGTTCATACTGGAGACATACATGAAGGGAATGAAGAAGACTTGGAAAGACCTTCAGCTGATAGCACAAGACAAGAAGTCATGGCTCAAGTTTGTTAAAGATCTATCTATCTATCTATCTATCTATCTATCTATCTATCTATCTATCTATCTATCTATCTATCTATCTATCTATCTATCTATCTATCTATCTATCTATCTATCTATCTATCTATCTATCTATATCTATATCTATATATATATATATATATATATATATATATATATATATATATATATATATATATATATATCTGTCTATCTATCTGTCTGTCTGTCATCCATTCATGCGTCTGTCTGTCTCCTTGGGGAACAGAAAGAATATGCTGATGATGATTTGCCATAATCAAACATTTTGACTGACATGACACCTGAGTTGAAGATTCTTTTTTGTGTGCTAAACCTGATGTCCTTTAACAAAGTTCTTTATGATAACTAAATGAATGCCTAGCTGGAATAGGTCTGGAAGGAATAGACATGTCGCATATGATGATCGAGCACTCCAATTGTCGGATAAATTAATTTTAGAGATGTATGTAAGTAAGGAAGATGTGTAGAAAGCACATAGACCTTTAGACACTAGTTTACACAGAGGTGAGCTAGCGTTGAGGGAAAGAGTTAACAGAAGGGCACAGGTTGGTGTCAGTGATTCTCTCACCTTTTAGACTACCAACTCTTGTATTTTTCTGGCGACGACTAACTCTTTCTTACTCAAATCTTTTTAAAGAAGAACTAGTAGTAACAAGCAATACAAGGAGGGTTGGGTATGTTTTTCTGAACAGAACATACAATCTACTAAGTCAAACTCAGAATGATGGTGAGTTACAGAATGTACATAATTACTTTAATTACAGTGGAAAATAAAATCAATGTTGTCATGTACTTTGAAAAAAGAAATACTAGAACATTTTTAAAAAGACAGTTATGATATTACTTATTCAGGGATTCAGAATACTGTCAGTGTCTTTGGTTCAGATAAGATAAGAGGCTATTTTCCTCACTGATGAAAGTTTACTCCTATGTCTATTTCTTGGAAAAGTGAATTCTGATTTTGGCCTGGGTTTTAAGTAGACTTATCTGCAAGGACTTTTCCTGTGCATCCCAGTAGGTAGGGATTACCAACTGGATAATTTGATTCAGTGGGGCTACAGTCCAAGAGATGACTAGGCTTTTTGTTAACCTGGTTATGAAGCTGAATTATGATGTTCAGGGGCTGACGAGGTGTTGAATGCTTAAATGCTGTAGACTGCTTAGGGTTGCTGACTTGTGAACACCGCTAGAGGGTTTGAGACGTAAGCACTAGTTCTCTCTGTAGCATAGAGCAGCTAGGCTCGCAACAATTTACAGCAATCAAAATCCAGTAACTGGCTAGGATTCTGCAACTGCGCGCTCAGGACTTATCAACAGCTTAAGAAATAGAATTTTAGTAGCGTTTACACACTCAAGGCACATATACTGTAGATATGGGGCAGCTTGAGGCTTCTCTTCTCTATAAGCGTGCGTTCTCTTCCAACGGTTATCAGCAAGTGATTTTAAAACTCAGCATTTGTTCGCATGAAGTTAAGACATTTCTGATTCCCACTCCCAGAGTTAATTATTTCCCGTCTCTTGCTTAGACACTTAAAAAGATTTATCGTGGCGGTCTTCAGTTGACCACTGGACACGGAAATATAATATTCTGGGAACCACTGTGGTTTCGACCAAACGAATAAATTGTACTGACGTCCTTAAAGAAATACTTTCAGTGTCTTTGTAGGAGAAGATAGCATTAAGATCGTATGACAGGACTATTAGTGAAGACTTGAAAAACAGCAATAGAACAGACCGCATGTGCAAATATTTCGTAGAGAAAACAGACAAAATAAGAAGGAATAGAAAAGTAAGGAATTTTAAAATAATCTAGACGAAACCTTCGAACACTCTGTGACAAGACATAAAAAATGAGAGACAGGTATGGTTATGTGGGAGTTAACGAAGAGGAATAAGAAATACACTCTTTTATATACTTAATTTTTCGTCACAACTCCGAAGATCAGGTGAAAAGTTTTGGCGTGTACTTTTTACGTGGGCACCAGCTGAAGAATTTGGTGACCCCACGGAAGAAAATATGAAAAAGTTTGATGAAGAAGAAAAAAAACCCAGAAAATGCAGATACTTAACTACTATACTTTCTGTCGATCATTATCACGTGACATAACTTGGCGGCTTTGATGATCTCTTTCGTCCTCAAATATCGGTTTTTCAGTCATTCAGTCACATCTTCATCACGCTTGATCTCCCCAAGGTCTTCAACAGACGTATGCCAAGTCTTCCTGTCACGTGCCATCAGGTCAAGGTCTTTCAATGTCTTCTCCATCCCCTTCATGTCTGTCTCCAGTTCTCTTCTCCATGTGTTCTTTGGTCTCCCTCTATCTCGCTTACCCTGGAGATTCCAGAACAAGGACTGCCTTGTAATGCTATCAACAGGTTTCATCAATGTGTATCCTATCTATCTCTAGCGTCTTCTCGTCTCCTGTTTCACTACGCTTGTCTGGTTCTTGTTATCAGTTCCACATTAGTGATATTGTCATGCCACGTCAACCTTATTCTACGTAAGCACCCACTTGTGACAACCTGTAGGGTTTTAGTTGTTTTTCTTTGTCGTTCACCTCAGATACTAGCGTAATTTGCACACATCTGTCACACCATAATTGGTCTTCCATATTTATGTTCTGCTTTCTTAAATCCGTGGCTTCCCTACTGACACTAAATGTTGCAGACTCTCCTTGTGACCAAGTGAAGTTGAAATTATTATTTGTATGTGTTTTTAGCTTAATATTTGCAATATTCTTTTCTTTTTCTTCAGATATTTCATGATGTCGCAACATGTCCATAAATACTACTGATATTTCTATTTGTTCACATGTCCACGTATCACATTTATACAACTTTACTGGCTGTACACAACATAGCAACACCCTTCCCTCACTTTCATTCTAGCCCTGTATTCTATTTTGGTGTTCTCTTAGTGTAGGTTAATGTAAGCTCGCGCAATAAATTTATCTTAAAGACGCCCCATTCTTATCTCACTGGGTCAACTAATTAGATGTGCATTTCGTGGTCACGTGGTTTGTTGCAGTAAAACGTAGCATAAGATTCAGAAGGTGGAGTACTCATTCCGCCACTGCCACGTAAAACCTGACGTATTTTGGTGGATTAAGATTTACATAAAGTACAGGGTCGGCGCAGAATAGCTGCCAAACATTTTTCAGAGTATCAGCACTCCACAGACAAATAATAAAGGGAGAAAGGAGAAGTATAAGGGTAGTCCGAGATTTTTAAAAAAATAATGAAATCTACAAGGCAACATGGCTTAAATGCTGCAAAAGGAGGAAAAAATCTATTAGGGTGCACAGCACGTTGACCAGAAGTAATATCAAATACCAACACGTGGAACAGAGACGGACCAAATCAATAACAGTGGACAGTTACTGACGATTCATTGACTGATGTTTAGATAGTGGAGATTTCTACGACAAATTCTCATGAAAAAAAATTCATATTATAAGCAAGACACTCTTACCTGAAACCGATAGGGAAGAAGAAAAATGGTGAAGCCACAGCGAATCTGTAGAAAAAGGGTGAAACAAGAATCCTAAGCAGAGATGAGGAAATCAACGTTTAAAAGAAATCTGCGGAATGAAATATCTGTAGCCCTGACAATGACGAATTTTTCTGCTGGACATGATTTCTTTTGGTTTTCATAATTTTATCAATGTAATGTAAGCTCCTCTGGGCTTTTGTGTTGCTCTACTATGCGCAGTAGTAGTCTTGGCTGCCACAACCCACCTAACCGCTCAAACAGGCCAGCTTCACACTGTTCTACTTCACATTATTCAAAAACTTCACGTGTCTTAGTAATACACAGTACCCCGAATCATCACATTACATGAAATCGTTACTCTGCTCTCGCACTCCACACTACCTGTCAATATGTGATTTGGAGTATGTGCTGTCGTAAATTTATTTTGAGAGAAAGAGTCTTAGAAATAGTAGTCCGGTTTAGAGTGTAGAATGATGGTGAAAGGCTCAGTGATAGGAATGTAGAGATTAAATATGATGCTCCACGGAGTGCTGGAGAAGAGTAAAGACAGACTTATTTACGACAAATCGTTTCTCTCAATCTTCTCTTCCACTCTCCTGGTCAAACAATTATTTGCCAGTTTTCCAGACACACATCTGCGCTCACACCGATTTGGTGCTTCAGACACACAGACGACGTGGATACAACTATCTTAAACAAATATGAGGGATTTGGGCCTTGGTAGTCCAGCACAGTACTATATATGTTTATGCTGTTTATTAGCATTAAACTCAATCACAACATCCAACAGGTGTTACATAATAAGTATCATAAGTACCGAAAAATACAATTAATAAGGTGAGGAAGGGGGTAAAGAAGATTGCTATCGACTAAACCCTTCCCGCTTATTAGACAAAGGTAAACCCAGTCCCAAGATAGATAGTTATCAGGAACGTAGGTAATGTACCCTAACAGTGAAGTTAATTACTCTGAAAGAGGTGTTACAATATTAGGTATGGTGGTAGATAAAAATACTGTTATCCCAATTGTGTCTTCCCTTTACTAAGCAAAGAAAAAAAAGGGGGGGGGGATGAAACAGAGTTAACAAATTATCCCACTTAAAGGAACAATGCAGGGTATACAGAAAATTGTGTTACCCGGTACGCAAGTTAACAAATGGTTTTTGCAAAATTAAATCTCCTGTCATTCATACACGCTGTGAGGATCCACACTTATATACACACACACTTACCGATTGCAGCATCAGACAATCCATAGAATTAGGTACACAATAATTAAACTATTGACATGTGAAACTGTCTAGTCCTTCGATGTCCCGCCCCAGATGTAGTGAGGTTAGTTGATAGAAAAAATTCCCACTTATCGCCGGACTTGAAGGCCTAAGAGTTCTTGTGTTTTATTATATAAAATAAGTCTATGGGATGGCACTGACACAGTTCGACACGGGGTGAAAATGAGGTGATGGTTGATACAGAGTAAATATTAGCAAGGGGAGGTGATCTTGAAAATGTTAAGCGAATAGATTCGATTGCGGGTTACGTTGCTTGGTTAAGCTGATGTTAAGTTAAAAATGTATTAGGGGAATTCCCTTGTGTAATCGAGAAGTTTCCAAGTCGGTAAGCGGGGCGAACACTGGTCAGTTCAAATCGCGGAGATGTTTTTTTTCTCTGAACTGTCTTGAGCTGTGAGTAAGCTCGTGTGACTAGCCCATGCAATTATCGAGACTGAGTTGTGTTTTTTAAACAACCGAGTCTCGTGTCTTTTTTAGGCGGGTCTAGTGTGTGAACTAAGAGCAGTCTGTTTTTGGGTACCGACGGGAGAGGTCGGTCCTACAGTGTGTGTTTTGAGTATGCCTGCGCAGTGCAAAAGTTATAGAGGCCATTATTTGTGTAGGCCTATAATTCCTGAGTTTATTGGAGAATTGTGTTTGTGAGTATTTTTGAAGAGGTAAGGATCCAGGACTTATGTTTGACTATATAAATGTCAAGATGAGTGAAGGCGAGATTACTGCAGACTGCCAGGGAGTGCAGTCTGGTGAGAAATTGCCGCGAGTATTCACTATTGATGTTAGAAGCATCGTTTGAGGCCATTTATTATTGTCAGCACGGCGAGGATGACCGTTTGCTGGGAAAAAGGATCCATTGTCTATTTATTATAATGCTGATGTTAGAAGCATCGTTTGAGGCCATTTATTATTGTCAGCACGGCGAGGATGACCGTTTGCTGAGAGGATCCATAGTTATATTGGAGCGCCAATGTTGAGAGCGTCTTTGATGAAGCATATTTAAGGAGGCCTTTATTTATTACATTAGCACGGTGATGCCGACCGTTGCTGAGAGGATCTAGTGTTGATGTTGTAGAGCGCTAATGATTATGAGAAGTGGAGGTGTGACTATAGTACTTTCTTGTTGTGAGTTATGTTTGACTATGTGTAGCCTATTTCATATGAACGTATTGTGACAATAAACTATGTTATATGTCACCTGCAGTTCCACGACTTGTACGTGCGTATCTGTGGCGTGTGAATGTACCCACGCACACTCACTACAACATTTAACACGGTAGGAGAACAGTAGGCGTGACGGTAGTAACGCATGACCATAAATAGCCTGGGTGGCGGAAATCTAGGTCAACAGACAGATTGAATTCACTAACAGTATCTCGCGTGTAGCAGTGGTATGTTAGTCTTACAGAATTTGATATTTTGACATTCGCGTGATATAAGAATTAATGTTCTGCTCTGTGTGGGCGTATGAACAGTGTAACTATTAAGGTAACACCCATCACCATTTATTCAATCTCCAAGACCAGTCATCAGTTATAATATTTAATAACCCATCAGTAACTCTTTACGGGTAACATTTGGTGGATTTCTTACGGTTACAGTGGTGATCCAGTATTTTCTACGGGTTACAGTTTGGTAATCTTCAACATCCCTAAATAAAACAGTTCTTTACAGTTTGGTGGGCCAGTTTATTTAACGGAATGAAACCCACGGAGTTCGCGTGATAGGAAAGCCCCTGTGGGCGTGGCTTATGTATCCTAGCATTGCTTCATAGTCCTCGACCTAATTGGTTTACTGTGTCCAACACGGTAGAACATTACAATGGGAAGTTGACAGGTTGTTGGTAGACAGTCAAGTTTAACTAAATGTGAAGTGTTTTTGAGGAGTCGTTTGCAGATTATCTCAAGTCAAAAGTCACGGAGGTTGCTGTGCTGCGTTTCCTGTATGCTGTACGTGCTGATGCTGTGTTGAGCGCATTCTACACTTTTGCAAGAACCTGAAGAGAAGAAAGTCTAGTTTGTGTACCTTTCTGCGCTGGAACGGTTTTATCTGCAGAACTTTGTGATATCTGGTGTGTTGGCGAAAGGGACAGAAGTATATTAAGATAAGTGATTTTGTTCTGTGTAGATTGTGCCACTTTTCTGCATTTCAGCAAGTCTGCCTATACTATCCATCACTGATTCTGTTGATAATTGTCATTGTGTTTCGATAATTATATCGATTGATGTAAAATATGTTGATGCATAGGTAGTGTATGCTATATATAGGTACTATAACAGAAGTTGGTGTACAGTAATTAAGAAATAATTGCAATTTCTTAAAAAGATAATTGGCTTGGTGAGGTGAAAGTTTAATTAATACATATATAGTTGTCTAAGTAAGTAAGTCACTATGGACTATGATACAGATCCTGAGGAAAAAAAAATACCGTGAACTATTGGGATTTGGAGACCGTGAGCTGACTGAGTCTGAAATAAATAGATTGATATGTGAAAAGCTAATTCATGAAAGTGATGAGAGGTATAAGAAAAGGATGCTAGAAGAGAAGAAGCAATTGGATATAAAACAGAGTACCCTAGAGCAAAGGGAAAGTGTCATAGAATGTACTGCTGAAGTAAGAGAGTTACATGAAAAAGTCTCTAAACTTACAGATGATTTAGGCAAATCAAACTCAGAACTTGCTAGTACTCAAACAGCATTGAGTGTAGCATTGTGTAAGATCAAAAAGTTAGAAACTCAGGTTAAAAATAACGATAGTGAAGTTAGAAATCTAACTCAGGAACTTCAAGAAAGGAGAGAGATATATGACAAATTGGAAATGGAGAACAATGAACATGAGAAGACTTACATACAAATGCTTCATGAGGTGAGGCATGATAATGAGATTCTCAGTGATCAAATTAAGGACATGAATATTGTACCCCTTAAGAAGAATGATGAGATTGTGTATAATAACAATGATGATATTAAGATTCAGTCTCTACAACTGGAGTTGACTCAGTTGAGAGCAAATAAAGAGCAGTATGAGACAGAGACATTGTTAGAGTTGATGGTTGAGAAAGAGAAAGTCACTAAGATTAAAGATTTACTAGCAGAGGAAAGCTGTAAAGTTTTAAGAGCTGAGAATTTAAGCAAGAAATTAAGTGCAGATATTGCACTTAAAGATATTCAAATTTCAGAAGCCAGAATGAGAATAGATGGTCTACTTGACATTCTCTTAAAGAAAAAAAGGTGGTCTTCTGTCAGTGTTGACAGTGAAAGACATAAAGCAAAAAGTCAGTCCTATACACTTTTTGCGGACTCTAAAGTTAAGAATGATGGACAGAAATCTTTCCGAGGGAAATATAACTTTCAACGCAATGCCGATGATTTTAGCAATATTGGTTCCTGGCGGCAAGCTAGCAAAGGAAAATCTACAGTATTAGATAACCCTGTAGATAACAAAAGAAACAATAATAAATTTCAATTTAAGTTGTTAAAAACAAACAAGGTATTAAGTGAGAACTCTGATGGCTTGATAGCAGGGAAGAAAAATAGCACTCCTTATTCCAGGAAGGAAACATATTTTGTGAAAAACAATAAAGATATTGTTAAATCTTTCGGTCATACCCAGTCAAGTCAGTGTGACCCATTTCTTAAACACACTGCCACAAACAAGGATAAAAATACTTTTGATAGGAGATATAACCCTGAGGTTAAAATGTACCAAGGGATTTCTTCATATAGTAATGTTTCTTTGCCTAAAAACAAGAAACAATTTGACAGATCACAGTATCGTGATCCTGAGAGTGTTAGAAATTATAGTGGAAATAATTATGTGAAAGAGTGTCAATCTGGTAATAAATTTGTTGATAAAAAGCCATTTCTATCTAGTAGATATTTTTATCCAAGAGGAAATGCTAATCGTAATTATGCTAACTGGGATGTAAAACAGTACAACTGTGTTAATAGAACAAATAACAATGTTCTTAACAGCAATTATAGAAATCGTAACCAGGTTAGCTGTACTCCACATGCGAGCAAAGTTATTAACAAGCAAAGTAATAATACTATTGATTGTCACACTAGTGGTGTCGAAAGGTCATCTCGTTCTTGTGAACGTAGTTTTTTTTTCAGCCTACAACAAGGATGAACTTTCGTTACGGTCAAGTGGTCGCTAAGCCTTCTGTGATGTTTACATCGTTTAAGGAGGACTTGTTGAGGTGTGTGAAAAGGGGCCAAGACTCTACTCCACCCCAAGGGATAGGTAAACGTGAAAGTTGATTTTCCGTTTTTCCTTATTAAATCTAACAGATGATTAATAGAAATTTTCATTTGTATTGTCTCGTAGCGTGCGACGTTGTGATGAGTTGGCGCACTTGTTGACATTATTCGTGAAGAATGTGGATTATCTATCAAGCAGAACCTATTAGCGTCTCGCTATACATCTGACGAGTCACTTTTTGGAGGATCAAGAATTATTGACAGATTGTCGGGATATATATTTTTTTTTACAGTTGATTTATTTTTTAGAATAGTACATGTTATTGTATTCTGTGGATAATATATCATATGATGTTGTATTAAAATATTGGTAATTTCTTTGAAACATTATGATGTTCATTTTTATGCATCATTTGATTGCTAAATATATATTTTTTGTGGAACATATATGACTGTTTCGAATGTACCAGTCCAATTTTTTATGCAATTGTATACTATTCTGTTTTGATTGTGTGTAACATATGTGTTGGTAATAATTTGTGTGTAATTTTGGATAAATGTAGTGAGCGGTGTCAAACCTGTGCTCATTTTTCTGTATATTTTTCGGGTTGTAGCTGTAATTGTTAGGATAATTATGTGGATTTATTGTTATGTTGTGTAATATGATTTTGTAGAATTATCTTGCAGTATCAGAAATAATTGTGTATTTGAATTGTTAACATATGTTGAAACATTGATCTTGTCATAGCATAGTACCTAGAATTTAAATAATAAGATTTTTTCAACATTTTTGCAACAAATTAATTTGATAAACAAAACCTTTGCAGGTATTTTTATAGGACTTCTTTTTCATATCCTATTGTACCATTAAATTTTAGATTTATACTAGACTGAGTAAGATATAAATTTACAGTTAAATAACACTGAAGCTCAACGCTATTGTTAGTCAGAATTAACTTATAAATTACATTCAACTTTTTTGTAAAATTGATAGACACATCTGATACTTTTGTTTGTTAAAAGATGGACAGATTGTTGTAACATTATGTTATGTTTGTATGTTGGAAAATTGATATACAGATGACATCGTATTTTTCTTAGGTGGTTTTTTGGTGATGTATTTTTTTTTTTGTAAGAAAAACTTACATGTTTTGATTTAAGTGTTTGTCTAGAGATAAGATATTTTATGCTTCTCTCATTTTGTTAAAAGTTAATTTCATTGTTAATTTATTAGTTATGACTTAGAATTACTTAAATAATAATTTTATTTTTTGATAACTTATCGTTCTGAAATATTTTGTATGGTAATTTTGGGAAAAAAATTGTTTTTTGGCATTGTAATTTATTTTTGTATGCCCTATGATTGAAAGGGATATTACTTCTTTGGAAACTTGTTTTATTTGATATTATGATGTATTTTTATTATTTAGCGGTTGATTGTGCGTTAGGTCAAAACTTAGTTATCGCAAATGCTATTATTTGTTTGTGTAAGGTTTATAATTTATTTTCAGTTAAGTATAACTTTTGTAACTTAGTTAAATTACTTATTAGACTTTGTTTAGTTATGAATTATTCTTTTTATGGGGTTAGTATAGATATACTATGACATTTTGTTTTGTGCCTTGTAATCATGTTTGTATTTAATTTTTGAAAGATATTGTCTGATTTAAACATTTACTAGTATGTATTGTTATTGACTTTCTATGCGTTCATACCTTTGCTTTCTATTCGTCTTTAATGATTATTCTTCATTTTATTCTATCTTTTTGTCGTCTTTTCGATACGTGTTCATATCTTGTTTATATTTCTGTATCACATCTTCGTTTCTCTTCGTTCTACTCGTATACTTCTTCTTCTTTCGATACTTATACTTTCATTCGTTGTATTCTTGAGTTAATTATATAACTTAATATAATGTAACTAGTATTTTGGTAAATTTGTATTTATTTTACATGAAATTGTTTACTTATTGATTATTATGTGGTATTGTTAATTGTTTCTCATTTTCCGATTTCTTACTTTCCTTTACTACAGATCATTCTTCTGTTGCTTGATCTTGTTCTTTCACTTTCTATTGGTTGTTGCTTGTACTAAATGTACTTAGCTTGGTGTTGTATTAAGATTAATTTTGGTATGCTTGTATTATGATTGATGCTTTTGTTGTAATTTACATCGGTAACATTCATTGGGATATTTGATTGATTATGTTTGATGTTTTAGTTGTAATATTACATTTATTGCTGATATTTCTGGTAGATGTACTATTTTCATTTGTTATAGGTACATATTTTTTGGTAGCCATATAATATAATTTCATTTATCTCTAAATTTTTGGGACTTAAATTTTCAAAAAAAAACGATAAATCATTTTTTTTCCCGGGCGGTGTGGCAACTGATACAGAGTAAATATTAGCAAGGGGAGGTGATCTTGAAAATGTTAAGCGAATAGATTCGATTGCGGGTTACGTTGCTTGGTTAAGCTGATGTTAAGTTAAAAATGTATTAGGGGAATTCCCTCGTGTGATCGAGAAGTTTCCAAGTCGGTAAGCGGGGCGAACACTGGTCAGTTCAAATCGCGGAGATGTTTTTTTTCTCTGAACTGTCTTGAGCTGTGAGTAAGCTCGTGTGACTAGCCCATGCAATTATCGAGACTGAGTTGTGTTTTTTAAACAACCGAGTCTCGTGTCTTTTTTAGGCGGGTCTAGTGTGTGAACTAAGAGCAGTCTGTTTTTGGGTACCGACGGGAGAGATCGGTCCTACAGTGTGTGTTTTGAGTATGCCTGCGCAGTGCAAAAGTTATAGAGGCCATTATTTGTGTAGGCCTATAATTCCTGAGTTTATTGGAGAATTGTGTTTGTGAGTATTTTTGAAGAGGTAAGGATCCAGGACTTATGTTTGACTATATAAATGTCAAGATGAGTGAAGGCGAGATTACTGCAGACTGCCAGGGAGTGCAGTCTGGCGAGAAATTGCCGCGAGTATTCACTATTGATGTTAGAAGCATCGTTTGAGGCCATTTATTATTGTCAGCACGGCGAGGATGACCGTTTGCTGGGAAAAAGGATCCATTGTCTATTTATTATAATGCTGATGTTAGAAGCATCGTTTGAGGCCATTTATTATTGTCAGCACGGCGAGGATGACCGTTTGCTGAGAGGATCCATAGTTATATTGGAGCGCCAATGTTGAGAGCGTCTTTGATGAAGCATATTTAAGGAGGCCTTTATTTATTACATTAGCACGGTGATGCCGACCGTTGCTGAGAGGATCTAGTGTTGATGTTGTAGAGCGCTAATGATTATGAGAAGTGGAGGTGTGACTATAGTACTTTCTTGTTGTGAGTTATGTTTGACTATGTGTAGCCTATTTCATATGAACGTATTGTGACAATAAACTATGTTATATGTCACCTGCAGTTCCACGACTTGTACGTGCGTATCTGTGGCGTGTGAATGTACCCACGCACACTCACTACAACATTTAACACGGTAGGAGAACAGTAGGCGTGACGGTAGTAACGCATGACCATAAATAGCCTGGGTGGCGGAAATCTAGGTCAACAGACAGATTGAATTCACTAACAGTATCTCGCGTGTAGCAGTGGTATGTTAGTCTTACAGAATTTGATATTTTGACATTCGCGTGATATAAGAATTAATGTTCTGCTCTGTGTGGGCGTATGAACAGTGTAACCATTAAGGTAACACCCATCACCATTTATTCAATCTCCAAGACCAGTCATCAGTTATAATATTTAATAATTTATCAGTAACTTTCAAAGTAATCGTCAACAGCATAAAAACTCACGGTAGAATATAACAGTGGAAGTATTTGGTATGGGATTATTATCAATGGTATAATTCCTTCAATTCGTGATGATAGCAACTGACCGGTAAAGTTTTTTTTAATCCAGTGAGGAAAAACTAGACTCAGTCACAGTCAGGTAAATCGGTATTCTCTCACATTTAGAGCAGTAAATAAAATTATCGCTACTGGCACTGTTCATCTTCCAGTTTATCTCACAGATTGAAATTAAATTTGATGATAACATTTAAATGTTCTTGGGTAGGCTTTCTTTCATGTAATTATGATAGCTAGGCCGCACCGGACCGCCACAAGATTAAATTTAAAAAATGTCTCATCACATTGTCTGGAAGTTTAAGAACCGAGTATGGAAACTCTCTGTATGATTTATTAATAATGCTGGGATCGCAAAGGTAATCATTCTGGAGAAAAAGATAGAAAACCCATGACAACATAATCATACTTCAAAAATCAAATAATATTCTTAACGCGTGATAAATTTACCGTTAAGGCTATATTATATACACTCGCGTATTTAATTATGTATTTAAGAAAACACGTCACGAGTCTAATGGTTAAAATACACATCTATATATATAGGACTTAACTAAATTTATTAATTATAAATTCCTTCGCGGCTTTTAAAGTTACTTTAACATTTAAGCATCTATTATTTTTTTGGAAATGTTATAATAGATATATCATTAAATTTACCACTGGAACTTTTGGGATGAGTTTAATTAAATAGATTAAATAAACACAAAATCCAGTGAAATAAAATGAAACCACTAGACCACTGATCACTTTAACAAATATATTATACCGTGCACAGAAAAAGAAACACTCCAATGGTAGCCACCAATTCAGATGGAAATCTAGCAAAATTTCTACGATAGCTAGTGAATCTAAAATCTCTGGCACTGAATGATAGCATGGCTTTCTAAGTGGTCTGTATATATTTAAAATGGAATAAAAGATGAGGGGGGCATGAGAAAGTTGACACTTTTTTAGATCTCAGGAGACTTTAGGAAATCTGACCGACAGAATAAAGAGAGGTGCCGTCCCCTGGTTTCGTTGCGTCCGATTCGTCTTCGATCGGTTCAGCGCTTAACATAGAGGTGCGAAAATTCCGCCAGGAAAGCTTGCGTCTCGTTTCCGAAACCACTACTGCTTTGATCTCTCCAGCTCAACGTTCCTGAAACCACTTCCGTGTCTGTTTGATCCTGTTCCGCTCTCTCTGTTTTAAGTAGGCAACGCCCCCACTGCCCAAGTTACTGAAAATAACTTCATATCATTGCTCAGGCGATGTCCGTGGGCGTGATTTAATCTTTCCTTAAATCAATGCGATGACCAGAATGACCGGTAGATAAACTGTCCACATATTAATCAGCCAACGTGTTGGCCATCTGCGTGGAACGGTTTCATAGCAATGAGTCCAAGTGAAAATAAATTCCCGTTTGATGAAGAGTTACTAAACTATTCGGGGGCTCTGGAGCTATACGAAGGGGTCGTTACAAAGGGTCGTACTATAGAATCCCACGATTCAGGGTCAGCTGAGTTCGTCTTTTGAGACATGGAAACATATTTTCATGTTTAATTTCTAACAATGAAGCTGCCCTGATCGGTAGCTTTTGTGTGATTGGTATCTTCAACTTCTTCCTCTTCGTCCGTAGTTCAGTTTCTATTCAGGAAATCCGCCCCGACATTCTGTCTTCCCGGAATGTATTCCACTTTGAAAGAATAAACGCTTAAAAGAAGGGCCCACTGCATAATCCTTGCGTTAAATTCTTTTTTGGCACCAACGATAACGGAGCGTGGTCTGTTTGAACCGTAAAAGATGTACCATAGAGAAACTCATGATGGCGTCTTATACCGTCAATCAGAGCGAGGCATTCTCTTTCGACTACGCTGTAGTTCCGTTCAGCTTTATTTAATTTCCGACTGCCATAGGCAACTGGAAATAGCATGTTTGGGTCACTGTCATCGGCTTGAAGCAGTGTTGACCCGATGCCCTGACCTGACGCGTCGACCCGTAATACAAAAGGTTTCTTCAGGTCAGGCAACCTCAAAATGGGATATGCAGACAACTGTATGCGTGTTCGCACTTTTGATCCCAAATGACCTTATCAGGACAGCCTTTCTTTGTGAGGTCAGTCAGAGGTGCCGTCAGTCCGTTGAAGTTCTGGATGTATTTCTGATAGTATGCACATAGTGATATGAAGGAACGTACGTCTTTCTTCGTTCGGGGTCTTTTTGCTGCCACTATTTTCTCCACGTTCTTCTGAACAGGCCAACAACAGCCGTGGGAAATAGTATGCCCCAGGAAGTCTAACTGTTCAAACCCGATGAGACATTTGCTAGGTCTGGCTGTGAGACCAGTTTCCTGTAGTCTCCTGAGGAGCATAGCAACCGTAGCAATATGTTCTTCGTAGGTTTCCGATGCAATTAATATGTCATCCATAAAATTATGGATATGTGGACTTTGCAAAGGTTCTAGAAGCTTCCTCATCATCCTGGTGAACACTCCTGGTGCGTTATGCAAACCGAATGGCATCACATTAAATGTGTAATGTCCTTCACTAGTGCTGAAAGCTAACAAGGGTTTAATTTCCTCCTTGACTGGTATTTGATAGTAACCTTTACTGAGGTCAATCTTGGAGAAAATCTTTGCCTTGCTAAGCTTGGTGAACAACTCAGAAACAGTTTGGAGAGGTTCGGGCTGGAATTCCATAACAGCGTTTAGCAGCCGGTAATCTATACACAGCCGAACTTCCTTATTGGGCTTCTGCAACAGCACTACACTGGAACTGTAAGGAGATGTAGACTCACTGATAATTCCTGCCTGGCACAGCTTGTCTATTTCTCCGCGAAGTGCATCAGCTTTAGCGTACGGTATGGGGTAAACTCTGGTTCGAACAGGGGTCTCGTTTGTTAATTTCATATCAAATTCGATGAGATTTGTTCGACCAGGTACATCCGTTAAGACTGAACTGTACTGGTTTAGTAGCGCCCTGGTTTCTGTTTTTTGTTCTAGTGAGAGATTGTCGCCGAACTTGACATCTTTAAAGGATTCTGTGGGTTGCAATGGATACTCCATGCAACCATCATCATCTTCCTCGTCTTCCGTTGCTATGACGACAGCCAGGAGATGCTCGGAGGATGGCACTGGTTTCTCCAGATATTTCTTAAGTAGATTTACGTGGAAGACCTTCTCCTTTCCTTTGATGGAGATCTTGTAATTGGTACGTGAGATCTTTTTAAGGACGGTAAACGGTCCTTGCCATCCGATGCGAAGTTTATTGCTTCCGGTTGGAAGTAGCAACAAAACTTTCTCCCCTGGTTGTAGTTCTCTCTCTTTTGCAGCTTTGTTGTATCTTTTAGCATGTTTAGCGCGGGCTTTCTTAAGGTTGGTAGTAGCTAGATCCCATCCTAGCTTTAGCCTTTCCTTGAGCTCAGATACATACTTGCTTGCAGAGACGACTGTCTCGTCAGCCTTTTGGTCTGTCAGGGACCGAAGTAAGGCTTCTAGTGGCCCTTAATAGGTCTGCAAAATAAAAGTGTAGCTGGCGCGAATCCCGTAGACGCTTGATGAACCTCTCGGTAGGCGAATAAGGCAGCCGATATATATAGGTCCCAGTCTTCCGGTTTCTCCTGACCCAGCTTACGTAACATGGTGGTGAGGGTGCCGTTAAAACGTTCCACGAGCCCATTTCCGGCCGGATGGTAGGGACTTGTGTGGATATGTTTGGCCCTCAAGATCTTAAAGATCTCCTCCATTAACAGGCTACGGAATTGGGATCCATTGTCCGTCAAAACTTGTTGAGGGAATCCCAACCGTGTAAAGATTTGCACGAGGGCTTCTGCGACATGCTTGGAATTTATGCATGGTAGCGGTACAGCTTCGGCCCACATTGTGCAAGTGTCGACTAAGGTCAGGATGAACCTGTTCCTTCTTTTGGTCCTTTCCAGGTGTCCAATGATGTCGACAGCAACCCGTTCACATGGAGTACCCACTATTGGCATTTGCCCCATGGGTACTGGGGGTGTTAAGTGCTTGGGTGCTACCCGTTGGCACTGGGCGCAGGATTTCACATACCTGGTAATGTCAGAGTTCATTCCTGGCCACCAATAGTGGTTTTTTATTCGCTGAATAGTGGCGTTTTGTCCCATATGTCCGCTAAAGAGAAGAGAGTGCCCCATTTCTAAGATCTGGCTTCTGTACTGCGTCGGTACTAGGAGCTGGTTATTCCCCGTGTCTGGGTTGCCCGTTCTACGATACAATACGCCATCCTTAGAAAAGATGTCTCCGTTGTGTCTGGGGTCCTTAGCCATGGGCAGTCTTTTAAAGCAGGGCTCCAGAGTAGGGTCCTTTTGTTGCGCCTCCTTCAGTTCATTCGGCAACAAATTTGGCGCAGGCTCCCTCTCTTTCTTGGCTTGCCCTCTTGTGGTTACCGCTGCCACAATCGGCTCCCTTGGTCTCCCAATAAACACATATCTAATCCCAGGATAACTGGGTAGATCGGATCATCCATTATGGCCGCTTTAATAACACCTCTGACAAAATCAGAGTGTATTTCTACCAGTGCGATAGGCAGCGTCCTGGGTGCATCACTCGTGAAAACTCCACTACGTTTGACGGTTTCCTATGTCTCCTGACCGGGTTTGACTAGGTGCCTAGCGACGATACAACTGAAGCTTAGTCCAGTGTCAAAGAGACAAGTAGTTGAGGTACCATTCAAAATTACAGTTCCTCGAGTTGAGGGTCGGTCCCCCTCAGGTTGAGAATCACTGACATTGACTCTACCTTTCGAGGCTGTATGCAAACATCCGACGCGGTTTGGACCGGTTTGTTTGCCCTGATCAGACGTTCCTGGTGTAGGGGTCTTTCCTTTTCCTTGACCTTGGTGGCCGCGCTGCCACGTAGGCTTGGTGGGTTGATCAGAATTGTTGTTGGGGGGTATCGGGTTTTGTAGAATTTCGATTTTTCCTGGGGAGGTCTCTGGTTATTACTTTCTCGTTGGTTATAATGCTGAGAGGAATTGGAAGAATAGGATGACTGCTCTAGATTTTGTTTTCGAGATGGCTCATCTGTGGGTTTACGTTTAGTGCTGGGAAGTTCGGCCATTGCATTGGTATAGCGTTCGGTCTTATTGAGGATGTCCTCAAGTCTGACTGCGCCCTGTTCCGCCAAAAATCTACGGGTTTCGTTTGACAAAGTTGACTTTATCTGCTCCACAAGAACAAGTTCAAGGAGTCCCTCATATGTAAGAGGTAGGTCCGATAATTCGATGCATTTTGTCAAATAGCCCGTGAGACGTGAAGAGAACTGTGGAAAAGTTTCCGTGCTCTCTTTCCGGCTGTTTCTGAACATTTGCAGAAATTTTCGGGCGGTCATCTCAAACCGTTCTAGTAAGGCCTTCTTTAGCATGTCATAATCATGTTGGTTGGTTCCCAGCTTCGTGTACACGTCATACGCATTACCTTTGAGTGCAGTTGAGAGTTTAAGACTCCAGCGGGAACTCTCTAACCCATACAGATTTGCAAGCTGTTCGAAGTTTTCAAGGAAGGTGTCAATTTTTTCATTGGGGCTAGGAAAAGCCTCTAAAGCAAAGGACATCGCTGTTAATTGGGCAGACTGAGTGCTGGAGAGATCCATTGACTGAGACTGAGGCGAAGACGGCTCTCCGTTATTCGAAGTAGAGGCGCCCCGACTCTCTAAAGCCTTAAGCGCCAGTTCATGCTGTCTTTCCCTCTCTCTCTCCCTGCGAGCTTCCATCTCTGCCTCAATTTTCTTCTGCTCCAATTGACGATCGTCCGCTTCTTTCTTCCTAGCTTCTGCCCTCTCTTCTCTCTCTTTTTCTTCCTTCCTCTCAGCTTCTGCCCTTTGTTTCTCCTCCTTCCTCTCTGCTTCTGCTCTTTGTTGCTCCGCGTCATATATTTCCAGTTCCTGGTTGATAAACAGATTCGCAGCTTCTGTGTCTAGTCCTGCCTCTTTCGCTTCCAGCCTCAGGATGGATCTCATCTTTATCCTCTCTGCCATTGTCAAAGAATAAGATGTAGTATGACTAGAGAATAGTACGAAAGAACAAGAAGGGGAAAGACCCAAAGCCGCTACGAGAAAAAAACAAAGTATTAAAAAATTTACTTGTTTTACCTCCTGTGTTAACTTATCGCCGCTATTATTGTCACTTAAGACTCCTAACGCAAGCGACTAAGCCAATTAATTGGTAAGTTACACTAGAAAAAAATCTACTATTACTAACAGTAGAGAAAGATATATATTAAACCAATTTAAAAGGGAAAAAAAATTTAAAAAATTTTCCCCGACAATTTTAATTCTCTAACAACAAACTCCGTCCCTGAAGTCAATTATGAGATGAGACGTAGTTAACTTAATTTTAAAAAATCAGAACAATCCGTCTTTAGCTTAGCTCAACTCAAACGCTTCAAAAACCTTTAGTGACTGTAAAACCAGTCACGCGATCCCAGCAAATCTTATAAAGAAAAAAATTTAATTTACTCCGCCAGAGGATAATTTAGCTACCCGAATTTATGATTATCCGTACTTTCTACTGCTGTGGAAAGAAAACAACCTGTAAGTATGCTGTGTGGACGACCCAAATACTAAAAGGCGTTGTCTAGGGGTGTAATTAATTATTTATTTATTTCCCTAAATCTCAAAGACAGATCACTCACACTCTATCTAGTTAGACCCAGACTTAGATCACACTCAAAATATCTTTATCCCGGCGAGCCAGCCAAATATTGTCGTAAATTTATTTTGAGAGAAAGAGTCTTAGAAATAGTAGTCCGGTTTAGAGTGTAGAATGATGGTGAAAGGCTCAGTGATAGGAATGTAGAGATTAAATATGATGCTCCACAGAGTGCTGGAGAAGAGTAAAGACAGACTTATTTACGACAAATCGTTTCTCTCAATCTTCTCTTCCACTCTCCTGGTCAAACAATTATTTGCCAGTTTTCCTGACACACATCTGCGCTCACACCAGTTTGGTGCTTCAGACACACAGACGACGTGGATACAACTATCTTAAACAAATATGAGGGATTTGGGCCTTGGTAGTCCAACACAGTACTATATATGTTTATGCTGTTTATTAGCATTAAACTCAATCACAACATCCAACAGGTGTTACATAAAAAGTATCATAAGTACCGAAAAATACAATTAACAAGGTGAGGAGGGGGGTAAAGAAGATTGGTATCGACTAAACCCTTCCCGCTTATTAGACAAAGGTAAACCCAGTCCCAAGATAGATAGTTATCAGGAACGTAGGTAATGTACCCTAAAAGTGAAGTTAATTACTCTGAAAGAGGTGTTACAATATTAGGTATGGTGGTAGACAAAAATACTGTTATCCCAATTGTGTCTTCCCTTTACTAAGCAAAGAAAAAAAAAGGGGGGGGGGATGAAACAGAGTTAACAAATTATCCCACTTAAAGGAACAATGCAGGGTATACAGAAAATTGTATTACCCGGTAGGCAAGTTAACAAATGGTTTTTACAAAATTAAATCTCCTGTCATTCATACACGCTGTGAGGATCCACACTTATATATACACACACACACTTACCGATTGCAGCATCAGTCAATCCATAGAATTAGGTACACAATAATTAAACTATTGACATGTGAAACTGTCTAGTCCTTCGATGTCCCGCCCCAGATGTAGTGAGGTTAGTTGATAGAAAAAATTCCCACTTATCGCCGGACTTGAAGGCCTAAGAGTTCTTGTGTTTTATTATATAAAAGGAGTCTATGGGATGGCACTGACACAGTTCGACACGGGGTGAAAATGAGGTGATGGTATAATTCCTTCAATGCATGATGATAGCAACTGACCGGTAAAGTTTTTTTTAATCCAGTGAGGAAAAACTGGACTCAGTCACAGTCAGGTAAATCGGTATTCTCTCACATTTAGAGCAGTAAATAAAATTATCGCTACTGGCACTGTTCATCTTCCAGTTTATCTCACAGATCGAAATTAAATTTGATGATAATATTTAAATGTTCTTGGGTAGGCTTTCTTTCATGTAATTATGATAGCTAGGCCGCACCGGACCGCCACAAGATTAAATTTAAAAAATGTCTCATCAAATTGTCTGGAAGTTTAAGAACCGAGTATGGAAACTCTCTGTATGATTTATTAATAATGCTGGGATCGCAAAGGTAATCATTCTGGAGAAAAAGATAGAAAACCCATGACAACATAATCATACTTCAAAAATCAAATAATATTCTTAACGCGCGATAAATTTACCGTTAAGGCTATATTATATACACTCGCGTATTTAATTATGTATTTAAGAAAACACGTCACGAGTCTAATGGTTAAAATACACATCTATATATATAGGACTTAACTAAATTTATTAATTATAAATTCCTTTGCGACTTTAAAAGTTACTTTAACTTTTAGGCATCTATTATTTTTTTGGAAATGTTATAATAGATATATCATTAAATTTACCACTGGAACTTTTGGGATGAGTTTAATTAAATAGATTAAATAAACACAAAATCCAGTGAAATAAAATGAAACCACTAGACCACTGATCACTTTAACAAATATATTATACCGTGCACAGAAAAAGAAACACTCCAATGGTAGCCACCAATTCAGATGGAAATCTAGCAAAATTTCTACGATAGCTAGTGAATCTAAAATCTCTGGCACTGAATGATAGCATGGCTTTCTAAGTGGTCTGTATATATTTAAAATGGAATTAAAAATGAGGGGGGCATGAGAAAGTTGACACTTTTTTAGATCTCAGGAGACTTTAGGGAATCTGACCGACAGAATAAAGAGAGGTGCCGTCCCCTGGTTTCGTTGCGTCCGATTCGTCTTCGATCGGTTCAGCGCTTAACATAGAGGTGCGAAAATTCCGCCAGGAAAGCTTGCGTCTCGTTTCCGGGACCACTACTGCTTTGATCTCTCCCACTCAACGTTCCTGAAACCACTTCCGTGTCTGTTTGATCCTGTTCCGCTCTCTCTGTTTTAAGTAGGCAACGCCCCCACTGCCCAAGTTACTGAAAATAACTTCATATCATTGCTCAGGCGATGTCCGTGGGCGTGATTTAATCTTTCCTTAAATCAATGCGATGACCAGAATGACCGGTAGATAAACTGTCCACATATTAATCAGCCAACGTGTTGGCCATCTGCGTGGAACGGTTTCATAGCAATGAGTCCAAGTGAAAATAAATTCCCGTTTGATGAAGAGTTACTAAACTATTCGGGGGCTCTGGTGCTATACGAAGGGGTCGTTACAAAGGGTCGTACTATAGAATCCCACGATTCAGGGTCAGCTGAATTCGTCTGTGACATGTGCTATGATTTTATGCTTCTGTGAGAGCGAGGTTTGTTGGAAGTGCTGTTGTGGAAAATGTGATTGCAATGCGAGTTAAACTTTCCTGAGTTCTATGTGATGTTTGCACGAGGTGCTGAAATGTGAATGTTATAGCATGTGACTAAAGTAGAAGTTACTAATGGCTACAATAAGCCTGATGTGTGAAAGGTTAAAAGGTTAGACAGTTTTCCAATGGGAGTTGACAGATGTTTTGGAAGGGGACGGACGTGTCATGGTGTTGTTCTTGTGTGAAAGAGCATGTGGAAGGCATATGTCTGTTGTGTGGTTTTTGTTGCTGCAAGGATCGAGACTGTTTCTGATCCAATAAGTTGTCGTTTTGCCAGGAATGATGTTCGTATTATTTGAGTACTTGTAAGTGTCGAGATTAGTTGGTAGTTTCTTGTGCCTTCTGATTGCCTCTTATATATGGCATGTACTAGTTGTGATTACATTATGTCGAGATTGATACATTCTTTGAGTTTACTTATTTATGTGTACAGTGTGCAAACGTGTCATCTGAACAACGGTTCTGTTGTTATTGTTAGATTGTCAAGAACTAAGGTGGGTATGTCCTCCCCCAGCCGTGTTCGGCTGGTAAGCACCTTTTGTCTCGTGACACTACCCTTGTCCTAATACTCTATACAGCCCCCACAATGTCGCAATACCCCAAAACTACACACTGCCCTAACACAATACACCGCGCTAAAACCTAACGCCATCCCAATGCTCCAACATCAGCTCTCAAGAAGCGTTGGTTTTCAACAAACTTTTGTTTTTCTGTCACGTGTCATTGATAATTCTCTTTTTTTTCTTCTTGAGGGTAACTGTGTATACCAGGCATGCTGTAAAGTACTGCTTTCATTCTCCTCACGCAAACCAGTGGTGAATATGATGGAGGCTCCAGGGGGAGCAAAGGTCAACTCAACCGACGCAGGGTTATGCCAATATGGAGTGTGAGTGTGAAGTGTGAGTTAGGCGAATGGTAGACTGTTCGTGTGTTGACCCGTATAAGGCATTCATTTACTCATTACGTTATGTCACCAATGCAGACCACTGTAGTCGTTTCAATAGTTTAATTGGACGCACACACTTGACAGATTGGATACAGTTACAGGAACATGAGTCGACATAGACAGCATAATATTGATCAATGGACTACCGTCCTAAATTAGCATTCATGAAGAATAATCTTGCAATGGAACATCTGTAAACACCAAGATTTCCATACTTTATAAATACAGTCAGTAGACCTTACTGACCGAGCATGTCAATTAAGCAATACTGTTCAAACTTGACTCCTAAACAGGATCTCTTTCTAGCGACGATTCCTTTAGGTAAATTACAGCAAATCTCTGTGAAGATAATGTTAATTTCTTTATAATAGTGATCTCTCAATCATCACCTGTGTCGTGGAATATTCTAATCCACATATATAAATTATCAAGTAAATATAAAGCCTAACAAATAAATCTAATAAAGAAAAGAGCAATGGTAAAATAACAGTGCTGTCACAAGGAATGTACTCGAAATCCCCTTTGTTTTATGCTTCGTCTGCAAATTGTAACGCTTTCACGATGATAGTAAAAGCCTACTATATTATTACCCGCTTTCTTCAATGAAACGTGTGCTGTATTTCTTGGAAAAACATTGAGAGGCAGACTGCGTAATGACCTAAATTAATCCTAACATTAATTATATTACGTTACCAAAACGAACGAACAGATGGACTCAAATAGAAAGAGAGAGGGGCGAATAAAGCCGAACGCATGCAAAATTAAACACGCGTCTCGCTATTAATGCCACCCCCAACACGCGTCGCGCGATACACAATTACTACTATCACGCGTGTTAGGCCACATGCACTAATTTTTTTTTTTTTTCAGACGGACAGTGATAAATTCACTACCCTTCCCAGAGTTAGGTTTTAAAATCACAAAAAACGCTTATTAGGAAAGATAACAATAGATGGGTTTACGTTTGAAAACATTACAGTACCCAGACAGCACATCTTCGAAACAGGAGGTAGAAGAAATTGCATATTTTGAACGCAGCCACTTAGCTCTTTTTTTTTTTTTTTTTTTTTTTTTTTTTTCGTACGCCCGCTAATACTCGAGGCGAAATCTCAGGTTATTATTTATGTCTAACCTGACATTGATTTTACGTGAGTATCCCTTTATTTCTTGTACAGAGACAGGTGTCCCTCGCCATTCAGGCAAATACTCGCCGATTTCGGAGGTACCCATTGCAGCTGGGTCGGCTCAGGAGCCGCCAGTCCCTGGTCGACGACACTCCTTCAAATGTCCTCGCCAGGTCTCGAGTTAATCCAGTCCAAATCCCGGTCGACGAAAAATCCTCAAATGCCGTCGCCCGGGTTTGATCCTGTATCACCCGGTCGCCAGAGCGGTGTTCTAACCACTACGCTAGCGCGGCTCCCACTTAGCTCTATTAAATATATATATTTGGGTTCCTTAGGGTTTGCTGACAAAGAATATGTACAACGTTATGCAAATAGTCTAGGAATTAACAAGTTATAGCCAAAATAAAATGATGGTGCTGTCAGACAACACCCAAAATCAGAATCGCTCAGTGGTAAATTTTTTTACACCACCATTGTACGGGAAATGGGCCACAAGTTACATTTGAACTGATTGGCTGGAATGATATGTAAGGCTAAACGCGATTAGTCGGGCTATAAATACTATCTTTGGTTGTTAGGGGAGACGTAGGAAGTTAAAATTTTTTCAAATACTTGTCGAAACGTGGCTCCATTGGCTAGACTCGCTGATATACTCACTTAGGAGCGTTAGTTCGAGACCACTAGTCAAATAAGCTTGATAAAGCAACAGTGCGTTGAAGCCAGCTCATATTTTTGCTAAATAAAAGCCTGGAACATAAGCAGATGGGAATTTGTGCCAGTAGTTGTGCCAGAATTCATTGCTAATCAACGTATCTGTGTTTGTTTCCATGAATTGTGGTAAGCTTGAAACATTCAGTATCTTTTAATGAAAATTGAATGTGAATTGTTAATTTATGCCTGTATATATGTGTAGTTCAGTAGCAAACATGATGTAAAGCCTATAATGCTCCCGCCTGAACAGAAGGTGTCGGAGGAAAGTAAAACTGCATGGAATGGCCAAACAGTACCCTGACACCTAGATTATTGATTAGACAGAAATAATGCTGGAAGTGCAGAGGCGTGGTAACCATTAAGGAGGTAAATACTGGTATAAAGTATTTCAGATGAAGCTGACAGTTGGCCTAACGCTCTGAACTCAATGTTTGTGATGTATTGTGCTCAGTGTAAAAAGAGAGTATAAATTAGTTATGAAGTAGAAGGTACATCCTTCTTGTTTTCAGGGACCGTGGTCTTGATGGTATTGAGCAGCACCTGGTCAGAGCTTTGCTGAATCCAGAGTCGGACAGCATACTCCTTGGTCCATTTAGCTATCAGTGAGGTGTCTCCAGAGCCGAGGGGAGAATCGAGCAGAGGAGTCTGTTCCTGCCGCCATCACGCCAGATAAGCTGATGTGGCCAGCTGAGCTCAAAATTATGTACCCCCAGCTTAAAATGACCTTGTAAAAATAAAATTAAGAGGGGAATTAAATTGTGTTAATATCAGGAACTGAGAACATCTCCAATAATAGTTCCCATAAAGACAAACTATTGAAGTCATGATGACAAATACCAACAGAGCTTGAACAAAATAAAACCAGTATTACCTCATATTACTACTACACAACTGACACACATAGGATACCTTTAATAATATATGTCATTACAATATTCATATTGATAAATTCTGTACATATAACTTGTAAGTAAAATTGATTGTGATTCCTGGTTCCCTTTGTATTTGAATCAGGACACATATTCATTCATGACAGCAATGAATACATATTGTTATTTGAAAAGTTATCAGTGACTTCTTTAAGATATCCTTGTAGAGTGTTTTATGTATGTGAGTGTCACAGTGTTGTCAAGTGTAGTGGAATAAATTAAATTGTTTATCTGTCTGTTGTTGTTTTGACTTACACTTCATCATACACATACCCTAGACATATAACGTAGTCATCACACTATTCCAGAATAATTCTGACTGAGATATATATATATGTGGCAGCAAGTAAGGTTATCTATAATACACTACTCTCATTAGATATAGATACCTTCACAGCTGATCTCAGTCAGTACACTAAGTCCCCTATAAAAATTTATAACATCCCACTTCACCACATATATTGGGGTCTCGCTCTTGGGATTTTGAATCTTTCCCTATTAAAAATATTGGGGGTAATTCACTTCAGGGAATATAAGAATTAAAAGGTATCCTTGGGTGGAATTAAATAAGGTTGAGCTCACGGTGCCTGTGTTGTCCATTAGATATATATTTAGAAATTGAATTGTTGGTTAGACATTGTAGAAATTTACCTGATAGACAATGGCGGACCTGGCCAAGTTTCGATCTGCTGCTGTACAGACTGCAAAAGAGTTAGGATTAGATGGGCAAGTTATGGTTGCCTATGTCACTACGGAATGTGACAAATTTATTGAACGCGAAGAAAGAAGATTAGAAAAAGAGGCCGAAAGAAAGTTAGAGGCTGAGACTAAGAGGTTGCAATTTGAGGCTGAGGCTGAGACTAAGAGGTTGCAGATTGAGGCTGAGGCTAAGAAATTGGAGGCAGAAAGAGAAGACAAAAGATTGGCTGCAGAAAGGGAAGACAAGAGATTAGCTGCAGAAAGGGAAGAGAAGAAATTAGCTGCAGAAAGGGAAGAGAAGAAATTAGCTGCAGAAAGGGAAGCAGAAGATAAGAGATTACAAAGGGAACATGAGTTACGACTCAGGGAATTTGAGTTTCAAGGCCATGCTCCTGAAAATGGTGCCAGTCCCTTTGCCTCTGATGCCACTGCTAGCCAAGGAGCCTCAACCTCAGCTATGAATTTTCATTTAGATCATTTTGTTGAGAAAGACGATGATATAGAGAGCTACCTAAATAGGTATGAACTATTAGCTACCACGTATGGGTTAGAGAGAGAAAGGTGGAGCTTAAAGTTATCTCAGGGACTTCGTGGGGCAGCTTATGAAGTTTTTGCAAAAATGAGTAGAGGTGATCAGGAAAATTATGACATGCTAAAGCAGGCTCTTTTGTTAAGATATGAAAAGAATGCAGAATTCTATAGAAAAAAATTTAGGAATGCTAAACTACTGTCAGGTGAAACCTATCACCAGTTCTCTGCACGAATAGAGACATACTTGGAGAAATGGACTTCTCTGGGGAAAACCCAAGATCTTAAGGAAATGGTCCTTATAGAACAATTAAGAGAGTCCATGGCTCCAGACCTGAGAAAGTTTCTCATGGAACAAGGTGCAGAGAGGCTGGGTGAGTTGCTAAATGTTGCTGAAAGGTATCAAGCAGCTCAAGCAGAGGTAACAGGTAATAAAAAGAAACAGGTGGACAACTTTAGGGCACCACAGAACTTTAATAAATTTGATCCTAAGGATCAAAATAAAGGTAAGCACCAATTTGATAGGCCACGGTATGAAAATAAAAATAAATTCCCACAATTCGATGAAAGGAAATATGATGAAAGAAAATCTTTCAACCAAGGAAAAAGGTGGTGTAAGAATTGTCAGATGGACAATCATGACACTGACCGTTGCAGAAGGAAACCTGTGTATATGGCAACCCTTCAGGTCAGGTCGACCTCAAGACAGGAGGAGGATATTATGTTAGATACCACTCCAGAAGAGATGAGGAAGGCACAGGCTGGGGATAAAACACTCAAGCCTTGTTTCAGGAAATTGTCAACTTGTCATACAACTCCAGGCAAGGGAGATTTTTACATGAAAAACAAGTTGATGTATAGGAAGACTGGAGCTAGATCCAAAGGTCAGGGACAACTGGTACTTCCTAAAAGATATAGGGCAGACTTAATAAGGAGCCTACATGTGAAACCAGATGGGGACCATGAGAAGATAGATACCATCATTCAAAAGGTGGCTCACAATTATTATTGGCCCAAAGCAAGATGGGACATTGAGAATTTTGTAGAAAGGTGTAGCATAGCACATGAGGGAACACCCACAAGTGGGAACATGGATCAGGACCTGGACACGCCACGGGGCAAAATTAGGCCTGATAATAAAAAGAAAAATAGATTTGATAAAGTGGACCAAATGGAATGGGAAGCCCCTTTTCACGGACAAGCTTCACTTAACTGTTTTACAATGGCCACTATGCGGAGAGTGCAAAAAGATGTCTTACCCCAGGATAAGCCGACAATCCCTCAATCGGACTTAAACAAACTGGAGGAAGAGGATGTAGAGAGGAAATCTCTCATCAAGAATTTTAAGTGGGGAGAAAGCCCCAAAAGAAAAATTGGTAGCGGTCGTTTTGTGAATGAAAATTCTGGGAGGAAAAATCATCACTATAAAGCTTCGAGTGGAAGAGACCATACCGGTGCATGGACAAATAGGTCCACACAATTAAAGGTCCAGATGTAGCTTTGTTAAGAACGTGGACTGATGAAAAGGCAGAGGAAAACATTACATCTTCATACCAATATGTGAATGAGCTGACCACTCGGTTAAAAACTGGCTGGAAACTTGCCAATGAAAATTTGAAACAAGCCAGGAAGAAACATGCTGCCTATTATAACAGGAAGGCGAAAGACAGAAATTTGGCTGTGGGAGAGAAAGTACTGCTTCTTTTGCCCGGGAGTCAGAATAAGTTACAAATTGGATGGCAGGGTCCATATACAGTTCTAGAGAAGGTGTCTAGAACAAATTATAAGATAGATAAGAAGGGGAAAGAAAAAATCTATCATGTGAATCTCCTGAAGAAATATTTGGAAAGAGAACATCAGGAAGAGACACACTTGTTGACCTTGTCCATCGCCATGGAGATGAAAAAGGAACCACTTTCATCATTTGAGTATCCATTACACCCCTGTGAGACAGCAGCACAGGTGAAAATCAGTACACATTTAACGAAAACTCAGAAAGAGAGAGTGCAACAGGTTCTAAATAATCATGCAGAGGTGTTAACAGACCGACCAGGGCATACAAACCTATTGGAATATGATATGAAACTGATAGACCCCACACTTGTCTGTATGAAACCATATTCGATTCCGTTTGCTAAGGAGAAAGCTTTGAAGGAAGAGATAGACTATCTATTGAAGGAGGGAATTATTTCACACAGTGAATCCTCATATAGTTCCGGTGTTGTACTCTTAAGGAAGCCCTCTGGAGAACATAGACTCTGTATAGATTACAGGAGACTGAATGCTATTACAGAAGGACAGGTGGATCCATTGCCGGATACAAATCAGCTGTTTGCCAGACTAAATAAAGCTAAATATTTCTCAAAAGTGGATCTGAGTAAAGGATACTATCAGATTCCAGTAAAGCCTGAGGTTAGACCATACCTAGCTTTTAGTACCTCAGAAGGACACTATGAGTTTAATAGATTGCCATTTGGATTGAAGAATGCGCCTAGTGTCTTCTCTAGAATGATGAGAAAATTATTGGACCCTCTGAATAATCCATGTATAACAAATTTCATGGATGATATCCTGATAGCAACAGAAACATTTGAGGAACACATTGACTCTCTGAACATGCTGTTTAATCGACTTAGGGAGGCAAATTTAACAGCCCGACCAACCAAATGTTGCGTTGGATGTAAAGAATTGGAATTTTTGGGACACACAGTTTATCAGGGAAACATGACCCCTGACCCAAAGAATTTAGAGAAACTACAGAAAGCCCCGAGACCACAAACCAAGAAGGACGTGAGATCCTTTGTCTCATTATGTGGTTTCTACCAGAAGTATATCAAAAACTTTAATTCCATATGTGCACCGTTAACTGATTTGACACGTAAAGGACATCCAGATCGCATTACATGGACACCACAATGTGAAATGACTTACCAAGAATTGAAGGAAAAGCTCACAAGTAAACCCATTTTGAAATTACCTGACTTAAGTCAAGAATTCATAGTAAGGACGGATGCAAGTAATATTGGGTTAGGTGCAACTCTACTACAGAAATCCGATGCATTGGATGGGGAATTAAGCCCAGTGGCATATGCTAGCAGAAAATTGAATAAAGCTGAAATCAATTACTCAACTAGCGAAAAAGAATGTCTTGCAGTAATATGGGCAATAAAGAAATTCAATATTTATCTGTATGGGAAGGCCTTTAAGTTGCAAACAGACCACAAACCTTTATCGTTTCTAGCACAGGCTAGGCATGAGAACTCCAGGTTACTCCGATGGTCTTTACTTTTGGCTCCATATAATTTTAGCATTGAGTATATTTCTGGAAAAAACAAATTTGGGAGCGGATTTTTTAAGCCGCCATCCGTGTGATGAGAATCACCGTAAACCCCAGAACTAATAATAAATTTCTCTATGTGTATATAGAATAAAGGACTGACATATAATGTCTGTTTTAAGAGGGGAGATGTCGTGGAATATTCTAATCCACATATATAAATTATCAAGTAAATATAAAGCCTAACAAATAAATCTAATAAAGAAAAGAGCAATGGTAAAATAACAGTGCTGTCACAAGGAATGTACTCGAAATCCCCTTTGTTTTATGCTTCGTCTGCAAATTGTAACGCTTTCACGTTGATAGTTTTTTTTTTTTTTTTTTTTTTTTTTTGGCGTTCGCCCGCTAATACTGGAGGCGAAATCTCAGGTTATTATTTATATCTAACCTGACATTGATTTTACGTGAGTATCCCTTTATTTCTTGTACAGAGACAGGTGTCCCTCGCCATTCAGGCAAATACTCGCCGATTTCGGAGGTACCCCTTGCAGCTGGGTCGGCTCAGGAGCCGCCAGTCCCTGGTCGACGACACTCCTTCAAATGTCCTCGCCAGGTCTCGAGTTAATCCAGTCCAAATCCCGGTCGACGAAAAATCCTCAAATGCCGTCGCCCGGGTTTGATCCTGTATCACCCGGTCGCCAGAGCGGTGTTGTAACCACTACGCTAGCGCGGCTCCCAACGTTGATAGTAAAAGCCTACTATATTATTACCCGCTTTCTTCAATGAAACGTGTGCTGTATTTCTTGGAAAAACATTGAGAGGCAGACTGCGTAATGACCTAAATTAATCCTAACATTAATTATATTACGTTACCAAAACGAACGAACAGATGGACTCAAATAGAAAGAGAGAGGGGCGAATAAAGCCGAACGCATGCAAAATTAAACATGCGTCTCGCTATTAATGCCACCCCCAACACGCGTCGCGCGATACACAATTACTACTATCACGCGTGTTAGGCCACATGCACTAATTTTTTTTTCAGACGGACAGTGATAAATTCACTACCCTTCCCAGAGTTAGGTTTTAAAATCACAAAAAACGCTTATTAGGAAAGATAACAATAGATGGGTTTACGTTTGAAAACATTACAGTACCCAGACAGCACATCTTCGAAACAGGAGGTAGAAGAAATTGCATATTTTGAACGCAGCCACTTAGCTCTATTAAATATATATATTTGGGTTCCTTAGGGTTTGCTGACAAAGAATATGTACAACGTTATGCAAATAGTCTAGGAATTAACAAGTTATAGCCAAAATAAAATCATGGTGCTGTCAGACAACATCCAAAATCAGAATCGCTCAGTGGTAAATTTTTTTACACCACCATTGTACGGGAAATGGGCCACAAGTTACATTTGAACTGATTGGCTGGAATGATATGTAAGGCTAAACGCGATTAGTCGGGCTATAAATACTATCTTTGGTTGTTAGGGGAGACGTAGGAAGTTAAAATTTTTTCAAATACTTGTCGAAACGTGGCTCCATTGGCTAGACTCGCTGATATACTCACTTAGGAGCGTTAGTTCGAGACCACTAGTCAAATAAGCTTGATAAAGCAACAGTGCGTTGAAGCCAGCTCATATTTTGCTAAATAAAAGCCTGGAACATAAGCAGATGGGAATTTGTGCCAGTAGTTGTGCCAGAATTCATTGCTAATCAACGTATCTGTGTTTGTTTCCATGAATTGTGGTAAGCTTGAAACATTCAGTATCTTTTAATGAAAATTGAATGTGAATTGTTAATTTATGCCTGTATATATGTGTAGTTCAGTAGCAAACATGATGTAAAGCCTATAATGCTCCCGCCTGAACAGAAGGTGTCGGAGGAAAGTAAAACTGCATGGAATGGCCAAACAGTACCCTGACACCTAGATTATTGATTAGACAGAAATAATGCTGGAAGTGCAGAGGCGTGGTAACCATTAAGGAGGTAAATACTGGTATAAAGTATTTCAGATGAAGCTGACAGTTGGCCTAACGCTCTGAACTCAATGTGTGTGATGTATTGTGCTCAGTGTAAAAAGAGAGTATAAATTAGTTATGAAGTAGAAGGTACATCCTTCTTGTTTTCAGGGACCGTGGTCTTGATGGTATTGAGCAGCACCTGGTCAGAGCTTTGCTGAATCCAGAGTCGGACAGCATACTCCTTGGTCCATTTAGCTATCAGTGAGGTGTCTCCAGAGCCGAGGGGAGAATCGAGCAGAGGAGTCTGTTCCTGCCGCCATCACGCCAGATAAGCTGATGTGGCCAGCTGAGCTCAAAATTATGTACCCCCAGCTTAAAATGACCTTGTAAAAATAAAATTAAGAGGGGAATTAAATTGTGTTAATATCAGGAACTGAGAACATCTCCAATAATAGTTCCCATAAAGACAAACTATTGAAGTCATGATGACAAATACCAACAGAGCTTGAACAAAATAAAACCAGTATTACCTCATATTACTACTACACAACTGACACACATAGGATACCTTTAATAATATATGTCATTACAATATTCATATTGATAAATTCTGTACATATAACTTGTAAGTAAAATTGATTGTGATTCCTGGTTCCCTTTGTATTTGAATCAGGACACATATTCATTCATGACAGCAATGAATACATATTGTTATTTGAAAAGTTATCAGTGACTTCTTTAAGATATCCTTGTAGAGTGTTTTATGTATGTGAGTGTCACAGTGTTGTCAAGTGTAGTGGAATAAATTAAATTGTTTATCTGTCTGTTGTTGTTTTGACTTACACTTCATCATACACATACCCTAGACATATAACGTAGTCATCACACTATTCCAGAATAATTCTGACTGAGATATATATATATGTGGCAGCAAGTAAGGTTATCTATAATACACTACTCTCATTAGATATAGATACCTTCACAGCTGATCTCAGTCAGTACACTAAGTCCCCCTATAAATATTTATAACATCCCACTTCACCACAACCTGATAATAAGGAAGTTTTCCCGTTCTCTGCTAATGATTTACAATAAGTAGAATTCCAAAATCAATCAAATACCCCAATGGCTGCTGGTTCCCGGTTGAGCATCACTCACTATACGGGTGTATAGCCAAATCTTCAATCGAAGCTTTGTTCATCAACAATAAATGATTCTACAAGGATCAGCATATTCTGTCCTCATAGTTGCTGCATATAAACATATTTAGTGCTGCTAGAGAATATTTCGTCCCGACATATTCATAGGTAAGTTCATGTAAACGTCTGCCCATCTTAAGCCTAGGAATGAACGAAGTCAGCAAAAATACGTTTTTTTACCTGGACATAAGAAATACACTAGCAAGCACAAAAACGCTCTCCCGGCGTTATAGAATCACAACTGGGGAACTCATGGACTAAACGATCCTGGAAGAAACTATCTTCGTCCCCAGAATAACTTAAAGAGATCACAAACTCTTGGGCATCTCTCCGACATGACTTCCCGCCCTAGGCCTTGACAACCGAAAAACCCTCTCACCTCTCTTCATCCGCCGAAAACACCTCCCCCTTCAGTAAAGTACAAAAACAAATAGTTCCACTTAAACATACTAAGATATCAAGATATAAGACATACTCGTCCTACATAGACAAGCACTACACATAGATTCGGGCCATAGACATTCTGAAGCAAGAACAATCTATTCCTAACCAAACACAGAATAGATTCAAGTAAGTCTAAATTCCTCCGCCGAGTTCTATTTTTAAGAACGCTACAAAGAGCGATAACTCACAGAATGACTACTTATTGCCCAATCTGAGTTTCGTCCCTCAAGACCAAAACATGCATTCAAAGATGAATATATCTTCATCAGACAATTAAAACATTTTACATGGTATGCGTAATCCGTGCGCCAAAAAATATGTGCGCAACAGTCATCAGCTCAGGGTCTTTCCCATGTCTTACTCAACTTCTTCATGTCTGTCCCCGGCTCTCTTCTCCGTGGTTTTTTTTTTTTTGGGGGGGGGGGGGGGTCTTTTTCTACCTTTCTTACCCTGAGTATTCCAGACAAAAGCTTACTTGGTAAAGCTGTCAACAGATTTCATTAAAGTGCGTCCTATCTCCAGCGTCTTTTTGTCGCCTCTTGTTCCACAACCGCTTAACTGATTCTAGTCATCAGTTCCACACCTCCCTTATACACTAACTTTCTTAGTGGCAACAGCCTGTTCTATCTTCTCTCACCAATACTCCATACGGCTCCAAAATTTCATACTTCCCCAGCACTCCACATCACACCAGTGCTTCATGTTATGCATAAACTTCACGTCGGCCGAACACCCAATTTTACCTCCTGTACTCTGCACTACCATAGTACATCACAGCTCCACAGACAGAAGCATTGCGTGTATCAAAAGCTCTCCTCGCACGTCTAACAACAGTTGAGACCATTCTCACAGGTATAAAGTGTATTTTCGTATCTCCAGCTTGTTCGAAGTTACATTCAGCAGACCTCATGGCACACAGAGAGCATGCCAACTCTGACTGAACACTTAACTATCAAACAAAGCCCGACACATGAAAATACATCTGCTGTGTCTAACTCGAGCTAACCTGGATCTCAGACCCCGCCGTTAATGCTTATCTCATTTTATCTCACTAGCAGAGCTTCCTTTGATGGATCAGATACCGGAGAAAGTCTGGCAGTAGATAATCATGTACACAACACACAAACAAACGAACAAGTAAAAAAATAAGCATGGCTGTGTACTTTAAATAAATACATTTAGTTCACAACCACAAGTTATATCGCTATGCGACCAAACCTTGCGGTTTAATTAGTACTGTAAACGCTGTTTTATAGCTTCAAAATAATCCATGAATGCAGTGAACCTTGGTAAACATAGGTTGAACAAATAAACACAAAATGGAAATCGTTAGCATGGTTTAAATACAGCAACAAAACAACCTGAAGGTAAGCTTCATTTATGACTAATGCTCGTATTAGTGGGGTCTAACAGGCACTAGGCATGTTATGAATAACATCTGCAGTTAAATAGTTACGTAATTTCTTCCCAGTTCAGGTCAGATCATTAACCCTTTTACTTATGGCAATATATAACAACAACCGTTTCTATCGCCGACTATCTACTGTTCATTTTATTATGTTTACTCTGACCCACCGTTTACCATGCCTGTCTTGATGTTTATTCTTACCCACTGTCTATCATTCATTTCTTTATGTTTACACTGACCCACTGTCTACCATTCCTATCTTGATGTTTACACTAGCCCACTGTCTACCATTCATTTCTTGATGTTTACAATGACCCTCTGTCTTCCGTTAGTTTCTTGATGTCTGCTCTGATTCACTGTCTTCCGTTAGTTTCTTGATGTTTAATCTGACCCACCGCTTACTGTTACTTTTGTGACAAAACGTCTGTACGTGTTCTTTTGGTGGCTCTCTCACACCTTTAGCCACTCCGGCAGTATCCCTTTTTTTCTTCATTTTTCTCTTTCTCCCACTCAACCGCTTTTATTTGGCATAATGTTTGCTCTTTTCATTCATTATTTTGTCCTTATGCTGGACCTAGTAGGGTGAAGTCTATAACACTTCACTCCCCTACGGAAGTATCTGCTATGAGACTATCTTTATCTTTTACATTGTGCTCTGAAGCCGATCTCAGACTGGTTACGTTCCGCCAGGGTAATTACTGACCCCAGCGGCTGATACGCTTATCAACTGAATCAGTCTGATCACCTGGGTGTAGCGAGAGGAAAGATACAATGATGTTGATATTATCCTGGACAAATAGATGTATCAGATGATACCAGGATAGTGCCAGATAAGAGACTGGTCTTACAAGAAATACCCCATTCTCTGAAAAGAGTAATGGTGTATCGACATCAAAGGTATAGTCAAGCTGTAAAGGTTCCTAGATGAGATGGTAATGTGCTATATAGATTCCTATTGGCTCCTCTCCAGACTAACCTTAGACAATAACTCTGCTAGGGGTAATTAAATACACAACAAGAACTTTAAACCAAATTTAAATAATTCACTGAAGACTCTGCGTACAATTTAGAATTTATTTATGTACAAGATCTTTTCTTCTTTGTTCTTTGATAATTTTTTCAAATAAAATTCAATTGCATACAAAATAAAATTATGGGTCACTTTCAAATATATATATATATATATATATATATATATATATATATATATAACACATTTACAGTTAATTTCTTAAACTAATATAGTTAAAATTTCCCTGTTTTCTTGCTTCCTGGTGGAATCTGTCTCTACTTGTGTGCTTTCTTGAGTAGATGAATATAAATGTTACTTTATAACTCATATGACTGTCAAATGTCTTCTATATACACCACAGTGTTTATTTCATCATTACAAGTCTATTCGTAGGTGGGTTAATTTGATGTTGTTTGGAAATTGAAGAGTAGCCCATCACTGAGATACTTATTTGAAAGAAAGTCCTTCCTAGGCCTCGTACAGCAGTATGATTGGATAGAACCCCACCACTGCGGGTCCTCCACTTGTCAAGATGACACATTTAATACTGGCAAAAGCTCTGACAAACTTGAACATCTAGTTGCTGACTAGGTCACTAGAGATTGTGTATGACACTCAGGGCAGGATATAACCTGAAACAATATATACAACTACGTAGTATCGCTCATTGTCTCCTTAGCCAGACAGGAGGCAATATGAGACAGTTCAGACAAGCTGTGGTAACTCACAAGAGACATAGTAAGTCATGAATAACACAATTCGTTCAAGTTCTAGCACAATAGTTCAGTAATTCACTTGTTACAGTTCTGTCCATGATTTGTTTCAATAAAATCATATAGGCCTTGTGGTAATCATTGTGTCATATACCAAATAATACAGAAAATCAATCTGTTATAGTCATTCCTTCCTCCAGTTTGGATAGTCCTTTCCAGCGAGCCTAATATCTTAAAACGCTTTCCACAACCAACCTGCTCAATCCATTCGTTCCACTTAATTTTAAACACAATTAAACTAAACCTACACACTTCGGGTTTTCCTCCAGAAATAGCACAATTATTCTACACCTGCCAATATTTCTTTAACACACATTGATAATATATTTACATATATAAATATTTAATTAACATCTCGCTTACCCTCAATCACAGACAGGCTTTTAATGGTTACACAGTCTGCTCACACTTCTGCAGATGGCAACGGAGTTGACACAACTGCTTGTGCTCTATGTCTGTAGTTTGAAATAGGCGGCGAGTGTGTCTGTATCATGCGTTCTCTCCCCTTTTAGAATGGCCTTGCGGATGTACGAGGTGGCAACAGGCCCAAGGCACGTTTTCAAGCATCCAAAATCGTGTAGGCAAGGCAAGATGTGCTTAGAAAGTAAATCCAAAATAATTCTGGAATCCTTATTTCTGCACCGATTTCCTCCATCTTAGGCGTATTTTACTCATATGAATGAGCTCTATCACTATAGATATCCCGTTTATCCTATAGTTTATCCGACTATTCACTGGAGCAGCCGAAACATGGAAAAACACAACATGGCTCATGTTCCATTGTCTTCTTTTCGGCTCTACAACACATTCAGTGAATCTATTGCTATCTGCCTAAAGCTAATGATCCCTATTATCGAATTGGGTCGTTCTTTATCTAGGTATTCCATGATTAATTGCACACTACCTTCCGAAATATCCTTAACATCTACACTTTCGTTTCCTCCATACCCCAACCCAGTGCTAAACAGCTAACCATTGGATTAATTTGAGAGCCCGAACATGCTTTGGTTCTCATTGGCAAGTTTGATAGGAAGTACAATCTGGGATTTGAACTGAGAATGAGAGATATAATCTAGCAAACTCAGAGACACAGAACAGACAGCTTCGGAACTTCAAACGAGCAACTCCTAAAAGCCAGAAAGAGAAGGATCGAACCTAGAATTCCATACTTATAAGTGACAGATCGAAGTATTTGGGAAACTTAAAACCTTTTAAAGTAAGCCCGCTTTTATAAATACAAACTCTGAAAAACTGAAGGGACTAGGACTTTAAATATTAGGACTGGATACTGTGGCGCTGGCTATTGCACGCCACATGCCAGAAAATAAACAAGAGTATGGTGCTGGTGAGCGCGGCACGATGGTGAATTATTACTATGTGTATTGCGCACATAACGTAGACAGGTTTGAGATAGAAACGTACAGAGCTAGTGTTTACCCTAAAGGGTTGGCTTGTGTTTTCTACCAGATGGTAGATAGATGAAAAATGTTCAATGGAGAATGTATCAAAAGAAGGTGTACAGATTACAAATCAACAAAGGAAATGGGATTAGTTAATGCTTATGTCGAAACACGGAATATGGAAGTTGCGGAATGTACCTTTCTTGTAATGCCTTGTGAAGATGTTCAGTCTTACTTACTTGATCGTTCCCCTTCTACCGTGAGGTGTAGAGGTTTGGAAGAGAGAGCACCATACCATCCTATCGGCTGTCTTCCTCCTGGCCTGGTTCCATTCTAGTCCTCGGTCCTTCAAGAATTGTCTAATGTTGTCCTCCCAGCGGACTCTGGGTCGTCCTGGGGGTCTGGATCCCTGGCTCTTTGTTTCCCATGCTTGTAGTGGTAGCCGATCTTCTCCCATTCTGCAGACATGGCCAAACCATCTTAGTTGGGACTGTTCTACTTGGGTCTGCAGGGGGTGGGATTTAAGGCCTTGACGTATCGTCTGGTTGCGTACCATGTCTTTTCTTGTTACTTCAACCACCTTCCTCAGATACCTCATTTCTGAGGTTTGGATCTGGCTTTTGTGGGTTGTAGTCAGTGCCCATGACTTGCATCCATATGTCAAGACTGGGACATAGGTGGAGCGGTATACAGCCATCTTCGTTTTCTTACCAACCTCTCTCTTGCTGAGGAATCCTCGATTTATGGCCTCCCTTTCGGTCTATAATAGCTCCGAGGTATTTAAAGTGGTCGACCTGCTCCAGGACCTGTTCTCCCAGCTTAATCTGATGATGTTCAGTCTACGTGTATTAAATGTTGGAATGTCAACAAAGTTTTCAAGTTGATATATCTATCGTTGAATGGGAATATTGAGATTAATGTTACTGAGTTATTGTGGCTGTCCTGAACCCTGAGGACATTATATATATGAACCCTGGACACAGTGAGAAAACGAGTATAATACTCAACTGAATAATATAAATTTTGACGCCACAGGTATGGGAGGCTCCGTCCCTTGGAGATGAATTAATTATTTGCAAATATATACAGGGTTGTACTTTGGAAAGTACGCAAGATAACGAATTTCTGTATTCACTATAAATCGCAGTTTAATTGGTGCGAGGTCACGCCAAGACATTAGACTGTTTTTGAAAGACGTTAATGCCAAACAACACAAACAGCATATTCGATTGAAGTCGCTGATCATGCATTTGACTGCCTACATATATATATATCCAATATCGGCACCATATATTGCGGTCACAGGGTATTGTGATGAATCTTTTCGCCTCGATGCCATTTCACGTTGAATCGTTGTCATGAACCGTTACAGCAAGGTCATCTTAACGGACTTTTACATCTTGAAGTAAACTTACCAGTGGACATTTACTATATGAAGAATAACTATCTTACCATGAATCGTGAGGATCGGTATGGTCTCAAGAACAAGTCTTTCAAGTCTGACATCGCATCAGGTCTCTGATGTCCGAGAAACCGTTCTTTTGTTTGCAACGTGCGATCAGCGAACCAGGGCTGGTCAAGACCGCACTTCACCTCCACGTGGTGGTCCTGGAAACAGTCTGCAGCTGTGCAGTCTGGCTGAGCGAGTGTGGATCGAAATGGGAAGGCAAACCCGGTCCTAAAAAATGCCGTGCAGAAGTCGGATGTGTCGACCGAAATGTGCAGATATCACAGCTTAGGCGTAAACAGACACAACGCAACCACCGTCCTTTTCAGGACGAACGAAGAAGAAGAAGAAGAAGTTTGCAACGTGCAAGAGGGATGATTACATCGTTTACATACGTCATCAAATAGATTTGCTGACCACATCGATTTCGTTATCAGGATCGTGTAACGTCTTGAACAGGACTCTCAAACGTTGTTTTGAAACTCAGACTATACGTTCTTTCGTTGACCCTAGTGTACTTCATAGATTCAAGGCTACTTTGCGAGGATGAATGCTTCTTGTCTACAGCGAGGATTGGCGGTTGTAGATTTTTATTCAGATAAGTGAATATATGTTGTGTAATGTCATGGTCTTCAGTCTTAAAAATGTCAGGCACATCTTGATTTTTTTATGTATCTTTTTTGTTTTATGTTTTCTTGTGGGCAGTAGGTGGGAACGACACTCAATTATATCCTTGGATGAATTCAGTTGTCGCCGTTCTTTAGATTTTGATTGTATTGGTCTCTTTCAGGGATTCAGCATTTAGTGTTGTCGTATTTCCGCTCTGACTGAGATTAATATTTTCGTAGTTGTTTAGCTGTGCTGTCAAGTAACATACTGTCGTGTATTTCTTATTTAGTTCAGTACGGTTATGCTCGTACCCGTGGGTCTTCTCTAACTTTCTTTTTTATTATGTACAGCAGTTCTATGTAATTGTATTGCGTCCTGTACCGTTCATTGGCGATGGAAACAGTTGTTTTATTATATTGCATAATTTTATGACTTTTTATACTGTTGTCTTTTTCCTTATTTGTTTCCGGCCTTGTCTTTTGGTCCTTTGTCTAATGTGATATTATGGCATGCTTTTAAATAGGTAGGTAGTATTTATTACTTGCGGGTGATTAAATGAGATTTTATTTGCTGATATATTTATATATAAAATTATTACAGCTACATTGGAAGAGTAGTTGGTAAGTATCATATACAAAGATACGACACGTATATCACACAAAACGATTAAATACTGTGTATACAGTTGGTTTTGGAAAAAGGTTTGATTTACCTTACGACTAATTATAGTCATTTAGCTACAATTGGGAGAGATATACATTTTGCATCTCTATCACATTACTACTTGGTTCCATTATGGCTGACTTTGTAAAAGTTAAAGCAGGATTTATACAAAATGGAAAGGACTTTGGTTTCTCAGGCGATGATCTGATAGCCTATGTAAATAAGGAAATAGCGGAATACAAAGAGAGAGAGAGAGAGAGAGAGAGAGAGAGAGAAGAAGAAGAAGAAGAAGAGAGATTGAGAAGAAAAGAGAGAAGAGAGATAAGAAAAGAGAGAAGAGAGAGAGAGAAGAAAAGAGAGAAGAAAGAGAGAGAAGAAAAGAGAAAAGAGAGAGAGAAGAAAAGAGAAAAGATATAGAAAGACAGAGAGAAGAGAAAGAGAGAGAAGAGAGAAAAGAAGAAAAAGATAGAATAGAAAGAATTCGTTTGGCGGAAATTGCTGCAGAACAGGCGAATATCGAAAGAGAGAAAACGTTTGAGTTAGAAAAATTACGTTTACAATCTTCTGGTACAAGGGAAGCTTCTGGTACGGGATCGTCTAAGATCATTAATTAAAAATCACCAACTTTTTCACCTTTGCATGATGACATAGGGTTTTATATTTTGAGATTTGAATCACGGGTTACGGCTTTAAATTTACCTAAGGCTTTGTGGCCTGAGCATTTTGTTGGGTTACTCACAGGTGAAGCTTTGCAAAATTTCTTTAGCATTGCCGATGACAAAAGAAATGATTATGAATCCATAAAAGCAGTATTCCTTCGCAAATATTGTTTGGACGAAGAAGGATATCGTCTAAAAATTTTAATCTATGGTTCCTGTTGAGGGTAAGGATTTCGAAGACTTTGTATTACTAAATCTTTCGAGGGTATATGTGATCTCTTCTTAAGAGACAAAATTTTATCTGCTGTAAATTCGGAAATTGTCTCATTCCTTTAAGAAAGGAAGCCTACGAGTGTAGGAGAGATGGAAAAGTTAACTCAACAATTTTCGATCGCACACCCAAACTTGTCTTTAACCAAAACGAGGGTCCTGGAAACTTTGCCTCCGTGTGCCGTTACTCATGATAGATCACGGACTCGTAGCATGGACCGGCGGTATAGGGAAGACTACCAAAATTCATATAGAGGTAGATACAATTTCCATCATAATCGTTCGCCCTCACGGGTTGGAGAGAGGCAAAACTTTAACAACCATAATAAAAATGCATGGTATAGAAATAAACAGGATACACATAATAAGTACAATAACAGGCATCATTTCTCTCCACCATCTCGTAACGATTCTCCTCGTGCGGACAATAAGGGGTACTCTCGTTCTGACCGTCCAGTGGATCGGAGAGGATCACATTTTTCTAGAAGCCAGAGTAGAGCAAGATCACAAGCTCATGCTTGTCAAATTAATGTTGATAAGGATAATATTGACAATAATGAGAATAACACTCACGCCAATGCATGTAACGTTGATCTTGAAAATAGTAGTAATAGCCCAGAATGTGAGACTCTATTTCAACCTGGATCTACTCCACGCCTGAGATGCGGACATGCCCTGCCAGTTTTGGCTTTACATGACGGGGTGGGATCCCTCGTTATCCATAGGGGTTTTGTATTTGGCAGACCCGTTTCAATATTACGTGACAGCGGTTGCACCACCATTTGATTAAGGAAGGCACTAATTCCTCCTTCTTGTTTTACGGGGACTTCAGTAAAGTGCGTAACTTTCGTTGGAACTGTCGAATGTTATCAACTGGCAGATGTGGAAATAGACACTCCTTTCTTTTCAGGAAAAGTTAGAGTGTGTAGTTTCGATCGATCGTGTTGTGATTTAATTGTGGGTAACATAAAGGGTGTTAAAGAATGTTCTGAACAGGATATTCTTAATTTGGAGAGAAATCATCCTTCCTTTGCTAACGCTATGACAACCAGAGCACAACAAGCTGCAGACACAAATGAATTAAATTCTTCTCTACACACTCAACACATTACAACTTGTCATTACATTGACAAAAATATATTTATTGCTCAACAACAACAGGATCTTTCGTTGGGACATTTATTCCCATTAGCTAATGCACGAACAATTAAACATTCTAAAAATTCAAGACATTGGTTTCAATTTCAGGATAATATTATGATACGATGTTTTGATGACAATTCTTTCATTCTCAGACAAGTTATACTACCTACGTCATTTCGCGCATTAGTTTTGTCAAATGTGCATGACGTACCATTTGCTGGACATATGGTAATTTCCCGTACGGCTTATAGATTACTAAAACATTTTTATTGGCCTGGTGTTAATAAAGACATTTCAACTTATTGTAAATCTTGCACTGAATGTCAAAGTGTTGCACGCAAGGGTGCGCATCAATCAGCACCTTTACATGTCACGGATATCGCGGTACGCCCTTTTTCAAATTGGCTATTGATATCATAGGACCACTATCTGTAAGGGCTACTAGAGGTTTTCAATACATACTAACATGTATTGACCTTTGCACAAGATGGCTAGAAGCCATTCCTTTGAAAAATATTACCACAGTGGCGGTAACAGATGCGTTGCTGTCTATATTTTAACGCATCGGATTTCCGGAAGAAATCCTCTCTGATCGTGGATCACAGTTTGTGTCAGGTATGATGTCCGATGTTTTCAACACACTTCGTATCCGTCATTCTCTTAGTGCTAGATTTCACCCTAATTCAAACGGGGTCGTGGAACGTTGGAATGGGACATTAAAACAATTGTTAGGGAAGGTGACTACATCATATCCTCAGGAATGGGATCGTTTAATTCCTGCTGTACTGTTTGCATACAGAGAGGTTCCTAATCATACAGGATTTTCCCCTTTTCAGTTAGTATTTGGTGCTAACCCAAGAGGTCCAATGTCTCTCTTACATGATTTACTGATAGAATCTAAGGTAAACAATAATGGGAAATCCAGTTATCAATACGTAACAGACTTACGCCAACATCTTGTTGATGCATGTCAGGTGGCAACTGAAGCATCTGAGCTGGCAAAATATAAGACCAGATCTTGCATTAATCGGGATAGACGACTAACTTCTTTTTCAATTAATGACGATGTTTTTGTTCTCCTGCCACTCAAGGTAGATCACTTGCTAGTAACATGGCAAGGTCCTTTTAAAGTGGTTGCCAAGAAAACGGACGTGGATTACGTCATCGATATAAGGGGTAAACGAAAAACATTCCACGTCAACATGCTCCTACCATACTTCACTCGTCCTCCTCAGTTACAATTCATTTGTGATGCTATCATAAACCAACCTACCCATCATGCATCTACCGCTTTGGTTAATGAGGTACAAACTAGCTTTGCTGATGTACCTTCCACGTTTCCGGTAGTACCTATCCAGTCTTCTGAAACATGGAGTGATGTTATAATATGTACTGATTTGCCAACAAGCCTTAAGAATCAGATTCGTTCTATGTTGGCATCCTTTCAAGATGTTCTGTCTGATCTTCCGGGACGTACCAACATTATCACTCATGAAATCAAATTGTCAGATTACACTCCAATTTCATTAAGACCATGCGCGGTTCCTTTACATGTTAGAGATCAGGTTGAAAGTGAGGTGGATGGTATGTTAAAACTGGGTATTATTTCACCATCTGATTCACCTTTCTTTTTTCCTATGATGGCGGTTCGAAAGAAAGATAAGTCCATTCGTATTTGCATTGACTTTCGTCGCCTTAACAAGGTGACCATATCTGATTCTGAACCAATGCCTTTGCTGGAGGATTTGTTGCCACGCCTATCATCCGCCACTTTCTTCAGCACGTTTGACCTGTCTAAAGGTTGCTGGCAGATCCCTGTGGCTGAGGTATTAAAACCTTTGACTGCCTTTGCCACTTCTCGGGGATTGTTTCAGTACAATGTCGTGTGTTTCGGTTTACGGAACCCTCCAGCGACATTTGTACGCATGATGCGTCGCGTTTTAGGTAACCGCACAGATCTCATTTCGTATATTGACGATATTTGCATTTTTCATGATACTTGGGAAGAAATGTCGCTGGTATACAGTCTTTGCTCCAAACTCTCAGAATACATAACCTCACAGCTCGACCTTCCAAAATCGAAATCGGGTTCAGTGAGATTTCATTTCTGGGTCATAAGATTGGCCGACATATAATACAACCTGATGAGTCTACACTAAAAAGGGTACTAGATCTTGCCATACCAACTACAAAGAAATAAGTTTGTAGTTTGCTGGGACTCATAAACTTTTATCACAAGTTTATACCAAGATTTTCCATTTTAACTTGTCTTTTCTGCTCTGACAAAAAAGGTATGCCTGACAAAATAAAATGGAACGAAGAGTGTGACCATGCCTTACATAACATCAAATCACAATTTTCAAAAAGTCCTATACTAAGACTACCAGACTTACGACGACCTTTTCTCGTTGTTACAGATGCATCTCTAAAGGGCATCGGTGGATGTTTGGTACAGACCTTTGATGGCGAATACCATCTTATATTTTACCTCAGCAGAAAACTATCGGATGCGGAATCCAGATATCCTATTGTGGAGAGCGAATTATTGGCAGTGGTATGGACTTTAAATAAGTTACAAAAGTTCCTGGTAGGTACCAATTTTAAATTATACACAGACCAAAAAGCGCTCACATATTTAAAAACTTTTAAATCTTCAAACGCACGTCTTACTAGATGGTCCTTACAACTACAGTGCTTTGATTTTGACGTTCTCCCGATAGCGGGAAAAGACACTATGTTTTCAGTCGTTCGCGGGGGGGGGGGGGGGTAATGTGGCGCTGGCTATTGCACGCCACATGTCAGAAAATAAACAAGATGGTAGTGTGATAGGGTGGGCGAGAAGATGATGATGATGTTGTGATATGTGATCACTCTCTTTTCACACTCGCACCGACCCGAATAACAATAAAACTCTGATTTTTGAGGCAGGGGCTGTATTTATTTTTACAACCCATTCAGTGACTAAGAGCACACTTAAGCAAACATTAAACAAATAAACCAACGAACATAACACCAAACAAACAAACACCCAGCTAGTGCTCAGTTCCTAATCCTGAAACGCAAACAAAGCACGGGTTATTTAAAATCATAGTTGAATAACGATACTCTCACCTGCCAAACAGTCCTTCCACGCCACCTGACACCCTCAACTATCACACACGCACAGACTCATGCGTGTCGTCCAATGCGACTAGTAAGGTGTTGTGCATGAGGCTGGCAATCTCACAGTGTAACATCGGTTGCTACCAAAACCACTACTGCAAGAGCACACACTCAGCTATCACACACACACACACACTCATGCATGTCGTCCAATGAGACTAGTATGGTGTTGTGCATGAGGCTGGCAATCTCACCATGTAACACAGATTGCTACCGAAACCACTACTGGTGGCCCCATGCTCCCTCGGGAGCGGAGAAGAGAAATATATATCTCCAAGTGAGCCCACGTGCTCTCCCAAACCATTCTACACATAACCATAATTAAATAATGATAAACTGGACATAAAATAATATTCAACTATCTGTTCAACAAATACTCTCAATAATGAGAATAAACCACCACCCCGCAACTGATCCATCTCAATACTTGTTCCTGCACTCTGAACATGTCGTAAGTGACGACTGGTGCGCCTGGCAACAAGCGTATCGTATATGACCCCTGATGAGATTGGGAACTCATCACATGAAACACATTGTTACAGAAACAACCACTGCAATAGCATAAAAATGCTTCTTGTGGGCTGTAATGGACACCAGTTGCATTGGTGTTTCCATGCTCCGCACGGAGCAAACAGAGAAACACCTGTCTCAAAGTCCCTTACGCCCCAAGGAGTGGCTTCGCGCTCTCCAGAAATCTAAATACATATTCTCACCTCACTCAAAGTAATCCACTACTGATTGTAGTGGTTTTGATGGTATTGTATGGTTGTTATGTTACCTAGGGTACTGTATGAGGTCAGTTGTGAAGGCTCCTGAGATAAACGTTTATGTGAATTACAGAAGGCCCTTCTTACTACCACTACGACCTCAAACAGACTATTCTACTATCATGAATGTTAGCTACGTTAAAAAGTCTAGGGTACTGAAATGTAATGTGTTGTAAAAGAATATACAAACACACACAGGTAATTAATAAGTCTAATAATATTAATAAAATCTATAACACACTGAACTAACTCAGACTGTTTTAGTTTTGAGTTTAACAATTTTTTTCTAAATTTATTAGTTCTGAACCAATGTTTTATTTTGGTCAGAACATATGAAATGTTATGGAGTTATAAATGGAATGCATAAATATATGGCATAATAAAATGGAATTTGTGTACATAGGTATTTTATAAGACTGGTTAATATGAATAATATCTATACTGTCTCTGGGAGAACTATTACTGGATGTGCTGTTGGGGTGGTGTCATCACTCCCACTCTGTGATTACAACAAGCTTTGTCCATTGACTTATAGACTGTAGTAAATGTTATATTTCTCAAGAATTCAGTATATAATTGATAGGGGAAATATTTGTGGTGGTTTTTACTACTGGTGAATCTTCAGCAGGCCACGTATTCACTCATCTTGTCTGTGACGATCTGATACAGGATTCCTGTGGCCCACTCCTCTCTGTAGCTGGAATACAATGCTAGGCTGCACCGACACAAACGTTAGGCGGCACACACATCTGCTTGTGTATTCTTGCTTAAGTATGTGGCACTACCTTTAGTGCCACAACAGAAACTCACAATTCTGAAACAAAATTTGTGCCATGTGTCAGTACTCTATCCACTGCACCACTCTTACACACAGCACAACACAACAACATTACACAGAATGGGTCAGCTCTCTCTGACCAACATAGCACATCTTACCCAGTTGTTTTCATATAGTACCAGTTCCCCAAGACTGCATTGCATCTGAGATATGTTCAATAGTTTCCTCTTTTCTTCAATAAGATAGGTAATATGTTCCCACTGATCTCAATAATAGATCCGCCTTCCATAGTCTTAGTTAGGCGTCCATATATTTTTTGTTTGTCTCTAGACCCTGAACTTGGGCTGGGGACCTAGAGCGAGCACTTACTTGTCGTAATCATTTTATATGATATGGCAGTATCAATCACTCAAAATATTAAAATATACAAGATAAATGCTTTCATTCTTACCAGAATTCAGAATTGAGAACACAGTTATTACTAGCAAAACTCAGCTGAGCTGCTGGCTATAGTATGGCGTCCCACTAAATTGTATATAATATCTTCTGGGAAAAACACCACTGGAAATAACTGACTGTGTTACTGGACAGACTTATGTCAAATGGCAAAAATGCGCGTCTCTATCCCGCTAATATGAATACATTTGTCCAATCACAGACTTCCCCCCTAACTTTTTCAAATCTTCAAACCAAAAGTCAAATTTCAGTCAGATCTCAGTCAAGTATGTATTATTGTCTGTTGGTCCGTCTGTCTCTACTTGGGTTTTCACAAAAACACACTTGTTTCTTGGACCAACTACACGCAAAACCTACTTCCCCCTCTCTTTCATTACAGCTAGATTTTGCATTTCCGTGTCTCAAGGACGAAAATTTGAAGCTTTAGTGAAAGTGTACACAACAATACTGTCCGCCAGTCTGATGTGAACAATACAGTCTTTTGTCAATATCTTCCTTGTTATCTGTCCATCTGTATAATTTAAAGTATATTATTTCCCTGCTTAAGATGGGCTATCAAACTAGCTAGGTTTTATATTCATAACTTTATTATTAAGAAAAACATATTTTTTCTCAAGGTTAGTTTTTGAAATTTGTTTTCGAACCTTCTCCACGGCGTTTGCCGCTGAATTCAAATAAAACAACCAAGTATCGTAAAACGTCCAAGAAATGACTGTTTTGAATAAGAGCTAAGGTCTTTTCTGTCCATTTCCTTACGTTGTGTTAACTAGTGGCGTGATTTTTTTTTTTATTACCAATTGCGTCTTTTTGCCCTTTAGGTTCAAACACGTGTTCAGTCATATTTTTCCTTTTTTTATATCTCCGTTATCCTCCCGTCTACAAGGGTACCGTTTCGTCTGCACGTCTAACTAGTTAGTTTGAATGCGGTGGGAAATGCGGGCATGGGCGAGCATGTATCCTAGTATCTTACGCATTACTTTTATCCCTACAATGTTATCTTTATAATTGGAGATATTTTAACGTTGTATCACGGTAAATTCATCACACATCTCCCCACTTGAGAACATGCACTACGGCAAGTTCCAAAACCAGTGATACACATAGATAAAACTACTCCTCACGCCTACCAACTACTCTAATTTTGATCACAGGGGTGCCGACTGAGAAAATCTGCACCGACATTCAATGACCCCGGGATGTATTCGATAATAAACTGATAAGGTTGTAACAATAATGACCATCTCAACAATCTTGCATTTTCATGCTTAGCCTGAGATAAGAACACCAGGGGCTGATGATCCGTCTGGACCACAAAAGTCCTACCATACAGATAGATTTGGAACTTTTTTATTGCGCAGATTAACGCTAAACATTCTTTTTCGCTTGTGGAATATCCTTGCTCCGCTTTATTCAATTTGCGGCTTGCATAAGCGACTGGGTTCAGTTCCCCATCGTGTGAAGATGACCTTTGCAACAGAGCCGCCCCGAGGCCTACATTACTTGCATCTGTTCTCACCACAAAGTCCTGTGTCAAATCAGGCAATTTGAGAATAGGCTTGCTAGTGAGTTTTTCCTTTAACTCTTGGAAAGCCAATTCACATTGCGCAGTCCAAACAATTCTATCTGGATGTCCCTTGCGAGTCAGATCAGTCAGAAGAGCACTGTCACAGAGTTATCCCGAAGGGTAACCAAAGAGAGTTATCTGGGTGGTGCCGGCTTTGTCAATGGCTCAGGTTTGCCTGGCAACCCGTTGGAAATAGGCAGCAAGAGTGAAGAAGGCGAATGTAAGACTCTGGGATAAATTCCCCACAGACAGTCCCAGTGATTCTAGATCTCGTGACACTATAACTCCTACCACTCTATCCCCCTCTCTATATTATAATGCTAACGAGCCCCCACTCTTCTATTACACTGAGTGAACAGAAGAGGAAGAAAGGAAGAACAGTATGTCTCTTTCGCACACTTTCTTTCCTTCTCTATATATGTAATAACGTGTGTTGGTAAATACAACTACAACATTTATTAACTTATTGAAATATAACAACATTCAAGTACACTAATACAAATGCAACTAGGAATGACATTAACTATCCCTGTGAAGAAAGATATTAGTTAATGCACAATACACAAATGACTCTAAAGTCTACACTATGTGATGATGATGAATGTAAGTAACTCCTAAATACTAACAAAAAAAGGATATCTTGTTTTTCTTGGTCTCTTGCTGACTGTCAATAAACTCTGGTTGTTTGTACACAATGGACAAGTCATTGTCTGCCTACAATAACACTGGACGGTCCGCTTGGTTTCGTCAGGTGTCCACGGCTTGTTCTTTTGTCCTTCACAATGCGAGTGTTGACATTGTCCCGAGCGTCCAAGGTGTCCTGTTCGTGTGTGATGTTGAACGCAATGTTAGGCGGGTGAGACTTCGTCTGATATGCAGATGTCCTTTCGTTGTGCTGATAGTCTGCTCATGTGGTGATGATGATGGAAATATGTTGTATATTCGTATTTGTGGGTGCATCAATTGTATGGGGAGAAACTGTCCATTACTGCTGGTAATTCAGGATATCAATAATTTTTGTAGGCACTGGGTTTACAAGATCTCCCGTCTGCTTTTGCAGCTTTTGATCATGGTTTCTCAAAGCACTTGTTGTAAAAATCGTCCGTTGGCTACTGCCACTTCTGATCAAGATTTCTCAAAGCACTTGTTGTAAAAATCGTCCGTTGGCTACTGCCACTTCTGATCAAGATTTCTCAAATCACTTGTTGTAAAAATCGTCCGTTGGCTACTGCCACTTCTGATCAAGATTTCTCAAATCACTTGTTGTAAAATCATCCGTTTGCTACTGCAACTTCAGATCATTAAATTTCACGTGGACAGCTATTAGAAATGCAGCAATACTTCTGGGTATTTTCTGCTTTCTTTTTGGGTGGGTAGTCGATGATAGAAAGACCCTTCACCGCCTGGTAAATTCCTTTCTGACCCCCGTGGAGTATTGGTAGGTTGTTGCCGTTAATTACGTGTGAGATGCGTGTCGTCGCAGTATCTCGGTCGGCCCTACTCTAAAGCTTGTCCTGTGATTAACGCCAACCACGTAGTAGACTAAGGATGAGTATCTCAAATGGTCCCTGTCTCTACCACTGTGATGGATAAAATAATGAACCCTTTTAAGTATCCCGTAAACTATGCTACGCCTGTAGTGTGTTCTTGTATGTGAAATCTTATCACTATAATGAATGGCTGTGCGGTGTTTACTGCACGTTTAACATGTAATGTAAAAGGCAAAATAAAAGTGTCTTGTATTTACTTTGTTATAGTTACTGGAAACTGTGCAATCTTACAAATATAATAATTCTTTGCATGGTGTTTATTGCAATCTGTACTTATGAGTATGAAATATAGTATTATAATAAACGTAAATGGTATTTACAGTGTTATATTTATGGAAAAAAAATGTATATATTATCTGACTGAAGTTAAGACATAATAATGATAAAGTACAAAATATATTACACTAACCTTGGTGTCCATATACGAATTTCACTGTCACAATGTCCTGACTCTTCCTCGTGAAATCTAGAACCCCAAGTTTTGGTTGGCGGACTGCTTCTCTTGCAATGCCAAGCAATGAATATAGTTGAGTTTATATATCGTTTGAATCGCCTATGGCTAATTTTCGGGTTCGCTTCCTGTGTCATGTGAAATTTCGTTTGTTTTCCTTAAGTCAGACATTCCGTTCTCATGCTGTGTAAAATTTCCTGTAATATTTTGCTATGGTCGCTCTCATATTTTGCTTATCCGAGACAATTTGTCTGCGTTCGTCTTTTGAGTGTCTGTGCAGCATTTAATAGTCTTTACATAACGACCTATTCTCACTCTTTTCATGTTGTCCCTGGCTCAGACACTGCGTCGCCGTTACTCAAATGTTATTGGGTCGGTTCAATGAGAACCTGCTTATTAAATTACTCATTGTAAAACTGCCTCGCGCTCTGTCCATTATATTCTACGGCTAGCTACAATAATATTGCTTGTACCTTCCTGCCTTTGTGAAAACGCAACCGAGACGTTGAAGCGATTACCTCAATAATCTGTTGGACTCACTGTCTACTAGTTGCGAAAACATTTCAAGCGAATGTTGTTGCGTTTAAAGGGGTCACGCCGAGCGTTGTCTATTGTTATGTCAACATTACTTGTAAAATTGGTCAATTTTCCACGACTGATGAAAACGATGTCTATTGTGAACCATGGGTATTCACCCTTGCATGCTTCTTCATACCTTGAGAAATTTATCAACAAAATATTACCAATAGGTTTTAGGAATTTAATTGCAGACTTACTCGTCTCTCGCGACAAGCACATATAGAGTTAAAATGTTTGATATATTTTTGGTAAAATCCACATAACGACACAAATGATCGCACGTTCTTTTTTTGTTTGTGGTCTAGGTGCTCTCTGCAGTTTTTCCAAGTTCTTGGGGTCAGGGGTCATGTTACCCTGATATACAGTGTGTCCCAAGAATTCCAACTCTTTGCATCCAATACAACATTTTGTTGGTCTAGCAGTTAAGTTCGCTTCCCTAAGCCTATCAAATAACATTTTCAGAAAGTTAATGTGTTCTTCAAATGTCTCTGTGGCGACGAGAATATCATCCATGAAATTCGTGATACATGGGTTATTCAGGGGATCCAACAATTTGCGCATCATCCTTGAAAATACACTCGGAGCATTTTTCAATCCGAATGGTAGCATGTTGAATTCATAATGTCCTTCCGAGGTGCTAAAAGCTAAATAAGGTCTAACTTCAGGCTTCACTGGAATCTGGTAATAGCCTTTACTAAGATCCACCTTCGAAAAGTATTTTACCTTGTTTAATCTGGCAAATAACTGTTTTGTGTCTGGTAATGGATCCACTTGTCCTTCTGTGACAGCATTCAGTTTCCTGTAATCTATGCACAGTCTATGTTCCCCAGACGGTTTCCTCAACAAAACTACACTGGAGCTAAAAGAAGATTCACTGTGTGAAATAATCCCCTCCTTCAACAAATAATCTATTTCTTCTTTCAATGCCTTCTCCTTCGCGAACGGCACGGAATAGGCTCTCATACAGATTGGGTTTGAGTCTACCAGTTTCATGTCATACTGTAGCAAATTTGTATGTCCTGGTTTATCTGTTAATACATCTGTATGTTCCTCCAGAACCTGTTGAACTCTCTCCCTCTGATTTTTAGTCAGGTGCTTACTGACTTTTACTTGTGCAGCTGTCTCACAAGGATGTAATGGGTATTCATGTGAGGTGAGTGGTTCCTTTTGCATTTGAGTTGCGATAGCCAAGGTCAGTAAGGGGGTGCTTTCCTGGAGTGGTCTGTCCAGATACTTCTTTAAAAGGTTTACATGATAAACTTTCTCCTTCCCCTTTTTGTCAATTTTATAATTTGTTCTAGACACCTTCTCTAGAACCGTATATGGACCTTGCCATCCAATTTGTAATTTATTCTGGCTTCCGGGTAGTAGAAGAAGCACCTTCTCTCCCACAGCTAATTCTCTGTCCTTTGCCTTCCTATTAAAATACGCTGCATGTTTCTTCCTGGCTTGTCTCAAATTATCGTTTGCCAGTTTCCATCCAGCTTTCAGACGAGTGGTCAGTTCGTTCACATATTGATACGATGAGGTAACAGTCTCTTCTGCCTTCTCATCTGTCCAGGTCCTTAATAATGCTACATCTGGACTTTTAATTTTCCATACTTATTTTTCATGGCACCCGTCGGGTCCCTTCCATTGGAAGCTTTATAATGAGGACCTTTCTTCCTAGAATCATCACTCACAAATCGACCACTACCAATTTTTTTCTTGGGTTTATCTCTCCACTTTAGATTGCTTATGAGAGATCTTCGCTCTCTTTTATTTTCCTCCAATTTATATAAGGCTGACCGAGGGATTGTCAGCTTATTCTGGGGTAAAATTACTCTTTGTGCTCGTCGCATAATGGCCATGTTAATCCCTTCAAGTGAAGACTGGGTGTGAAAAGGGGGCTCCCATTCCACTTTGTCTACCTGATTATAATTATTTTTCCTTCCAGGCCTAAGTTTGCCCCGTGGCGTTTCTAGGTCCTGCACATATTTTCCCTTTGTGGGTGTTCCCTCATGAAATACGCCACATGCTTCTACAAAGTTTTCAATATCGACATTTACGTCGGGCCAATAGTATTTTCGAGCAACTTTTTGGCAGATGGTACCTACTTTCTCATGGTCCCCATCTTTTCCAACATGTAAGCTCCTTATTAAATTTGCCCTATATATCTTGGGAAGAACCAACTGTCCGTGACCAGTGGATCTAGTTCCGGTCTTCCTGTATAGCAATCTGTTCTTCATAAAGTACTCTCCCTTGCTTGGAGGTGTGTGGCATTTGGGCAATTTTTTAAAACATGGCTTGAGTGTCCTATCCTCAGCCTGCGCCTTCCTCATCTCTTCTGGATGAGCATTTATAGGTTCACCTTCTTCCTCCTTTTTCTGTGACCTGGTCTGCACTGTCGCCATGATCACAGGTCTCTCGGGATTCCCCAAGAAGACGTATCTACACCCCAATATCAGAGGGTAGATTGGTTCATCTATCACTGCTGCTCTGATTTCTCCTTCCACATAGCAAGTTTTCACCGTTATCCTTGCGATGGGAAGTGTCATGAGTGGTATGTCCTTAGTCGCCCCTTGTATTTCCACTGTTTCTGTGGTATACTGACTTGGGTCCAATAGGCTAGACTTCACGACTGAATCATAATCCAAACCTGTATCATATAGGCACCTTATGGTGACCCCATTACAAATAACATCCTCACAAACTGGGGGGGGGGGTGATAAGGTTCCTGCTGTCCATTAGGATTAACCTTTAATCTTTGAGTCCCCGACTTCATTGCAGCAATGTTTGAAGGTTTCCTTTTACAAAATTCGGTGTTATGGTTGTCTTTCTTACACCATTTGCACCATCTCTTTCCTTGGTTAAACGGTTTTCTTTCATTATATTTTTGGTCATTGAACTGTGAGTTACTGTCACGATAGTCATTTCGTGGCCTATCAAAGTTTATCCTGCCTTTATTACCTTGTTCTCTGTTATCAAATCTACTAAATTGCTGTGGAGCTTTAAAATTTTCTATGTGCTTCTTTTTAGTGCCACTTACCTCTGCCTGGGCTGCCTGATACCTCTCAGCGACATTTAAAACCTCCCCCAACCTCTCTGCACCTTGTTCCATGAGAAAATTTCTCAAGTCTGGAGCCATGGACTCTCTTAATTGCTCTATCATGATCATCTCTTTAAGATCTTGGGTCTTCCCCAGAGCAGTCCATTTCTCCAAATAGGTTTCCAGTCTGGCAGAGAATTGGTGGTATGTCTCCCCAGACAACAGTTTGGCATTTCTAAATTTCTTACGGTAAAATTCACCATTTTTTTCATATCTCAATAACAAAGCCTGCTTTAGCATGTCATAATTGTCTTGGTCTTCTCTATTCATTTTAGCAAAGACTTCATAAGAAGTACCTCTCAGTCCCTGGGATAACTTAAGACTCCACCTCTCTCTCTCTAACCCATATGTAGTAGCTATTAATTCAAATCTACTGAGGTACCCCTCGATGTCATCGTCTTTCTCAACAAAATGGTCTAAATGAAACCCCATAGCTGAGGTTGAGGCTCCCTGACTAGGCGTAGCATCTGAGGCAAAAGGGCTGGCACAATTTTCAGGAGCATGGCCTTGTAGTTCCAGCTCCCTTAGTCGTAATTAGTGCTCCCTTTGCAATCTTCTATCTTCTGCCTCCCTTTCGGCAGTCAACCTTTTTTCTTCTGCCTCCCTTTCGGCCTTTTTTTCTTCTGCCTCCCTTTGCTGTCGTTTTTCTTCTGCCTCTAATTGGATCCTTTTACTCTCCCTATCTGCCTCCAATGCTTTTGCCTCTTTGTCAGCCTCAATCTGCAACCTCTTAAGTTCTTTATCAGCCTCAAGTTGTAACCTCTTCTCTTCAGCTAACCTCCTATCTTCCCTTTCAATATACTTGTCACATTCAGAAGTTACATACTGAATTAAAACCTGAACCTCCATATTCATCTCCCTCGCCGTTAGCACAGCAGCCGATCTAAATTTTGCTAGGTCAGCCATCATACAAAATAACAATGACCAAGGTAAATCTAATTATATAATGACTAAGGTAATTCTAATTATATAATGACTAAGGTAATTCTAATTAATTAATGGCCAAGGTAATTCTAATTAATCAATCAACTAATTACCACTGGCTGTGAAGATTCACCAACTTTTATTTTGCCCTTTTTATTTTAAGGGACACTTTTTAGATTATACAATCTGTCCCCATTGGTTTAATTCTCCCACCAGGAGATTCCATTATCTTTGATAAACTTAATATCCCTGGACAAGACCCCAATATTTGTAGTGGTTTTGATGGTATTGTATGGTTGTTATGTTACCTAGGGTACTGTATGAGGTCAGTTGTGAAGGCTCCTGAGATAAAAGTTTATGTGAATTACAGAAGGCCCTTCTTACTACCACTACGACCTCAAACAGACTATTCTACTATCATGAATGTTAGTTACGTTAAAAAGTCTAGGGTACTGAAATGTAATGTGTTGTAAAAGAATATACAAACACACACAGGTAATTAATAAGTCTAATAATATTAATAAAATCTATAACACACTGAACTAACTCAGACTGTTTTAGTTTTGAGTTTAACAATTTTTTCTAAATTTATTAGTTCTGAACCAATGTTTTATTTTGGTCAGAACATATGAAATGTTATGGAGTTATAAATGGAATGCATAAATATATGGCATAATAAAATGGAATTTGTGTACATAGGTATTTTATAAGACTGGTTAATATGAATAATATCTATACTGTCTCTGGGAGAACTATTACTGGATGTGCTGTTGGGGTGGTGTCATCACTCCCACTCTGTGATTACAACAAGCTTTGTCCATTGACTTATAGACTGTAGTAAATGTTATATTTCTCAAGAATTCAGTATATAATTGATAGGGGAAATATTTGTGGTGGTTTTTACTACTGGTGAATCTTCAGCAGGCCACGTATTCACTCATCTTGTCTGTGACGATCTGATACAGGATTCCTGTGGCCCACTCCTCTCTGTAGCTGGAATACAATGCTAGGCTGCACCGACACAAACGTTAGGCGGCACACACATCTGCTTGTGTATTCTTGCTTAAGTATGTGGCACTACCTTTAGTGCCACAACAGAAACTCACAATTCTGAAACAAAATTTGTGCCATGTGTCAGTACTCTATCCACTGCACCACTCTTACACACAGCACAACACAACAACATTACACAGAATGGGTCAGCTCTCTCTGACCAACATAGCACATCTTACCCAGTTGTTTTCATATAGTACCAGTTCCCCAAGACTGCATTGCATCTGAGATATGTTCAATAGTTTCCTCTTTTCTTCAATAAGATAGGTAATATGTTCCCACTGATCTCAATAATAGATCCGCCTTCCATAGTCTTAGTTAGGCGTCCATATATTTTTTGTTTGTCTCTAGACCCTGAACTTGGGCTGGGGACCTAGAGCGAGCACTTACTTGTCGTAATCATTTTATATGATATGGCAGTATCAATCACTCAAAATATTAAAATATACAAGATAAATGCTTTCATTCTTACCAGAATTCAGAATTGAGAACACAGTTATTACTAGCAAAACTCAGCTGAGCCGCTGGCTATAGTATGGCGTCCCACTAAATTGTATATAATATCTTCTGGGAAAAACACCACTGGAAATAACTGACTGTGTTACTGGACAGACTTATGTCAAATGGCAAAAATGCGCATCTCTATCCCGCTAATATGAATACATTTGTCCAATCACAGACTTCCCTCCTAACTTTTTCAAATCTTCAAACCAAAAGTCAAATTTCAGTCAGATCTCAGTCAAGTATGTATTATTGTCTGTTGGTCCGTCTGTCTCTACTTGGGTTTTCACAAAAACACACTTGTTTCTTGGACCAACTACACGCAAAACCTACACCAATCTGTCTCCTAAGTTATTTTTAGCCACAATTCTCCAACCTTCCCCCTCTCTTTCATTACAGCTAGATTTTGCATTTCCGTGTCTCAAGGACGAAAATTTGAAGCTTTAGTGAAAGTGTGCACAACAATACTGTCCGCCAGTCTGATGTGAACAATACAGTCTTTTGTCAATATCTTCCTTGTTATCTGTCCGTCTGTATAATTTAAAGTATATTATTTCCCTGCTTAAGATGGGCTATCAAACTAGCTAGGTTTTATATTCATAACTTTATTATTAAGAAAAACATATTTTTTCTCAAGGTTAGTTTTTGAAATTTGTTTTCAAACCTTCTCCACGGCGTTTGCCGCTGAATTCAAATAAAACAACCAAGTATCGTAAAACGTCCAAGAAATGACTGTTTTGAATAAGAGCTAAGGTCTTTTCTGTCCATTTCCTTACGTTGTGTTAACTAGTGGCGTGATTTTTTTTTTTTATTACCAATTGCGTCTTTTTGCCCTTTAGGTTCAAACACGTGTTCAGTCATATTTTTCCTTTTTTTATATCTCCGTTATCCTCCCGTCTACAAGGGTACCGTTTCGTCTGCACGTCTAACTAGTTAGTTTGAATGGCGGTGGGAAATGCGGGCATGGGCGAGCATGTATCCTAGTATCTTACGCATTACTTTTATCCCTACAATGTTATCTTTATAATTGGAGATATTTTAACGTTGTATCACGGTAAATTCATCACACTGATATACAGTAGAGTAATCAATAATGGTGAAATACACTTAATTACAATATCAAAGAATAAAATAAAATTACTCTTGACTTAACAACTAGAACTAAAGTCATCACCATGTGGCCGCCATCTTGCTATTTTGCTAACAAGTCAATATTATCTAATTTCAAGTGAAATAGTTTCACACTATATTTGCCTTTCTGATGAATGGAATAATCGCTCTTAAACTTTCACATCTATCTATCTATTTATTTCATTAACCATTAAAACAGACACGCTCAATATAACTTCAGAATTATAGAACACTAATGCTATTCTAAATTAACTCACGTGCTCAAGGCATTTACAGATTGAGTCTGGTGTCTAACTTCGTTTCTCTCTCGTCTGGGCGGCTTTTGCAAAATAGGCCCGTTCGCCGCCCGCTATCTCTTTTATAAGCCCAGGTCGAATCACTCAATTTACTGCGCGGTGCGTAGTAATTGCGCCACCCAAATAACACTCGCGATATTTTCTTTATTAGGCACGAAAACACAGATATGGCCCACAATTATCAAATATAACACATCACAACTAATTCTTAGGCTTTATTATGGCCTAAACTAATACATCTTCATGAAGACTTTTCACATCCCAGAGTGCTGCGCGCACATAAAAAATATAATGGCGATAAATATGCCTTGAACCTGAAGGGGGAAGCCGGGGTGTCTTTACGTGAAGGGGAAGCCGGGTGTCTTTCCGTGAAGGGGGAAGCCGGGTGTCTTTCCGGCCCCATCACAGTAGATAGATGAAAAATGTTCAATGAAGAATGTCTTAAAAGACATCAAGGTGTACAGATTACACATCAACAAAGGAAACGGGATTAGTTAATGCTTATGTCGAAACACGGAATATGGTAGTTGCGGAATGTACCTATCTTGTAATGCCTTGTGAAGATGTTCAGTCTACGTGTATTAAATGTTGGAATGTCAACAAAGATTTCAAGTTGATATATCTATCGTTGAATGGGAATATTGAGATTAATGTTACTGCGTTATTGTGGCTGTCCTGAACCCTGAGGACATTATATATATGAACCCTAGATACAGTGAGAAAACGAGCATAATAATCAACTGAATAATGTACATTTTGACGCCACAGATACCTAAGGAATTGGATCATCCGTCGTAAGAGAAACCCTCCCAGACCAAGTGTTTCGCAGATTCACCCATCATAAAAGGGATTCAAAATTTCCAGATCAAGTGATTCGAGAGCAAATAACCTAAATTGCTCGTATCCATTCTAAATTGTGCGAGGAGATTGTGTATAACCCAGTTGGGTTCGTGAAACGAAGCTAGTTGTGAGTGAAATGCAGGGAATCTACACCAACCGCCTAAATCGGACAAGTTGTGTGAAGAAGGGCCCTCACCACCAAGAAGTGACAAAAACCACAGCTGCAGGACCCCCTTATATCAGTTAAGTGCTTATAAAAAGGCACCAGCAACCGGACATAATTTTCTGAATTATATCCTCATACTAAATCTCCGTGAAGAGAAAATTTGATTACAATATAAAATTCACCAGCAATACATTTATTTTAAACTGTTAATACTAATTGATTATTAAATTTGTTACATGTTATTTTAAAACTAAACAAACATAGTTGATTCAGTTATTACATGTATGAAAGCAAACGTATGAGCATTACTATTTAATATATATATATATATATATATATATATATATATATATATATATATATATATATATATATATATATATATATATATATATAGAGAGAGAGAGAGAGAGAGAGAGAGAGAGCGAGAGAGAGAGAGAGAGAGAGAGAGAGAGAGAGAGAGAGAGAGAGAGAGAGAGAGAGAGAGAGAGAGAGAGATATTTACCTCTAAACAGAGCTATACCATTATAAGAGGAAATTCGCTGAATTAACTCAGCTAGGGGCTTGAACGGGCTAAAAACCATTGCATGAATCCTTCACAAAAGGCGACGAACAGATATAAGTTAACACATGTTCAGCGCTAAGCAGCATTGCTCTTGACTTCTGAATTATCTTGTGAACGCTCCCTTAAGGTAAAAGTGTCATTACTCTTCTAACTACATCTCTGTCAAGAGTAATCTTGTGCGAAGGTAGACACCTTTGACGACCCATTTAGATACTCTTGAGTTTTGGCCACTGTTGGACCACTACTGCAAAGCAGGGGAGGCAAGCCGTGACAAGTTTCTTGATGTTTGCTCTGATCCACCGTCAACCATTAGTTTATTTAATGTTTACTCTGACCCACCGTCAACCATTAGTTTATTTAATGTTTACTTTGACCCACCGTCAACCATTAGTTTATTTAATGTTTACTCTGACCCACCGTCAACCATTAGTTTATTTAAAGTTTACTCTGACCCACCGTCAACCATTAGTTTATTTAATGTTTACTCTGATCCACCGTCAACCATTAGTTTATTTAATGTTTACTCTGACCCACCGTCAACCATTAGTTTATTTAATGTTTACTCTGATCCACCGTCAACCATTAGTTTATTTAATGTTTACTGTGACCCACCGTCAACCATTAGTTTATTTAATGTTTACTCTGACCCACCGTCAACCATTAGTTTATTTAATGTTTACTCTGACCCACCGTCTATCATTCATTTCTTGATAGCTCCACCGCCGACTATCGACAGTTCATTTCTTTATGTTTCTACCATCGACTATGTACCGTTAATTTTTTGATGTTTACTTGGACCCATTGTCTTCCGTTTGTTTCTTGATTTTCACTCTGACCCACTGTTTACCATTCCTATTTGATGTTTACTCTGACCCACCGTCTACCGTTCATTTCTTGATGTTTACGTTGACCCATTGTCGTCGTTAGTTTCTTGATGTTTACTCTGATCCACTGTCAACCGTTCATTTCTTGATATTTACTCTGACCCACCGTCTACCGTTAGTCTCTTGATATATGCACAGCTGACTTTCTACCAATCACTTCTTGGTTTTTTACTCTGACCCACTGTGAACCATTTATTTCTTGATGTTTACTCTGACCCACTGTCAACCGTTCATTTCTTGATGTTTACTCTGACCCACCGTCTACCGTTAGTCTCTTGATATATGCACAGCTGACTATCTACTAATCACTTCTTGGTGTTTACTCTGACCCACTGTGAACCATTCATTTTTTTATGTTTACTCTGACAGACTGTCTTCCGTTAGTTTCTTGATGGTGGAAAGAACTTGAGATGATGGCATGTGACTGGAGGATTCTGGTATGTCATTTGTTGAAGGCCTATGCTTCTTGAGGAGCTGAAAGTTACTGATGGATTGACTGATTGATTGATTGATTGATTGATTATAAACGTAAAATAACATAGTTGTTATGGGGTATGTTTGATCCCCTTTTGAACAATGGGCTCTCTATCGTATCATCATTATCGTTATCCTTTGTGTTCCTGACGGAGCATTGAGCCACAACAGTAGCTGGGTCCCCCCTTGCTGAAAGCCTACACCTAACATTCACATGCTCCACCAGTGGTGGTTTCTGTGGCAATTTGTTTGACATGATGAGGTTGCTAGGCTCATGCACAACCTCATATGAGTCACCTTATAAGACAAGTCTGATGGTGTAATAGACCTGTTCTTTAGTTGTCTCTGTATCACTTAGAACATAACAAAATAGTTTAAGCCGGTCCTGGGGCGCGGGGTGGTGGTGCTTCAAGGTTTAAAGCAGGGATTTGGAGCAATCACATTTTTTTTAATTTCTCCGCTACGGCATAGATAATGACTGCTCCAGCTCCGCTACGGCATAGATAATGACTGCTCCAGCTCTGCTTCGGCATAGATAATGACTGCTCCAGCTCCGCTACGGCATAGAAAATGACTGCTCCAGCTCCACTACGGCATAGATAATGACTGCTCCAGCTCCACTACGGCATAGATAATGACTGCTCCAGCTCTGCTTCGGCATAGATAATGACTGCTCCAGCTCCGCTACGGCATAGATAATGACTGCTCCTTCTCCGCTACGGCTCCTTTGCGAGCTTTTTTTAAATTTTTAAATGAGAAGTTTTTTTTTTAAATACGCATTGTTACTTTGAAAAAAAGGGCACATTATTTATTCCAGAATTCTGAAAGAGTTTAAACTAGCAATAACCCGTCAAAATTGACAGGTTTTTAATTGCAGCCATCTTATCATTTTGATCCATAATAATAAGTCTGCAATATTTTAAATTAAAATTTTGTTTAGAAGAAACAATCAAAAACTTACATTTTAAGGTCATTTTTAAGAAAATGATGAGTTAAATCCATTTCCCTAATGAAACTGGACAGAAGAGTATGCTTGATTGTCTGTTGATTTAATCTGCATCTCCGCACCCTCCCGTCTCCAGTTCATGTACTGTTTATCAATTGTGTTGATGGCTTCTTTCCATAATCAAACTGTTCATGCACACCGTCATTTGCGCAGTTTTCTATTTTCGGGAGAGTACATATAAGAGAAACAATACAATTATTGTCTAACTTTCAACCACAGTTGCACCCCCTTAGCTGTGGTTGAAAGTTAATGTACTCTCTCGAAAATAGTGCGCAAATGACGGTGTGCATGATGTGACCGACCGACGTACTTACGGCGGGAATTATGGTATTGGATGTCACTTAAACTAGAATCATTCCATCATTCTTATTTTCATGTTTCATTCTGTAAAATATTATTATTGAAATAGAATTGTCATTTATAGCCTGTCGTAGTTCATTGAAAATTAACATTAAAGCCGAAGACAGTGGCCATAACTAGCTTGATGAGTTGACATGTTGGAATCGACTCTACAAGCAGTCTGAATGTTGTGTGAGTAGCTGTGAATGGCCTCAAGGACATCCTTAACTTTTAACCTGTGACGGTATTGCCTCCCCCTGCTTTGCAGTAGTGGTCCAACAGTGGCCAAAATTCAAGAGTATCTACTATGGGCTTCAAAGGTATCTATCTTCGCACAAGATTACTCCTGGCAGAGATGTAGATAGGAGGGTAATGACACTTCTATTACAAAGGGATTCTTCACAAGATATTCAGATAAGAGAAAACAATGCTGCTTTGGCTGAGCACGTTAATTCTAGAATCTGCAGACAGCGTTTGTGAAAGACTTAAGCACTTATTAATTTCAGCTCGTTTAAGTTCCCATCCCTGATTTACTCAGTGGAATTCTTATTATTCTGGTAAAGCTCTATTTAGAGTGTGTGTAGTAAATTGACTGAGACAGACATGCAGTAACTTTAAAATTATTAAATCGAAGTTAAATTTGTAACATTACAAATAACAAAATTTAATAATCACTCTAGGTTTTAACAGGTTTGAAAATAAATTGAATAGTTTAGAAGAAAAGTTTCATCATTGATTTATAGTAGAGATGATGGGAAAAAATTCACTTTGGCAGTGTATATATTTTCACTTAGCTGCCAATAGTAGTTTCTGCTCCCGCTGATGGGTTCTGCTTACACTGCTCTCGCTTGTCGTTGGTCAAGGTTAAAGGCGCCGCACGTTCCTATAACGTCAAGGGGTAACGGCCAAGCTAGTCCTGCGTCTGTCTATAAGACCCTCTTATGATGGCGTCTCGCACAACGTCAGCCAACTTCTACCTTCACTTGGTTCCAGAGATAGTACGTTCTGCTGGTACCACCAATAACTATGATAAAGAATATAAACGAAACGCACTCCTCCGTATTGCGTTTCGCGACCCATACTTATGTGCCCCCTCTTCTATTCTACCATCCCATTTATCAGAATTTACCCTAGATGAGAATTAAATTTAATCGCACAGGTGTGGTGAAAATACAATGATGCAACGCTAAAATTCCTCCATTTATAAAGATAACAGTTAAAATGAAATGTAGGGATAAAATTTGGATAAGATACGCTGCTACTTCTTCGCCCACGCCATCGTTTTCTAGTGTCATTGAAAACCAACTAGTTATAACATGAAGACTAACGGCCTATGCGTTTAGACGGGGTAGAAACGGAGATAAAAGGAAAAAATGATGCGGTCTGCACACGTGTTTGAATCTAAAGCCTAGAAGACGCAATTTGTAGTTTTAAAGAAAAAAATTACGCCACTAGTTGACACAATGTAAGAAATGGAACACGAAAAACGACCTTAGCTCTTGTCAGAAACAGACGTATCTTGGACGTTTTACGGTAATTAGTCGTTTTAATTTGAATATAGCGGCAAACGCCGTGAACGTGTAGAAAAACAAATTTCAAGACTAACATGGGAAAAATTATGTATTTTCTTAATAATAAGTTTAGAAGAATAAAAATTAGCTAGTTTGATAGTCCATCTTTCCCTGAGAAATAATATACTTTTAATTACAAAGACGGACAGATAACACGGAAGATATTGACGAAAGACTGTATTGTTCAATACAGACGAGCAGACAGTTATTTGTGCATACTTCTCACTAAAGTTACTTTTGACACGTCCTTGAGACTAACGCAGAAAAACAAATTACATGTGGACAAGGGGCAGATAAGGAGGGTAGAAGCTAAAAATAACTTAGCATAGAAATCTTATACGTAAGTGAGACAAAATTTGTGTAGTTTTTTTTTTTTTGTAGTTTGGTCCAAAACCAAGTGTAATTTTGGGAAAACCCAAGTTCGATCGGACAGACCGACAGAAGTACATTTCACACTAGACCGAAACTGGACTAAAATTGGACATTTAGGTTTAAATATTTAAACTGTAGAGGGGAAGTACTCTGATTGGACGAACGAGTAATATTGTTGACAAAAATTAGCCGGCAAGTGCCATTTGTTGAAGACTGTCCACAGCAACAGATCGTTGATGCTTAGAACTGTGACGCCCAGTAAAGATATATGATATTACAAGTGGGACGCCATAGTATAGCCAGCAGCTCAGCTGAGTTTGTGCTAGTACAACGTATCTGTGTGTTTTCATTTTGAATTGTGGTAAGGGAAAAATTATTAACCTTTTATTTAACAATTCTGAGTGATTGATACTGCCATGTCATGAAAAATGATTACGACAAGTGAGTACTTATTCTAAGTCCCCAGCGACAGTCCAGGACCTAGAGGCGAATGAATAATATGGGAAACCATATCCAAGAATGTAGAATACAGATCTTTATTTCAGGAGATCAGTGGGAACATATCACCCACATTATTAGATGGAAAAAGAGACTAATGAACATATTTCAGATGCAATGCAGTCATAGAGGAATGGGAAACTGGTTCTACTTGATGACAGCCTGGATGAGAGGTGCTGGGTCGGTCAGAGAGATCTGATCTTGTCTTGTTATGTTATATATTATTGTATGTAAACAGGGTGAAGTAGGCAGTGTGTTAACACATGGCCTAATTCTGTGGTTTCAGAGTTTCTTTGTCTGGCACTGTGCTAGTGCCAGATGCTCTGAAGAGATCAAACGGTGGATGACTAGAAGCCTATTAGTTTACCTCAGCAACTGTGAGGAGTAGCCTATCATTTTACCTCAGCAACTGTGAGGAGGGGGCCAAGTGAACATCTTGACTACATCGACACAGGCCAGATAAGTATTGAAGACCTGGCCTGCTGCTGATTCATCAATATAAATAAATAAATTTAAAAAACACTGTGAATAAAGAACTTTGCCACCATTTACCCCTGTTAAAAAACCAATGAACAGTATAACAAGAACTGGGCATGATGATACCACCACGACCCGTCATCCAGTACTAGTTTTCCCAAAGACTCTGTAGTTAGTATCCATATTAACAAATTTCACTTATATATCTATGTACAAATTTTTTCATGTGATCATTCAATTATATGCTCTTTGATTGATATAAATTCATCTTGATTCATACGTCCTGACCATAAGAAAACTTGGCTCAGGACTAAATAAATTTAAAAAAATTGTAAATTTTAAATTTCAACACAGTGTTAATTGACTTGATCATGGAGCTTAGTATTAGACCTAGTGTTTTTACGTGTGTGTCTGTGTACTTAATTACCTGCACACCACATTTCAGTACCCTAGACATTGAACGTAGCTAACATACATAATAGCAGAATAAGTCTGTTTGAGGTCGTAGGTGGTAGCAGAAAGGTATCCTGTAAAACTCACATAAACTTTTATCTTCAGGGACCTTCACAGCTGACCTCATTCAGTACACTAGATAACATAGCAACCGCACTTAATAACATCAAAACCACCACATATATTGGGTAGCTCGTGTCCCGGGATTTAAATTTATCAATTATATAAGGGTCTCCTGGTCCGGGAATTAAACTATTGGGATATAAGCTTGTATAAATTCAACAGTGTCCCTAAAATTAAAAGTAATATTTAAGGTGGAAAGTAAAAGTTGATGAATCTTCACAGCCAGTGGTAATTAATTAATTAGTGTTACTTTGGTAATTAGATTGTGTAATCTATCTTAGAACATTATTAAAGAGTGTGAAACAGAATGGCAGATCTAGCCAAATTCAGATCGGCTGCTGTGCTGACTGCTAAGGAGATGAACATGGAGGGTCAGGCTTTGATCCAATATGTAACTTCAGAATGTGACAAGTATATTGAAAGGGAAGATAGGAAGTTAGCAGATGAAAGAAAATTACAGTTACAAATTGAGGCTGACAAAGAACTTAAGAGGCTGCAGATTGAGGCTGACAAAGAGGCTAAGGCATTGGAGGCAGATAGGGTGGCTGAAATAAAGCGGCTCCAATTGGAAGAGAAGAAATTAGAAGCAGAGGAAAAGAGACAGGCTGCTGAAAGAGAGGAAAAAAGATTGACTGCTGAAAGGGAAGCAGAAGATAGGAGATTACAAAGGGAGCACGAGTTACGACTAAGGGAGTTGGAAGTACAAGGCCATGCTCCTGAAAATGGTGCCAGCCCCTTTCCCTCCGATGCCACTCCTAGTCAGGGAGCCTCAACCTCAGCTATGGGGTTTCATTTAGACCATTTTGTTGAGAAAGACGATGACATAGAAGGGTATCTAAGTAGATTTGAACTTTTGGCTACCACGTATGGGTTAGAGAGAGAGAGGTGGAGTCTTAAGTTATCCCAGGGGCTTAGGGGTACTTTTTATGAAGTTTTTGCTAAAATGAATAGAGACGACCAAGACAATTATGACATACTAAAGCAGGCTCTGTTATTAAGATATGAAAAGAATGGTGAATTTTATCGTAAGAAGTTTAGAAATGCCAAGCTTTTGTCTGGGGAGACATACCACCAATTATCTGCCAGACTGGAAACCTATTTGGAGAAATGGACTGCTCTGGGGAAGACCCAAGATCTCAAAGAAATGATCATGATAGAGCAATTAAGAGAGTCCATGGCTCCAGACCTGAGAAAATTTTTCATGGAACAATGTGCAGAGAAGTTGGGGGAGGTATTGAATGTCGCTGAGAGGTATCAAGCAGCCCAGGCAGAGGTAGCTGGCTCTAAAAAGAAACATATAGAGAATTTTAAGGCCACACAGCACTTTAATAAATTTGATACCAGAGAACAAGGTAACAAAGGTAGGACAAACTTTGATAGGCCACGAAATGATTATCGTGATAGAAACTCACAGTTCAATGACCAAAAATATAATGAAAGAAAACCGTTTAACCAAGGAAAGAGGTGGTGTAAATGGTGTAAGAAGGACAACCATAACACCGAATTTTGTAAAAGGAAACCTTCTAACATTGCTGCAATGAAATCGGGGAACCAGAGATTAAAGGTTAAACCTACTGGACAGCAGGAACCTTATCACCCCCCAGTTTGTGAGGATGTTATTTGTAACGGGGTTACCATAAGGTGCCTATATGATGCAGGTTTGGATTATGATTCAGTTGTGAAGGCTAGCCTAGTGGACCCAAGTCAGTATACCACCGAAACAGTGGAAATACAAGGGGCGACTAAGGACATACCACTCATGACACTTCCCATCGCAAGGATAACGGTGAAAACTCGCTATGTGGATGGAGAAATCAGAGCAGCAGTGATAGATGAACCAATCTACACTCTGATATTGGGGTGTAGATACGTCTTCTTGGGGAATCCCGAGAGACATGTGATCATGGCGACAGTGCAGACCAGGTCACAGTCAAAGGAAGAAGAAGGTGAACCTATAAATGCTCATCCAGAAGAGATGAGGAAGGCGCAGGCTGAGGATAGGACACTCAAACCATGTTTTAAAAAATTGCCCAAATGCCACACACCTCCAAGCAAGGGAGATTATATTATGAAGAACAAATTGCTATACAGGAAGGCCGGAACTGGAACAAATGGTCACAACCAGCTGGTTCTTCCCACTTCATATAGGGATAAAGTGATGGAACTAGGGCATGCAATTCCCTTCAGTGGTCACATGGGGATCAGCGCCACAGGACAGCGTATAGCTTGTCATTACTTCTGGCCAGGGATAACGGAAGATATAAAAAGATATGTAAAATCCTGTCCAGAATGTCAAAGGGTAGCTCCAAAGCATTGGACTGCTCCTGCAACTCTAGGGGAAATGCCCATAGTGAGAACACCTTTTGAGAGGGTTGCAGTGGATATTGTGGGACCTCTCACTCGGACCAAGAGGAGGAACAGTTACATCCATACTCTGGTGGACACTTGTTCTATGTGGGGAGAGGCGGTAGCCCTGTTATCAATTGATTCGAAACATGTGGCAGAGGCATTGCTTACAATATTCACAAGATTAGGATTCCCGCATCAAATCTTGACTGATAATGGCTCACAGTTCAAGGGGAAACTAACGGAAGAAGTTTTTAAGCTATTTCAAGCCAGACACTTTCATTGTAGTCCGTACCATCCACAAGGGAACGGCCAGGTAGAGAGGTTCAATGGGACCCTCATTTCTATCCTGAGGAAGCTGGCACACGAGAAACCTGAAATGTGGGATCAATTTTTGCCCGCTGCGTTGTTCGCGTACCGGGAAGTACCACATAGTTCAACCGGGATGGCACCGGCAACCCTGTTATTTGGGAGGCCAATAAAAGGTCCATTAGAAGCATTGTTGAGGACCTGGACAGATGAGAAGGCAGAAGAGACTGTTACCTCATCATATCAATATGTGAACGAGCTGACCACTCGTCTGAAAGCTGGATGGAAACTGGCAAATGATAATTTGAGGCAAGCCAGGAAGAAACATGCGGCTTATTTTAATAGGAAAGCAAAGGACAGAGAATTAGCTGTGGGAGAGAAAGTGCTTCTTCTACTACCCGGCAGCCATAATAAGTTGCAAATTGGATGGCAAGGTCCATATAAGGTTCTAGAGAAGGTGTCTAGAACAAACTATAAAATTGACAAAAAGGGGAAGGAGAAAATATATCATGTGAACCTTTTAAAGAAGTATCTGGACAGACAAATCCAGGAAGGCACCCCTTTACTGACCTTGGCTATCGCAACTGAAATGAAAAAGGAACCACTCACCTCACATGAATACCCATTACACCCCTGTGATCAAAATTAGAGTAGTTAGCAGGCGTAAGGAGTTAATTTTATCTATTTGTATAACTGGTTTTAGAACTTGCATTAGTGCATGTTCTCAGGTGGGGAGATGTGTGGTGAAAATACAGTGATGCAACGCTAAAATTCCTCCATTTATAAAGATAACAGTTAAAATGAAATGTAGGGATAAAATTTGGATAAGATACGCTGCTACTTCTTCGCCCACACCATCGTTTTCTAGTGTCATTGAAAACCAACCAGTTATAACATGAAGACTAACGGCCTATGCGTTTAGACGGGGTAGAAACGGAGATAAAAGGAAAAAATGATGCGGTCGGCACACGTGTTTGAATCTAAAGCCTAGAAGACGCAATTTGTAGTTTTAAAGAAAAAAATTACGCCACTAGTTGACACAATGTAAGAAATGGAACACGAAAAACGACCTTAGCTCTTGTCAGAAACAAACATTTATTACAAATAAGGGAACTATCCTGTTCTCACTGTTCTAGTCTACTATCATTTACTGGACACAGTATTAAGGTCCTAAGGGTCTTGTTGGATTCGGCCTATACTGCTTGATAGAAATACAACAGAAGTGATTGCGTCATTAATAGGCTGAACTGCCCATGGAGGACTTCTGGTGTCGTGTATTGTGGTTCGCACTATTGACCTGCCATTGAAACATCATTTTTTGATGATGCGTAGATGGCAGAGCGGATAGTGTGATTCGCTTGCATGGCTAGGCGGGGTTGTCGCACGGAAGGTCCAGTGTTCAAATCCTGGGTAAGCCACTCATGTCTGTTGTTTTTCTGTTGTCTGGTGTTCTACTTCTTTATTTCCTGCGAGTGCCTGATAACATACCTTTATATTTGTTTCATATTAATTTATTGTCAGAAACAGACGTATCTTGGACGTTTTACGGTAATTAGTCGTTTTAATATGAATATAGCGGCAAACGCCATGAACGTGTAGAAAAACAAATTTCAAGACTAACATGGGAAAATTATGTATTTTCTTAATAATAAGATTAGAAGAATAAAAATTAGCTAGTTTGATAGTCCATCTTTCCCTGAGAAATAATATACTTTTAATTACAAAGACAGACAGATAACACGGAAGATATTGACGAAAGACTGTATTGTTCAATACAGACGAGCAGACAGTTATTTGTGCATACTTCTCACTAAAGTTACTTTTGACACGTCCTTGAGACTAACGCAGAAAAACAAATTACATGTGGACAAGGGGCAGACAAGGAGGTGTAGTGGTTTTTGATGTTATTGTATGGTTGTTATGTTACCTAGTGTACTGGATGAGGTCAGCTGTGAAGGCTCCTGAGATAAAAGTTTATGTGAATTACAGAAGGCCTTTCTGCTACCACTTACGACCTCAAACTGACCTATTCTACTATAATGAATGTTAGCTACGTTAAAAGTCTAGGGTACTGAAATGTAATGTGTAGTTAATAAAATACACAGACGCACACATGTAAACAATAAGTCTAATAATAATAATAAACTCTATAATACACTGAACTAACTCTTGCTGTTAAAGTTTAAGTTTGAAAATCTTTTAAAATTTATTCGTCCTGAACCAATTGTTTCTTTTGGTCAGAACATATGAAATAATATGTATTTTTCAATGAAATGCATATATATATTGCATAATCAAATGTAATTTTTGTACATAGGTGTATTATTACAATGGTTAATATTAATAATATCTACAATGTCTTGGGAAAACTAGCACTGGATGTTTAGTTGGGGTGGCGTCATCATGCCCAATCTATGGCTACAAAGTTCTTTGTACTTGACATATGGACTGATATTAATGTTTCTATAACAAGATTTATTTCTTTATTTATGGTGGAAATAGTTTATGAATCTCCAGCAGGCCAGGTTTGCACTTATCTGGCCTGTGACGATGTAGTACAGAATTCTTGTGGCCCACTCCTCTCAGTAGCTTGAGTAAAATGTTAGGCTGCACAGACACCCGCTTTTGTACTTCTACAAAAGCATCTGGCACAATCGTAGTGCCAGATCAGAAACTCTGAAACAAAATTTGTGCCATGTGTCAACACTCTATTTACTGCGCCACTCTTACACACAACACCACAAAACAACACTACACAGATTGGGTCAGATCTCTCTGACCAACTTATCACATCTCACCCAGTTGTTATCAAATAGTACCAGTTTCCCAAGACTGCATTGCATCCGAAATATGTTCAATAGTTTCCTCTTCCATTCAATAAGGTGGGTGATATGTTCCCACTGATGTCAATTATAGATCCGCCTTCCATAGTCTTAGATAGGTTGTCATATATTATTTGTTTGTCTCTAGGCCCTGGACTGCTGCTGGGGACCTAAAGCAAGCACTTACTTGTCGTAATCATTTTTCATGATATGGCAGTATCAATCACTCAAAATATTAAATTAAACAAGATAAATGCCTTTTTTCTTACCACAATTCAGAATTGAGAACACAGTTACTTAGTACTAGCAAAACTCAGCTGAGCTGCTGGCTAGATTAGGGCGTCCCACTGATTTTTATTTAATATTTTCTGGAAATCACCCCTAGCAGTAAAGAACTGTGTTAATGGACATTCTTCTATCAAATGGCACAAGTGTGCGTCTCTTTCTCAATAATATGAATGCTTTTGTCCAATCAGCGGACTTCCCCTCTAACTTTTTCAAATATTCAAACTAAAAGTCAAATTTCAGTCCCGTCTCAGTCTAGTATGTAGTATTTTTTTCCAAAATTACACTTGTTTTTTGGACTAACTACATGAAAAAACTACACAAACCTGCCCCACTAAGTTATTTTTAGCTACAATCCTCCGACTTTGCCCCTCGTTCATCTGCAGTTTGATTTTTGCATTTTTAGTCTCAAGGACGCCAAAATGTTAAATTATAGAATAAAAGATACACCAGAATATCTAGTGGTGTAGATATTTTCCTATAACTGACCTCGAAACCCTCGAATCGGTCGGTTGGATAGGAGGGTTGATCAGTGAGTTAACAATTCACTATCGTAAAACAAGCTATTGTTACCGAAACAGAACCAGGCTCGACTGTAAACATGACTCACTCTAATATCTTGGGGGCTAAGGAGATTTTTAAAATTGGATACTGGAATGTAAGAACTATGTATCAAGACGGAAAATTGGAAGAAGTAATTAAAGAAATGGATAATTATAAGTTGGACATATTGGGTGTCAGCGAGTGTAGATGGACGGGGAAGGGCATAAATATATTTCAGAAGAAAAAAAACAAATTATATACTCTGGTAGTAATGATAATCGTCACACAGAGGGAGTAGCCATCTTAATGACACAGAAAGCAGCAGCATCGCTTATCAGCTGGGTACCTATTAATGAGAGGCTAATATTAGCTAGATTTCAGACAAGATTTTTCAAGCTCTCAATTGTATAGATTATCTAACATTTGGAAATTGCGATCATTGAATATACATACCAAGCTTCGTCTGTTTAATTCAAATGTTATCTCAGTGTTAACATACGGCTGTGAGAGTTGGAAAATAACAAAATCATTGGAGAACAAGCTGAATACATTCGAGAACAAATGTCTTAGAAAACTCATGAACATCAGTTGGAAAGAATTCAAGACTAATCGACAAATAAGAGAAGACTCTAGGCAGAAATATGTCTCCGACTATATAAGGAAAAGACGATGGTCATATATCGGTCATGTCCTACGAATGCAAAACAACAGAATACCACTACAGGCGCTCACTTGGGTTCCTGAGGGTAAGAGGAAAAAAGGAAGACCAAAAGACACACTCAGAAGAACAATAATAAGAGAAGGAAGAACGTTGGGCCTAAATAATGTGCAAGAGCTAAGAGGAGTGGCGTCACAACGAACAACCTGGAGAGCACTGGTTTCTGCCTTATGCGCCGTGTTTGGTGCTTAAAGAATTTATTATTATTATTATGCACAAAAAACTGTTCGCTAGTCTGATTGGAACAATACGGTCTTTCGTCAATATCTTCCGTGTTATCTGTCCGTCTGTATAATTAAAAGTATATTATTTCTCTGCTCAAGATGGGCTATCAAACTAGCTAGGTTTTATTTTCATAACTTTATTATTAAAGAAAACCCTACTCAAGGTTAGTTTTTGGAATTTGTTTTTGAACCTTCGTCCACGGCGTTTGCCGCTGTATTCAAACAAAACAACTAATTACGGTAAAACGTCTAAGATACGACTGTTTCTAACAAGAGCTAAGGTCGTTTTTCTACCAATTCCTTACATTGTGTCAACTAGTGGCGTAATTTTTTTTCCTTTAAACTACAAATTGCGTCTTTTTGGCCTTTTAGATTCAAACACGTGTTCCGAACGTCATAATAATTTTTTTCTTTTATCTCCGTTTCCCTCCCGTCTAAAAGGGTAAACCGTTTAGTCTGCACGTTCCAACTAGTTAGTTTCAATGGCGGTAGAAAACGCTGGCGTAGGCGAGAATGTATCCTCGTATCTTACGTATAATTTTATCCCTACATGTTATCTTACCCGTTATCTTTATAATTGGAGATATTTTAACGTTGTATCACGGTAATTTCACCACAGGAGGGTAGAAGCTAAAAATAACTTAGCATAGAAATCTTATACGTAAGTGAGACAAAATTTGTGTAGTTTTTTTGTAGTTTGGTCCAAAACCAAGTGTAATTTTGGGAAAACCCAAGTTCGAACGGACAGACCGACAGAAGTACATTTCACACTAGACCGAAACTGGACTAAAATTGGACATTTAGGTTTAAATATTTAAACTGTAGAGGGGAAGTACTCTGATTGGACGAACGAGTAATATTGTTGACAAAAATTAGCCGGCAAGTGCCATTTATTGAAGACTGTCCACAGCAACAGATCGTTGATGCTTAGAACTGTGACGCCCAGTAAAGATATATGATATTACAAGTGGGACGCCATAGTATAGCCAGCAGCTCAGCTGAGTTTGTGCTAGTGGAAAACAACGTAATCTAAAACGTGGATGACTAGAAGCCTATTAGTTTACCTCAGCAACTGTGAGGAGTAGCCTATCATTTTACCTCAGCAACTGTGAAGAGGGGGCCAAGTGAACATCTTGACTACATCGACACAGGCCAGATAAGTATTGAAGACCTGGCCTGCTGCTGATTCATCAATATAAATAAATTTAAAAAACACTGTGAATAAAGAACTTTGCCACCATTTACCCCTGTTAAAAAACTAATGAACAGTATAACAAGAACTGGGCATGATGATACCACCACGACCCGTCATCCAGTACTAGTTTTCCCAAAGACTCTGTAGTTAGTATCCATATTAACAAATTTCACTTATATATCTATGTACAAATTTTTTCATGTGATCATTCAATTATATGCTCTTTGATTGATATAAATTCATCTTGATTCATACGTCCTGACCATAAGAAAACTTGGCTCAGGACTAAATAAATTTTAAAAAATTGTAAATTTTAAATTTCAACACAGTGTTAATTGACTTGATCATAGAGCTTAGTATTAGACCTAGTGTTTATATGTGTGTGTCTGTGTACTTAATTACCTGCACACCACATTTCAGTACCCTAGACATTGAACGTAGCTAACATACATAATAGCAGAATAAGTCTGTTTGAGGTCGTAGGTGGTAGCAGAAAGGTATCCTGTAAAACTCACATAAACTTTTATCTTCAGGGACCTTCACAGCTGACCTCATTCAGTACACTAGGTAACATAGCAACCGCACTTAATAACATCAAAACCACCACAACAGGATAAACTTTCTTTACATTAAAACTGAATAGCTTTAGCTTTACATTACGTTTAAATGAAAAGGTTAATAATACAGATAGAGTCTGTTTACATTTACATCTTCACTGATTGAAAAATGTTCACAATATAAATTGAATATGTTTTCATTTATGTTTGCACGGATTTGAAAAGTTTGAAACTTCCATTAATTTAAAAATGAATATTTTCACACAGACATTTCCACTGGTTTAAAGCTTGAAAACTTACATTAATTTTAAAAGAATATGTTTATATGGACATTTACGCTGCTTTGAAACTGTAAGTATTTATACTTAGAATGTACATCATTTATTTCATCTTTCCCTCCCTGCTTCGTATGGAACTTGGGACTACTTTCCGCTTTTAGTTCTAATTAAGAAACTAGCAATAAAGCAATCACTAGCCCGTGCAATGGTGGTTCGTGAATCTTCATTCTATATGCTGAGGTTGCCAACCTCAAATGACTTGGACATCCATTAGCGATTTTTACACATTAAACTTCACATGGTAATATACATATATATGTTAGTTCACATGTTAGTAATAAAATATAGAATGTAAAATCACAACTTACGCCAATCCTGGCTCACATAATTTTTGCTCAGATGAATAACAGAGACTTGAGTCGGCCTCTTACACGCGTCTAGGGCGTCGTTGTTTTAACAATAGACTCCCTCTCTGACTCCGTGTGGTCCTTCAGTTTCCTCAGTCCCGGTTTCCTTATTTAATATGAAAGAGATTTTCTGGGCTATGTAAGTCCGTCCAAAATTCTCCAATAAAAGCTGTCCGGTATGGTAAGAAGGAATTCTGAATTCTAATTCTGGCAAGTCTGGGGTTGTCTTGGCAAGCGTGAATCTCACAGTAGAATAACACTGAACGTGTCAGGTTATATTCCCGGTCTCCACTCATCTGTTTGTTATGGAGTTAAACAAACGCTCCAATCATTTTCAAACAGGCGTGTGAGGGTGTGGTACTTTCAAAATATTCCATGTGAAATAAAGTGCGTAAAGCAAAAGGTCGCGTATTAACATATATAGCAATACGACATATGATGCCTTTCGTACAGACTTGCGAATATGTCGTTAACCTCATATGACAACTTGTGTCAAAAGTAACAATTCATTACTTTATCAGAAAGTAATCTCTTATCTGTGTCTGTCCATCAGTTGTCTCCCCGTATTCCAAGCTTTGGTGATGCTTGCACCCGTCTTATCGGTGATTAGGCAGATAGCGCTGGGCGATGTACGTGTTAATCCATAGCGGCCAAGCTTGGTACAAGGGAATTTTACCAACCTGCCTCTCGTAATGTTATCTCTACCTCTCCTTGCAAATGTGAGGTGTTTATCATCCACAAGGAGTGTCAGATTACAGACAAGACACAATATACTGAAAGTAGTAAAAGAATACTTGAAAATATAAACTGTCTGCTACATAGTATAGAAAGAAAGAAAGTGCGACAATTGAAAGCACGCAATAAAATCAGCCCCACAAATGCACCGATTACTGCTGGAGTGAAAGAGAGATTGAGAGGGGTCGCCTCATTCTGTTACACAACCTACCAATAAATTTCATCACCTCACAATCTTCACTATCACTTTCTCCCCAATAATGATTCATTCAGTACAATCATGATTCACAGAAACCAGAAGGCGTCTTTCTTGTTTATCCAGTTTCTTTCAACGTCATCATCGTCTGACGAGCTTATCAGCATCATCATCATCATCATTCCATTTTTGCTCCATATGGCGCATGGGTCCTGACTGTTCACGACTCTTGCTTTATTGACCTTGAACTTACATTGTTTGAGCTCACCATTCACTTCATTCTCTACCTTGCACGTCGCCAATTTCTTCTTCGCTCGTTCCAAAAGCTCAGCTTTCGACCTTTAAAATCCCAATGTAAAGACATCATTGAGAAATATTTTCGTAAATCGTCTGTCATTGTCATGTAGGCAGATTTGAATTTGATGTTGATGCAATGGCTGAATTTGCTTGTACTGTTACCGCTACCAAATGTTTTTGTTTTCTATTTCCTTCCAAAAGTATTAAACAAAAAGAGTGTTAAATTTTTTCGCCTCCATAATGTACCTGCTTGTATATACTAGCGTGAACGGTGGTTTGGTTTTGATGGAGCGAAAGAGTGTGGAAAAATGGTTTGGGAAATATAAATGAGTTTGGTTACAGATTATTGTCATTGTTGCAGGGAGATAAGATGAGTGAAGTAAGGCTTTGTCGTAAGGGAGGAAACTCCACATATTTCGGTTGATGGATAAAAGTGCTGGATTATGGTTAAGTAGATTTAGTGGGTCAGCAATTATGGTGTAGAAAATTAGCATATGACGAGTTTGTAGTAAGCCTTGAAGAAGAGGGTACGCTGTTCAGGTAAAACATTCAAAGGGGGATAATGTAAGATTTATGTCCCTTGCGGATTTGAGTGAGTTGGAAAAAAAAAGTACGCACGGGAAAGTTGAGATGCGTGAACACAGTTTAGGGGGAACAAAGAAAAATGAGAACGGGGTTGTTTAGGGCAGTCGGGTTTGAGACGCGCTATGCGTAGGAAGGAAAAAGGGTTTTCTCCCAAGTGTTAAAGTTAGACTTGAGAAACGCGCTCAGCGTAATAGATGTGTGAGAAAACATACTCAGTCTTAGATGATTAGCAAGATTTATGCTGTGAGAAAAAGAGTGTATAGAAAACGCTCAGTACGTTATGTACCATAAATTGGTGTACGGCAGTATTTTTATTGTGATAGTATTTTATTCTGAGGACATGATAGATGTGAAAGAAAAGAAAGTGTATTTCGTTTGAGAACAAACCCAGGTACGTTGAACACTTTTATATATCAGTAACATGTGTAGCTCAGCAGACCAGGTCTGAGCAGAGAAGAATAATAGATGAAAATCTTGGCAAAGTGACAGCCCTGGCGGTAAGGCCAGTTTTCTCTTAGTGAGATATACCAAGAGACATATGAAAAGAAAAACATAAATAAAATAAACAGTCAGTACAGAAGAGAGACAAGAAGTTTCTACCTGAAGAATTATAGGATATTGGGATAGCTGAAGAAAGCAAGTAATAAGAAAAGAAATTGCAGTTTTGAATATTGAATACTTTTGTTGCTGAAGAAGCTGTTGTTATGAAAGACTGCTAACCTTGTTAATAAAGTTCAACCTTTGACATCTTCACTGTTATTACTAAGGTAAATTCGTTTGAAGCAGCAGAGAGTATGAGAAAATATCTTAGTCAGTCTGAGAGAAGGAAGTTTGTCACATTTACCTTACAACAACCTTAAGCCTTAAGATTTATTGATTACTAATTGTTTTTATTACTATCTACGGGGGTTGCATGCATGTCGTACAAGGCAACTAGTATAAGGTTGTACATTGGGCTGGCAAACTCATCATGTGAAATAAATTCCCACAGAACACACGGCTGCACGAGCACGTGAATGTTAGGAGCAAGCTTTCTGCAAGGAGACCAACTACATGCTCCGGATAGGAGAGCTAAAAAACTGACGATGATGATGATGATGATGATGATGATGATGATGATGATGATGATGATGATGATGATGATGATGATGATGATGATGATGATGATGATGATGATGATGATGATGATGATGATGATGATGATGATGATGATGATGATGATGATGATGATGATGATGATGATGATAATTAAGAAATTTGATGGAAAGGAACTGATTTATTTTTAAATAATTTGACATTATTTAACAAAACGATATTTCTAATTTTAAAAATTCAAATGCAGCCAATATTTATGTCGTAAAAAAGTGTTGTATTCTGAGTAAACGATCAGTCTGACCTGTTATCATGCTTGTGTACATACTTCTTTTCATTTAAAATTGTTATATTTAGTTGTCCGATTTAAATTAACCCGGAAAATGTATTGGGGAACAATTAGAACATTATTTCAAGTTTCGTACAAAACAAACAATTAAATATTTTATTTCATTTCTATAAATTTAGGATAAAATCATTAATTTTGGTTTGAAAGTGAGCAGTCAAGATATTATGTGCTTTGACACCAGCTCCCTTCCCTAAACTCCTAAAAAACCCTTCATCCCTTCCTAAAAAACTCTTAAAAATCCTTCCTCCAAACTCCTTAAAAATCCCCCTTCCCCTAAATCCTTAAAAAGTTACCTTCCCAAACTCCCTTAAAAATCACCTTCCCTAAACTCCCCTTAAAAAATCCCCTTCCTCTAAACTCACTTAAAAATCCTTCCCTCTCCTAAACTCCTTAAAAATCCCTTTCCCCTAATCTTAAACAAACCCCTAAAAATCCTTCCCCCAAACTACCTCCCTTAAAAATACCTTCTCCCTTTAAAAATTTCCCCCTTAAAAATACCTTCCTAAAACCCTTAAAATACCTTCCCTCTATAAACTATCTTTAAACTCTTAAAAATACCCTTCCCCCAAACTCCTTAAAAAACCCCTTCCTAAACTTTTAAAAATACCTTCCCTAAACTCCTTAAAAAAACCCTTCCCCTAAAACTTAAAATAAAAAAATCCCCTTCCCTAAACTCTTTAAAAATCCTTCCCCAAAATCCTTAAAAACCTTCCTCCAAATCCCAAATCCCTTCTAAAACAAAACCTTCCCTAAACTCCTTAAAAATACCTTTCCAAACTACCTTAAAAAACCTTCCTAAACTCCTTAAAAAAAAACCATTCCCCCTAAAATAAACTTCCTTTAAAAATCCTTCCCCTAAACTCCTTAAAATCCCTTACTAAACTCCCTTAAAAAATCCTTCCCCTAAACTCCTTAAAAAAATTTCCCCAAACTCTTAACCTTAAAAAACCTTCCCCTAAATCCTTAAAAGTTGTTTCCTTTAAAAATACTTTCCCCCAAACTCCTTAAAAATACCTTCCCTAAACTCCTTAAAAAATCCCCTTCCTAAACTCCTTAAAAATCCTTCCTTCCTCAAAACCCCTTAAAAATACCTTACCCAAACTTCCCTTAAAAATACCCTTCCCCTAAACTCCCTTAAAAATCCTTTCCAAAACTCCCTTAAAAATACCTTCCCTAATCTCCCTTAAAAATCCTTCCTAAAATCTTTAAAAATCCTTTAAACTCCTTAAAAATCCTTCCCTAAACTCCCTTAAAAAATCCTTCCCAAACTCCTTAAAAAATCCTTCCCTACAAACTCCTTAAAAATACCCCTTCCTAAACTCCTTAAAAAATACCTTCCCTAAACTCCCTTAAAAAAACCTTCCCCCTAAAACTCCTTAAAAATCCTTCCACCCTAAACTCCTTAAAAACCCCTTCCCCTAAACTCCCTTAAAAAAACCTTCCCCCTAAACTCCTTAAAAACACAACCCCCCTAAACTCCTTAAAAAAATCCTTCCCTAAACTCCTTAAAAACCCCTTCCCCTAAAACTCCTTAAAAATACCCTTCCCTAAACTCCTTAAAAATACCTTCCTAAAAAACTCCTTAAAAATACCTTTCCTAAACTCCTAAAAAACCCCTAAACTTCCCTTAAAAATCCTTCCCCCAAAACTCCTTAAAAAACCTTCCTAAACTCCCTTAAAACTCCCCTTTCCTAAAACTCTTAAAAATCCCTTCCCTCAAACTCCTTAAAAATCCCTTCCCCCTAAACTCCCTTAAAAATACCTTCCTCCCCAAAACTCCCTTAAAAAAAACTTCCTTAAAAATCCTTAAAAACTCCTTAAAAAAACCTTCCCCTAAACTCCTTAAAAATACCTTCCCCTAAACTCCCCTTAAAAACCCCTTCCCTAAACTCCTTAAAAAACCCTTCCCCCCTAAACTCCTTAAAAATCCCCTTCCCCTAAAACTTCCCCTTAAAAATACCTTCCCCCTAAAACTCCTTAAAAAAATACCTTCCCTCAAACTCCTAAAAAACCCTTCCCCCTATAAACTCCTTAAAAATCCCTTCCCCTAAACTCTCCTTAAAAATCCTTCCCCCTAAACTCCCTTAAAAATCCCTTCCCCCCAAAACTCCTTAAAAATACCCTCCCCTAAACTCCTTAAAAAACCTTCCTAAACTCCTTAAAAAACCCCTCCCTCAAAACTCCTTAAAAATCACTTTCCCCTTAAAAAACTCTCCTTAAAAAAACTTCCCCTTCCCCTTAAAAAACTTCCCTTAAAAAAAACCCTTCCTAAAAACTCCTTAAAAATACCTTCCCAAAACTCCTTAAAAAATCTTTCCCTCAAACTCCCTTAAAAATCCTTAAACCTAAAAACTCCCTTAAAAAAATCCCCTTCCTAAACTACTCCTTAAAAAACCAAAAAAATCCTCCTAAAAAACTCCTTAAAAATCCTTCCCCTAAACTCTTAAAAATCCCTTCCCCTAAAAAACTCTTAAAAAAAATCCCCTTCCCCCTAAACTCCTTAAAAATACCCTTCCCCTAAACTCCCCTTAAAAATACCTTCCTAAAAACTCCTTAAAAAACCTTCCCTAAAAAACTCCCTTAAAAATACCCTTCCTAAAACTCCTTAAAAAACCTTTCCAAAAACTCCTTAAAAAATCCTTCCTTAAAACTCCTTAAAAAACTTCCCCCCCTTAAAAAATACCCTTCCCTAAACTCCCTTAAAAATCACCTCCCCTAAAACTCCCTTAAAAATCCCTTCCCCCAAACTCTCCCTTAAAAAACCTTCCCCTCCCTTAAACTTCCTTAAAAAATTCCATACACCTTAAAAAAATCCCTTCCTAAACTCCTTAAAAAAACCTTCCCCTAAAATTTAAAAAAATTCCTCCCCCTAAAACTCCTTAAAACTCTTAAATCCCTTCCCTAAACTCCTCTTAAAAATCCCTTTCCTAAACTCCCTAAAAATACCCTTCCCAAAACTCCTTAAAAAACCTTCCTCCAAAAACTCCTTTAAAAAACCTTCCCTAAACTCCTTAAAAAATCCCCTTCCTAAACTCCTTAAAAATCCCTTCCCTAAAATCCTTAAAAATACCCTTTTCCCTAACTCCCTTAAAAATCCCACCTTCTAAAACTCCCCTTAAAAAATCCCTTCCCCTAAACTTCCTTAAAAAACTTCCCTAAACTCCTTAAAATCCCTTCCCTAAAACTCCTTAAAAAATCCCCCCTTCCCTACTCCCTAACTCCTTAAAAAAACCTTCCCTAAAACTCCTTAAAAAACCTTCCAAAACTCCTTAAAAAAACCTTCCCCTAAACTCCCTTAAAATACCTTCCCTCAAAACTCCTTAAAAAACCTTCCCCAAAATCCTTTCCCCTTCCCTAAACTCCCCCTTAAAAACCCTTCCTAAAACTCCTTAAAAACTACCTTCCTAAACTCTTAAAAAACCACCTTCCCCCTAAACTCCCTTAAAAATCCTTCCTTCTAAAACTTCCTTCCCCCCCAAAACTCCTTAAAAAACCTTCCCCAAAAAACTCCTTAAAAAACCTTCCTTAAAAAAACCCCTTAAAAAAAATCCTTTCCCAAAACTCCTTAAAACCCCCCTTCCTAAAACTCCTTAAAAACTTCCTCCTAAACTCCCTAAAAAAAATAACCAAACTAAACTCCTTAAAAATCCCTTCCCTTAAACTATTCCCCTAAAAACTCCCTTCCCTCCCTAACTCCTTAAAAAATCCCTTCCCAAACTCTCCCTTAAAAAAACCCCCCCCAAACTTCCTTAAAAACTCTACTTACCCTTAAAAAATCCTTAAAAAATCCTCCTTCCTCCAAAACTCCCTTAAAAAAATCCTTCCTAAAAAAACTCCTTAAAAACCTTACCCTTCCCCTAAAAACTCCCTTAAAAACCATCCCTTCCTAAAACTCCTCCCTTAAAAAATCCCCTTTCCCTAAAAAACTCCTTAAAAAACCCTTCCCCTAAATCCCTTAAAAATCCTTCCTTCCCATTCACCCTTAAACTCCTTAAAAAAAAACTTCCTAAAAAACTCCTTAAAAATCCCTTCCCCTAAACTCCCCTTAAAAACCCCTTCCCTAAAACTTCCTTAAAAATCCTTCTAAAACTCCCTTAAAAACCTTCCCCAAAATCCTTAAAAAAACCTTCCTAAAAACTCCTTAAAAAACCTTCCCTCTAAACTCCCTTAAAAAACCTCCTCCCCTCAAAACTCCTTAAAAATCCTTCCCCCTAAACTCCTTAAAAAACCTTCCCCTAAACTCCTTAAAAAACCTTCCCCTTCCTAAAAAACTCCTTAAAAAACCCCTCCCCTAAACTCCTTAAAAATCCTTCAAAAACTCCTTAAAAAACCCTTTCCCTAAACCCCTTAAAAAAATCCTTCCCTAAACTCCCTTAAAAATCCCTTCCTAAAAAAACTCCTTAAAAAAACTTCCTAAAACTCCTTAAAAAACTCCTTCCTTAAAAATCCCTAAAAACTCCTTAAAAATCCCCTTCCCTCCTCCTAAAAATCCTTCCCTCAAAACTCCTTAAAAAAACCTCCTTCCTAAAAACTCCCTTAAAAAATCCCCCCCTAAAACTCCTTAAAAATACCTTCCCCCCTAAAAAACTCCCTAAAAAATCCCCTTCCCCAAAAAACTCCCTTAAAAATACCCCTAACCCCCTAAAAAAATCCTTAAAAAAACCTTCCCTAAACTCCTTAAAACCCCTTCCCCTAAACTCCTAAAAAAAAACTTAAAAAAATCCCTTAAAAACCTTAAAACTTAAAATCCCCCTAAACTCCTTAAAAAACCCTTCCCTAAACTCCTAAAAAAAAAACCTTCCTAAAAACTCCTTAAAAAACCTTCCCCTAAACTCCCCTTAAAAAACCTTCCCCTTAACTCCTTCCTTAAAAAACCCCCCTCCCAAAACTCCTTAAAAATAACCTTCCCCAAAAAACTCCCTTAAAAAACTCCCTTCCCAAAAACTTCCTTAAAAAAAACTTCCTCCCTCTTAAAACTACTTCCCCAAATCTTAAAAACTTCCTTCCTAAAATCCTTAAAAACTAACCCCCTACCCTTAAAATACCTTAAAAACTCCTCCCTTAAAAATCCCCCTTCCTAAACCCTTAAAAATCCTTCCCCTAAACTCCTTAAAAAAAAACCACCCAAAACCCCTTAAAAAACTTCTAAACTCTCCTTAAAAAAACCCTTCCCCAAAAACTCCCTTAAAAATAAACCTTCCTAAAAACTCCCTAAAAAACCTTCCTCCCTAAACTCCTTAAAAAATCCTTCCCTAAACTCCTTAAAAACTTCTAAAAACTCCTTAAAATACCTTCCCCTAAACTCCTAAAAAATCCCCCCCCTAAACTCCTTAAAAATACCTTCCCCTAAAAAACTCCTTAAAAAATCCCTTCCCAAAACCCCTTAAAAACAAACCTCCTTAAAAAAAAACTTTAAAAAAACCTCCTTCCCTAAACTCCCTTAAAAAAACCTTCCCCCTAAAACTCCTTAAAAAACCCCTTTCCAAAAAATCCTTCCTTAAAAAAACAACCCCCTAAACTCCTTAAAAAAAAACTCCCTAAAACTCCCTTAAAAATACTTCCCCAAAAAAACTCCCTAAAAAAATCCCCCCTAAAAACTCCTTAAAAAACCCTTCCTAAACTCCTTATCCCTAACTTACCTAAACTCCTTAAAAATACTTAAAAAACCCCCCCTTAAAAAAACTTCCCTTAAAAATCCCTTAAAAACTCCCCTTAAAACTCCTTAAAACTCCTTAAAACCCCCCTAAACTCCCTTAAAAAAACCTTCCCCCTAAACTCCTTAAAAAAAACCCCCCTTCCTAAAAACTCCTTAAAAAACCCTTCCTAAAACTCCCTTAAAAAACCTTCCCCTAAACTCCTTCCTTTAAAAATACCCCTAAACTCCTTAAAAAACCCCTTCCCCTTAAAAATCCTTCCCCTTAAAACTCCTTAAAACTCAACCCTTCCTAAACTCCTTAAAAATCCCCCCTCAAACTCCTTAAAAAACCCCTTCCCCTAAACTCCTAAAAAAACCTTCCCCCTAAACTCCTTAAAAATCCTTCCTTCCCTAAAAACTCCTTAAAAAACCTTCCCTAAACTCCTTAAAAAACCTTCCCCTAAACTCCCCTTAAAAATACCTTCCTCCAAAAACTCCTTAAAAAAACTTCCCTCAAAACTCCTTAAAAACCTTCCCTTCCCTAAACTCCCCTTAAAAACAACCTTCCCCAAATTCCTTAAAAAAACCTTCCTTCCCCTAAACTCCCCTTAAAAAACTCCACTAAAAAACCCTAACTCTCCTTCCTAAAAAACAAAAAAAAACCTTCCCTAAAACTCCTTAAAACTATCCCTTCCTAAACTCCTTAAAAAAAACCTTCCCAACTCCTTAAAAAAACCTTCCTTCCTAAAACTCCTTAAAAAACCCCCTTCCCTAAACTCCTTAAAAAACACCCTTCCTAAAACTTCCTTAAAAAAACCTTAAACCTTAAAAACTCTTAAAAAAACCCTTCCTAAACTCTTAAAAACCAACTCCCTCAACTAAAAAACAACCCTTCCCTAAAATCCTAAACCCTAAAAAAATCCTCAAAAAACTCCTTAAAAAAACTTAAAACTCCCTTAAAAACTCCTTACCCCTAAACTCCTTAAAAAACCTTCCAAAAACTCCTTAAAAAACCTTCACCCTAAAAATAACTCCTTAAAAAATCCCCCTAAAATCCCCTTAAAAATCCCCTTCCTAAACTTCCTTAAAAAAAAACTTCCCCATCTTAAAAAAACAACCTTAAAACTAACCTCCCCTAAAAAACTCCTTAAAAACCCCCTAAACTCCCTTAAAAAACCCTTCCAAAAAACCCCTTAAAAAACTTCCTAAACTCCTTAAAAAAAACCTTCCCAAAAAACCCCTTAAAAATCCTTCTAAAATTAAAAATCCTCCCTAAAACTCCCCTTAAAAAACCCTTCCCCCTAAACTCCTAAAAAAACCCTTCCAAAACTCCTTAAAAAACCAAAAAAAAACCCCCCCCTCCTTAAAAACCCCCCTAAAACCAACAAAAAACTCCTTAAAAAACCCCTTCCCTAAAACTCCTTAAAAACCCCTTCCCAAAAACTCCTTAAAAAACCTTCCCAAAAATCTACTTAAAAACCTTCCCTAAAACTTAAACTTCTCCTTCCCTAAAACCTTAAAAACTTCCCTCCCCAAAAACCCCTTAAAAAACCTTCCCCCTAAACTCCTTAAAAAACACCCTTCCCCCTAAACCCCCTTAAAACTCCCCCCTAAACTCCTTAAAAAACCTCCTTAAAAACCAATCCTTCCCTTAAAACTTAACTCCTAAACCTCCCCTAAACTACATATCTAAATTCCCCTTAAACTCTCCTTAAAAAACCTCCCCTCAAACTCTTAAAAAAAACCCCTAACACTACTAAAACTCCTTAAAAAATCCTTCCCTAAACTCCTTAAAAACTCCTTAAAAAACCCCCTTAAAACTCCTTAAAAAACCTTCCTTCCTAAACTCCTTAAAAAACCCCCTTCCCCCTAAAACTCCTTAAAAAAAACCTTCCTAAAACCCCCCTTAAAAAACTTCTAAAAAACTCACTTAAAAAATTCCCCTAAAAACTCCTTAAAAAACTTCCCCTAAAACCAAAACTCCCTTAAAAAATCCCCCTAAACTCCAAAAACTCCCTTAAAAAAACCCTTCCTTAAAAACCCCTTAAAACTCCCTTAAAAAACCTTCCAAAAACTCCTTAAAACTCCTTACCTTCCTCCAAAAACCTTAAAAACCTTAAACCTTCCCCCTAAAAACTCCTTAAAAAAAACCCTTCCCTAAAAAACTTTAAAAAAACCCCCAAACTTAAAACTCCCTAAAAAAAACCACTTCCCTAAAAACTCTTAAAAAACTTCCCTTCCTCCTAAAAACTCCACCCTTAAAAAAACCCCCTAAAACTCCTTAAAAAACTTCCCTCAAAAAACTCCCTTAAAAAAATCCTTCCTAAACTCCCTTAAAAACCTTCCTCAAACTCCCTTAAAACTCCCCCCTTCCAACAAACTTCTTAAAAAACCCTTCCCAAACTCCTTCATAAACACCCTTAAAAACCCTTTCCTAAAAACCCCCTTAAAAACCTTCCCCTTCCTAAACTCCCCTTAAAAAAAATCCCCTTCAAACTTCTTCCTTAAAATACCCTTAAACTCCTTAAAACCCTTCCCCAAAACTAAAAACCTTCCCAAACTCTCCTTAAAAAAACCACTTCCCTAAATCAACCCTTAAAAAACCTAACCCCCAAAACTCCTTAAAAAACCTTCCTTCCCAAAAAAAACTCTTAAAAAATCCCTTCCCAAAACTCCCTTAAAAAAACCTTCCCCTAAAACAACCTTAAAAAACCCTTCCTAACTCCCTAAAAAAAACCATTCCCCTAAAAACCCTTAAAAAAACCTACCCAAAAACTCCTAAAAACCATCCCCTTCCCTAAAATCCTTCCCTTAAAACCTTAACCCTTACCTTCCTAAACTCCCCCTTAAAAAACCTTCCCCCTAAACACTACCTTAAAAAACCTTCCCCTAATCAAACTCCCTTACCCAAACATCCCTTCCCCAAAACTCTCCAAACTAAACCTTCCCACTCCTTAAAAAAATCCCTTCCCTAAACTCCCTTAAAAAACCCTTACCCTAAAACTTCCCTTAAAAAACCCAACCTTCCCTAAACTACCTTAAAACAACCTCCTAAACTCCTTAAACACCCTTCCCTAAAACCTCCTTAAAAAAACCTTCCCCTAAACTCCTTAAAAAACTCCCTTCCTAAACTCCCTTAAAAAAACCCTTCCTCAAAAAAACTCCCTTAAAACCCCCTTCCCTAAAACAAAAAACACCTTCCCAAACACCCTTAAAAATCCCCCTTAAAAAAACCTAAACTCCTTAAAAATCTTCCCCTAATCAACTCCTTAAACACTCCTTCCTAAACTCCTTAAAACAATACCATTACCCTAACTCCTTAAAAAAATACACCCTTCCCTAAAACTTAATAAATAATTCAAAAAAAACCCCTAAACCCTTAAAAACCCTTCCCCTAAACTCCTTAAAAAAACCCTTCTACCTCAAACTCCTTAAAAACCAAACCTTCCCCTAAAACCCCCTTAAAAACCCTACCTAAAACCCTTAAAACCCTCAAATCCTTAAAACACTCTTAAAAAACCCTTCCTAAACTCCCTAAAAACCTTCCTTCCTAAAATCCTTAAAAAACCTCCCAAACCCCTCCCTAAAACTCCCTTAAAAAACTCCCCTATACTCCAAACTCTAAAAACACCCCCCTCACCCTCAAAACTCCTAAAAAAACCCCCCTTCCTAAAAACCCCTAAAAAAAAACCAAAAAAACCCCTTAAAAAAACCCTTCCCTTAAAAACTCCTTAAAAACCTCCTTCAACTTCAAAAAAACCTTAAAAAACCCCTCCTAAACTCAACCTTAAAAACTCCCTTAAACAACACTTTCCCCAAAAAACTCTTACAAAAAACCCACAAAAAAATAACCCCCTAAAAAACCTTCCCTAAAACCTTAAAAAACCCATTAAAAAAAAAACAACTAAAAACTACACTCCTTAAAAAACTTCTTAAAAACCCTCCTACCAAACCCCCCCAAAACTCCTTAAAAACCTTTAAAAAAACTCCTTAAAACTCCCCTTCCTACTAAAACTTCCAAAATCCTAAAAAACTTCCCCCTAAACTCCTTAAAAAAAAACCCTTCCTAAAACTCACTTAAAACCCACCTTCCCCCAAAACTCCTTAAAAAAAACTTCCCAAAAACTCCTCAAATCCTTCCAAAAACTCCTTAAAACACCCCCCTAAACACCCTAAAACTTACCCTAAAAAACCTTCTTAAAATCCTTAAAAAACCCTTCCCAATCCCCTCCCTTAAACCCCCCAAAACCTTAAAAACCCTTAAAAAACTTCAAACACAAAAACAAAAAAACCATCCTTAAAAACCAACAAAAAAAAAAAAAAACCCCTAAACAAACCCCTTAAAACCCAACTTCCCCACTAAAAAAAACCTAACCACTCCCCAAAACCTTAAAAAACCCCCTTCCCCCCCAAAACTACCCCTTAAAAAAAAATCCCTTCCAAACAATCCCTTAAAAAAACCCTTAAAACCCTTAAAAAACCTTCCCTCAAATCCTTAAAAACCCCCCTTAAATCTCCTAAAAAACCCCCCCCTAAAACTCTAAAAAAAACCCTTCCCAAAAAACCCCCAAACTCCAAAAAACTACCTTAAAAAACCAACTAAAAACCCTTAAAAAAAACCCCCCAAAATCCCTAAAAAAACCTTCCAAAACTCCTTAAAAAACATCCTAAACCCCCAAAAAACACCTCCCCTAAACATCCTTAAAAAAAACCAAACCTCAAAACTCCTTAAAAAACCCCTTAAACTCCCCCCAAAAAACCTTCCATACAAAAACATCCTTAAAACCACCTTCTCAAACTCCTTAAAAAACCCCACCCTCTAAACCCTTTTCCACAAAAAACCCTAAAATCCCCTAAAACACCTTAAAAAAACCCCTACCAAAAACCCTAAAAAACCCTTCCCCTAAAACCCCTTAAAAACTTCAAACCCCCTCAAAATCCTTAAAAAACCTATCCTCCCACCAAAAATCCCCCACAAAAACTCCCCTTAATTCACCACAAAACTTAAAAAACCTACCTTCCCATCCCTTAAAAACCCACTCCATAAACCCTCAAACAAACCCCATCTAAAACCACTTACCCCTCCCCCAAAAAAAAAACCCCCAAAACCCCTTAAACAACCCCACCAATCAAACTCCTAAAAAACCAACCTACCTAAAACTCCTTAAAAAAAAACCCCCTAAACATCCTTAAAAACACCCTAAAAAAAAAAAACACTCTAAAAACACCTTTAAAAATCCCTAAAAACAAACCACCCTAAACTCCCCTTAAAAAACCTAAAATAACAAAACCCCTAAACAAAACAAACAAATCCCAACCAACCTAAAAACCCCCCCCTTAAACAACCACCCTTAAAAAACCCCCCAACTCTAAACTAAACCCTTCCATAACCTTAACCTCCCACTACCTTCCCACAAAAAATCTTCCAATCTTCCCCTTAAAAACCTTCCCCTCATCCTCTCCCCCCCCCCTAAAACCCCACAAAAAAACCCTAACCCAAAACCCTAAACTCCCCCAAACCCCTTCCCTAAAACCTTACCTCCCTACCCCCTAAAAACCCTTAAAACTTCCCCCCCCTAAAATCCTATCCTAAAAAACCAAACCCCCTAAACCCCATTAAAAAAACCATTCTACCAAAACATCCCACTTAACCCCCCACTCAAACCCCCCTTACCTAACCCAAAAAACCCCCATTCCCAAACAACCAATCCCAACCACAAACCTTACTAAAAACCCCAAATCCTACAAACCCCCCCTCCCACAATCTACCCAACCTAAAAAAATCAATCAAAAAACACCCTACTAACCCCTTACCACCAAACCCAAAAAACCCCCCAACTACTAAAACAAACCAATCCCCCCTCCTTCCCAAATTCCCCCAAAATAACCCTTAACAAATCAATAAAACCTTCAAAAACCCTAAAACATACCCACCTAAAAAAACCCCAAAAAAACTCCCTTAAAAATCTTCCCTTAAACCCTAAAAACATCTACCTTAAAAAAACTACCCCTCAAAACACCTAAAAAACCCCTTAAAACCTCAACAAAAACTTCCCATACCCAAACCAACCCTCCAATACTCCTATCATTACTTCCAAAAACCCTAAACTTTCAAAAAACTCCTTCCCTAACCAAACAAACCCCCCTACAAACTCCCTAAAATAACCCCCCACCCCAAACCAACTTAAAACACAACCTCTCCACACCAAAAACTCACAAAAAAACCACCCAAAAACCCTTAAAAACCCCCCAACACAATTAAACTACCCCCAAAACCAAAAAACCCACCCTTAACCAAAACTTCCTACTAAAAACCCCCCCAATACCCCAACACCCAACAAAAACCAAAATCCTCAAACTACCCAAAACACCCAAAAATCCCAACCCCTCCTTAAACCTAACCCTAAACCCAAACAAAAACTTAAAAAACCCTAAAAAAAACTCCCCCCAACTCACTCTTAAAAAAAAACCCTTAAAAAAACTACCCCTCAAACACCCCACAAACCCCAACCCCCAAAAAATCTACCCCCTTCTTCCATAACAAATTACCCCCAAAAAAACAAAAACCACTAAAAAAAACCCTCTACCCTACCCTTTTTACCAACCACAAAACCCTAAAAAAACAAAAAAAACACTCCCAAACACCAACCCTCAAAAACCATTAAAACCCCAAAAACCAACACTACACCCAAATCCAACCTAAAACCCCAACCCCAAAAAAACCCTATAACAAAATAAACCTAACCCCTTAAAAACCCATTAACACTTTAAAACCCCCCCCACCAACTAAACCAAACATTAACCTTTCCCTAACCCCCACCAAAACCAAAAACCATTCCCCTATTCCCCAAAAAACTCTCCCTAACTTCCCAAAACACCCTTACCAAAAACCCACCTTCAAAACCCCCCAAAAAAACCACCCCCTTCCAACACCTAAAACCACCCCAAATTTCCACCAAAAACAAAACACCCTAAACCCACAACCATAAAAAAACCAAAAACTCCAAACCCCACTACCCCAACCCCCTATAACACCTTAAAAAACACCAAATCAAACAACCTTCCATCTTCCCCCCCCTTACCCAACAAAAACCTATAATCCACTTCCTAAACCCAAAACCCCAAACACAACCCACCCACTCCCTAAAACACCCTCCCTAAACAAAAACCCAAACTAACACCCAAAAACCAAACCATTCAACACCCAAACCCAAAAAACCCCAAAACCCCAACCAAACCAACTCTAACCCTAACAACCCCCTAACACATCCAAACCCCATACCAACCCCAAACCAAAACCACACCCTTACCCCAACCTCCTTACAAAAAACCAAACATTAAACCCCTTAAAAAACCACCCATACAACCCTCCTAAAAAAACACCAAAAAAATCCCCATAACCACCAACCCACATCCTTAACCCCCCCCTAATTAAACCCAACAAAAAAAAACCCCAAATTCCCAAAAACCCACCACTAAAAACTACTCAACAAAAACCACCAAAAAACACCATCAAACCATAAAACCCACTAACAACCCAAATAAACCAAACCCCTAACCAACCCCCCCAAACCACCCCTAACTAACCCCCCCCCAATTCCAAAAAACCCAAATTTCCCCCCCAACCCAAAAACAACCCAACCCACCCCCTACCCAACCCCCCAAAAAAAACCAAAAACCCAAAAACAAACCCCAAAACCCCTACAACAACCCCCACACCCAACACCACAACCCACCCACCACACCCCAATTACCCCCACCACCACCCCCCACCACCCCCTACCCCCATACCCCCCCCAAACCCCCACCAATTCCCCCCCCCACCAAAACCCCCCCCCCCCCCCAACACCCCCCAGCCCACCCACCCCAAAACACCCAAAAACCACCCAAACCCAACCCACCAAAACCCAACCCCCCAAACCCCCCCCCTACAACCCAACCAACCCCCACAAACCCCCCCCCAAAACCCCCCCCCACCCCCCCACCACACCCCAAAACCCCCATAACCCCCTAACCAACCTAACCCACCAACAAAACCCCCCTTCAAAACCCCCCCTAACCCCCCCTAACACCCCACCACCCCCCACAAACCCCCACCACAAAAAACCCCCACCCCAACCACCCCAAAAACCCCAAAAACCCACCCCCCCCCCAAACCCCCAATCAACCCCCCCCAACCCACACACAAAACCCCCTAAAAAAACCCCCCCAAAACCCCCCCCCCCCACCCCCAACCAACCCCAAATACCCCAACACCCTACCACCTAACCCCACCCCCAACCCACAAACCCCCCAAACCCCCCCCCACCCCCAAACCCCCCCCCCCCCAACCCCCCCCCCAACCCCAAAACCCCCCCCCCAAACCCCCACCCCCAACCCCCACAACCAAAACCCCAAACCCCAAACCACCAAAACCACCCCCCCCCACCATACCCCCACTAACTCACACCCCCCTTCCCCAACCCAAAAACCAAACACATACCCAAACCCAACCCAAACCCCACAAACCCACCCACAACCCCCCCAATTACCAAACAACCCCCCAACCCCCCCCCCCCACCCCCCCCAAACCTACAAAAAACCAACCCAAACAACACCTAACCCCCCCCACAAAACAACCCCCTAAACAACAACCAATAACCCCAAAAAACCACCAAAACCCACCCCCACCAAACAACACCCCCCCCACCCCCCCCCCCCAACCACAAACAACAAACCCCCAACCAACAAACACCACAACCAACCCAACCACCCCCCCCCCCCACCCCACCCAACCCAAAACCAAACCCCCAAACATACCCAAAAAACCCCCCCCCCCAAAAACACACCCCAACACCCCCACACACAACCCCCCAACCACCCCAAAACCCAATCACCCACCACACACACCACCCCACCACCACCCCCAATAAAAACCCCAAAAACCCCAAAAACCACCCCCCCCCCCCAAAACCCAACAAAAAACAACAACCCAAAAACACAACCCCCAAAACCCCCAACCCCACCCCCCCAACAACCAAAAAACCCCCCCCCACCAAAAAACAAACACCAAACACCCCCCAACCCCCCCCAACCCAAACCCCCCAACCCCCAAACCACCACAACCCAAACAAACCACCCCCCCCCACACCACCCACCCCCCCCCCACAAACCCCCCCCCCCCCAACACCCAAACACCCCACACCCCCAACCACAAACCCCAACAAAACCAAAACCCCCCTAACACAAAAACCCACCCCCACAAACCCCCAAACCCACAAACCACCCCCACCCCCCCACCCACCACCCCCAACCCCCCCACCCCCCTTACCCCCAAACCCCCCCACCACCAAAACCCAACCCCACCACACCCCCAACACCCCAAACCCCACCCACCCCCCGCCCCCCCCCCCCCCCAACCACCAAAACAAAACCCAACCATAAAAAAACAACCCCCACCCCCCCCCCACACCCCCCCCCCCCCCAAACCTACCAAAAACAACCACCCAAACCCCCCCCCCCCCAACACCCCCAACCCAAAAACCCCACCCACAAACCCCCCCAACCCAAAAACCCCCAAAAAACAAACACCCACACCCCCCCCCCCAACCCCAACCACCCCCCCAACCCCCACAAACAAACAACCAAACCCCCCACCCACCCAAACCAACCCCCCCAAACAACCCCAACCACCACCCCAACCCTAAAACAAAAAACCTACAACACCCCCAACCCAACACCCCCACCATCCCCCACCCCCCCCCCCCAAACCCCCCCCCAACAACCCCCAACCCAACAACCCAACCCACCCCCCACAACACCAAACCCAAAAACAAACCCCCACAAAAACTCAAAAAACCCCAAAACCAACAAAACCCCCCCCACCCACCCCAAACACCCCCCCCCCCACACGTTAAACCCCCCAAACCCCCCCCCCACCCACCCCCCCCAACCCCCACCCCCCCCCCCCCAAAAACCACAAAAAAAACAAAACACAACCCAAAACCCCACCACCCACCCCAAAAAACCCCCAAAACAACCCCAACAAAAACAAACCACCCCCCCCCAAAACCCCCACCACCCCCCCACCCCCCCCCCTCAACCCCCCCAAAAACCCAACCCCCCCTAAAAAACACAAAACCTAACCCCCAACCCCCCACCCCAACCCCCCACCCCCCCCCCAACCCCCACCCCCCCAAAACAACAACCACAACCCCCCAACAACAACAAACCCCAACCCCCCCCCCCCCAAAAAACCAAACCCCCACCCCCCCCCCCACCCCCAAAAAACCCCCCCACCCAAACCCCCCCCAACCCCACAAAACCCCCCCAAACACCCCCCCAAAACCCAAAACCCCACCAATAACAAAAACCCCCCCCACACCCACAACACCCCCCCCCCCAAAAAAAACCCCAAAACCCAAAAAAACAAAACCCCAACCCCCCCCACACCCCCCCCAACCAACACCAACCCAACCCCCCCCAAAACCCCCCCCACCACCCAACCCAAACAAACCCCCCAACCAACAACCCCCCCCCCCAACCCCCAAACCCCCCCCCCCAACCCAACCCAACCAAACAACACCCCCCAACCCCAACCCACCCCTAACCAAAAACCCACCCAACTACAAACCCCCCCCCCCACCACCCCACCAACACCCACCCCCCCCAACCACAAACCCTACCACCATTCCACCCCCCCCCCCCCCACCCAACCACCCCCAACCCACACCAACCCACACAAACCCCCCCACCCCACCCACCCAAATAAACCCCCCCCCAATTAACAATAACCACCCACCTACACCCACAACCCCTAAAAACCACCCACCACACCACCACCACCAACACACAACCCCCACCCCCCCCCCCACAAAACCCACCAAACCCCCACCCCAACCAACCCCACCAAACCCCAAACCAAAAAACCCCCCTCCCCAAAAAAACCCCCCCCCCCCCCCAACCCCCCCCCCCAACCCCCCCCCCCCCCCCCCCCCCCCCCCACCCCCCCCCCCACCCCCCCAACCCCCCCCCCCCCAACCCCCCCACCCAACCACTAACCCCACCCCCACAACCCCACCCCCCCAAAACCCCACCCACAAACCACCCCCCCCCAAACCCCCCCACCAAAACCCCCCCCACACCCCCAACCAACCAAAAACCCCCCACACCACCAACAAATACTACCCAACACCCCCACAAACCCCCACCCCAACCCCCCCCCCCAACCCACCCCCAAAAACCCCAACCCCCAACCCCCCCCCCCCCCCCCCCAAAACCCCCCCCCCCCCCCCAACCCACCCCCCCCCAACCCCCCACCCCCCCCCCCCCACACCCCCCCCCCCCCCACCCCCCACCCCCCCAAACCCAACCCCCCCAACCCCACCCCCAACCCCCCAACCCCCCACCCCCCAAAACCAAAACCCCAACCCCCCCCCCCCCCCCCCACCCCCCACCCCCACCCCCCCCCCTCCCCCCACCCCCACCACACCCCCACAACCCCCACACCCACCCACCCCCCACCCCCACCCCACCCCCCCCCACCCCCCCCCACACACCCCCAACCCACCAAACAACCCAAACCCCAACCCCCAAACAAAAAAAAACACCCCAAAACCAAAAACACCCAAAAACACAAAACCCAAAACAACATCAAAAACCCCCCCCCAACACCCCCCCCCACCCCCAAACCCCCCCAACCAAAACAAAAAAAAAACCACCAACACAAACCCAAACCCCCACACACCCCAAAACCCCCCCAAAACAAAAAAAACACACCACCCCCCCAACCCACACACAAACTACCCCCCAAACACCCCAAAACCCACAAACCCCCCAAACACCTAAAACCCAAAAACAAACCACAAAACAAAAAAAACCCAAAAACAAAAACCCCAAACCCAAAACAAAACCCCCAACACCAAAAACACACACCCCCCCAAAAACAAACACCCCCAAAACAACCCAAAAAAACACAAAAACAAACAAACCAAAACCAAAACCAAACCCCAACACCCAAAACCACCCCCCCCCCACAAACCAAACACAACACCCAAAACACACAACCCCCCAACCCAAAAAACCAAAAAAACCCAAACCCCCCCAAAAAAACAACAAAAAAAAACACACACCCAACAAAAACCCCCAACCCAACCCCCCACCCCAACCCCACCCCCCCCCCACAAAACCCCCCACCCAAAAAACAAAAATAAACCCCCCCCCCCCCCCCAAAAAAAACCCAACCCCCACAACCAAAAAAACCCCCCCAACCCCCCCCCCACAACCAAAAAAACCCCCCCCCCCCAAACCAAAACACCACACAAACCACCAACAAACCAACCCAAACCCCACAACCCAAAACAAAACCAAAACCCCCCCCAAAAACCCCAAACCCCAACACCCAAAACCACACCCACACACCAACCCAACAACCCAAAACCAAACAACAAAACCAAAAAAAAACCCCCCAAAAACAACCCCAACAACAAAAAACAAAAAAAACCACAAAACCCCCCCCAACCAAACCACAAACCAAACCCCAAAAACCACAACCCAAAAACAACCCAAAACCAAACACACACCAACAAAAAACCAACACCACACCAAAAAACAACACCCAAAAAAAAAACCCCCAACAAAAAAACCCAACCCCAACACCAAAAAAACCCCAAAAACCCAACCCCCAAAACCCCACACCCCCCCCCCCCAAAACCAACACCAAAACCCCCACCAAACAACCCCCCCCCCCAACACAAAACCCCCCCAACACACCACCAACAACCAACCAAAAAACCACAACACCCCCCCAAACACAAACAAAAAAAAAACAAAAACCCCCCCCCCCAAAACCCCCACCCCCCCCCCCCCAAAACCAAAACCCCCCCCAACCAAAAAAAAAAACCCAAAAACCACCCCAACAACCCCCCAAAACACCAAAAAAACCACCCAAACCACCAAAAAAAAACCCCAAAAACCCCAAAACCCCCAAAAAAACCCAACCCCAAAACAAACCCAAAAAAACCCACCCCCCAACACCCCAACCAAAAAAACAAAACCCAAACAAACCACCCCAACAAACAACACCACCCAAAAACACCCAAAAACCCCCAACCCCCAAAAACAAAAAAAAACCCCCAAAAAAACAAAAAAAAAAAAACCCCCCAAAAACCAAAAAACCCCAAAAAAACAAAAACCCCAAAAAAAAAAAACCCCCCCAAAAAAAAACCCAAAAAACCACACCCCCCCCACCCCCAACAAAAAAAAAAAAAACCCCCCCCCCCCCCCCCCCCCCCCCCCACCAAAAAAAAAAAAAAAAAAAAAAAAAAACACCCAAAAAACCCAAACACCCCAACAAACCAAAACAACAACCCAACAAACCCACAACCCCCAAACCAAACCACCAAAACCCCCCCAACCCAAACCAACCCCCAAAACCACAACCACCCCCCCCCAACCAAAAACCCAACAAAACAAAAAACCCAAACCCCCCAACCCCCCCCACAACCCCCCACCCCCACCACCCCCCACAACAACACACCCAACCCCCAAAACCCAAAAAAAAAAAACAACCAAACACCAAAAAAAACCCAAAAAAACCCCCCCAACCAAACCCCAAAAAACCCAAAACCCAACACACCAAAAACCCCCCAAAACCAAACCCCAAAACAACCCCCCAAAACACCCCAACACCAACACCCAAAACCCAACACACCAAAACAAAAACCCCCACAACACCACCCCCCAAAAACAAAACCCCAAACAACCACCCACAAAACACCAAACCCCCCCCCCCCCCCACCCCCCCACAAACAACCCCAAAACAACAACCAAACCCCCCCCAACCAAAAACCAAACAACCCCACCACACAACCCAACCCCACCCCAAAAAACCCAACCAAAAAAAACAACCAAAACCCACACCAAAAAACAAAAACCCACAACCAACCCCCCAACAAACCACCAAAAAAAAACCCAAAACCCCCCCCCAACAAACCACAAAAACCCCCAAAATAACCCAAACACCCCCCCCCCAACCCCCCAACCAAAACCCCCACACCCCCAAAACCCCCCAAACCAAAAACCCCCCAACCCCCCCCCCAAACAAAAACCCCCCCAAACACCCAACCCCACACCCAAAACAAAAAAAACAACCACAAAACCACAACCCAAACACCCCCCCAACCCACCCCAAACAAACACCCCCAAAAAACACCCAAACCCCCAAAAACACAAAAAAACCCCCCCCACAACCAAAACCCCCCCCCAAACCCCCCCAAAAAAAAAAAAAAAAAAAAAACCCCCCCCCCACACACAAAACCCCCAAACAAAAACCCAAAAACCCCACCCCCCATAAAACCCCCAACCACCACACAAACCCAACCACCCCCAAACCCCCAACAAACAACCCCCCCCCCCCCCCACCCCCCACAAACCACAACCCAAAAAAACCCAAAAACCCCCCAACCACCAACCCCCAACCAACCCAACAACACCCCCCCAAAACACCCAAAACCCACCCACAAACCCCCCACAAACCCACAAACCCCACCCCCCACCCAAAAACCCAAACCCCCAAAACACCCACCCCAAAACCCAAAAAAACCCCACCAAAAACCCAAAACCAAAAAAAAACCCAAAAAACACAACCCCCCCCCCAAAACAACACAAACACCCAAAAAAACCCCCCCCCCAAACCCACACACCCCAAAAAAAACAAACCCAACCCCCCCCACCCCCCACCCACAAAAAAAACCAAACCACACCCAACAAACAAAAAAACCCAAAAAAACCCCCCAAAAAACAAAAAAAACACCCCACACAAAAACCACCCCCCCCAACACCAAACCCCAACCCCAACCCAAAAAACCCCAAAAACACCAAACCCCCCAACCCCCCCCAACCCCAAACCCCCCCCCAAACCACTACAAAAACCCAAAACCCCAAAAAACCCCCCCCAACCCCCCCCACCCCCAACACAAACCCCCAAAAAACCCCAAAAAAAAAAAACACAACACCCCCCAACCCAACACCAAAAACAAAACCCACCCCAACAACCAAACCACCCCCACCAAACCCAAACCCAAAAACCCACCCACCCCCCCCACAACCCCAACCCCCCCACCCCCCCCAAAACCCCCCAACCCCCCCCCCCACCCAACCCAAACCCCACACCACCCACACCCCCAACCCCCCCCCCACCCCCCCCACAAAAACCCACACCCCCACACCAACCCCACCCAAAAAAAAAAACACCCCCCCAAACCCCCCAAAAAAAAACCCCACAACCCACAACAAAAAACCCCCCCCCCAAAAAAAACCCCCCCCACCCCAAACCCCACCCCCAAACCCCCCTACACAACCACCCCCCCAAAACCCCCACCCCACACAAAAACCCAACCCCCCACCCCACACCACCACAAAACCAAACCCCCCCCCCAACAACCAACCACCAAACCCAACCCCCACACCACACACACAAAACCCCCCAAAACCACAACCCCCCCCCCCCCCCCCCCCCACAACCCAACACAAAAACCCCACAACCCAACCCAACCCCAACCAAACACCCCCCAAACAAAAAAACAACCCCCCCCCCCCACCCCCCAAACCAAAAAAAAAAACCCCACCCCCCCAACAACCCACACAAAAAACCAAAACACAAAAAAAAAAAAACACAAAACACCCCCCCACCAAACCCCCAACAACCCCAAAACACAAAAAAAACCCCACCAACCCCAACCCCCCCAAAAAAAAAACCAAAAACCCAACACCCCACAAAAAACCCCCAACCACACCAAAAACCAAACCCCCCCCACCCCCCCCCCCCCCCCCACCCCCACACACCCCCAAACCCCCCCCCCCCCCCCCCCCCCACCACTACCCCCACACAACACCCCAACCCAAACCACACACCCCCCCCCACACCAAACCCCCCAACACCCACCCCCACACCACAACCAACACAAAACAAAACACCCCAACCAAACCCCCCAAACAACCCAAACCCCCCCCAACCACAAACCACAAAACCAAACAAAACAACAAAAACAAACCAAACCCCCCAAAAAAAACCAACCACAAAAAACACCACCACACACAAACCACACCAAAAAACCCCAACCACCCAACACACCCACAAAAACAACCCCAACACCAAAACCAACAAAACAACCAAACAAACAAAAAACCCCCCCAACACACAAAACAAACACCCCAAAAAAACAACCCCCACCCCCCCCCCACCCCCAAACCCCCAACAAACCCCAAAAAACCACAACCCCCCAAACCCCCCCAACAAAAAACCCCCCCCCCCCCCCCCCCAAAAAACCCCCCCCCCCCCCCCCCCCCCACCCCCAAAAAAAAAAAAAAACCCCACCCCCCCACCCCCCCAACAACCACCAAACAAACAAAAAAAAACCACCCCCAACCACCCCAAAACCCCACCACACACCACAACCCCAAAAACCACCAACACAAAACCCCAAAAACCCACAACAACCCCACCACCAACAAACCCCCACCAAACCCAAAACCAAAACCACCCAAACCAAAACCCCACCCCAACACCCACCACAACACAACAAAAACAAAAAAAAAAACACCCCCCAAAAACCCCCCACCAAAACAACAAACACACAAACCCCCAAAAAAAAACTAAAAACAAACCCCCCCCCAACCCCACCCCCCACCAAAACCACCCCCAAACAAAAACAACCCAAAAAAAAAAACCCCCCCACCCAACCCCAAAACCCCCCCCAACCCAAAAAACACCCAAAACCCCCCCCAAAACACCCCCACACAAAAAACCCACCCCCCCCCCCCAAAAAAACCCCCCCCCCAACCAAAAAAAAAAACAAAAAACCCCCCCCCCCAAACCCCCCCCACCAAAAAACAAAAACCCAAAACACCAACACACCACCCAACAAACCCCAAAAAAAAAAAACCCCCCCCCCCACCCCCACCAACCCCCCAAACCCCCACCAACCACCAACCAAAACCCAAACCCCCCACAACCCCACAAAAAAAACCACACCAACCCAAAAACACCCCCCCACACAACCCAACAACCCAAAAAACCAAACCCACCAAACCCCAAAACCACACACCCCCCCCCCCAACAACCAAAAACCCACAAAAACCAAAAAAACCAAAACCCCCCAACCCCCCCAAAACCCCCCACAACAAAAACACCCAACCCCCCCAAAACAAACACCAAAACCCCACCCCCCCACCCACAAACCCCCCCACCCCCCCCAAACACCCCCCCCCCCCCAAAACCACACCCCCCCCCCCCCCCCCCCCCCCCCCCCCCCAACCCAACAAAACCCCCCCCCCCACAACCCCCCCAAACCCCCCCCCCACCCCCCCCCCAAAAAAAACACCCCCCCCCCCAACAACCACAAAAACCCCCAAAAACACCCCCCACACCACAAAAAAACCCAAAACCCCACCCAACCCCACCCCACCAACCCCAAAAAAACCAACCCCCCCCCCAACCCCCCAACCCCCCCAAACAAAAAACACACACAACCCCAACCCCCCCAAAAACAACCCAACACAACCCCCCCCACCCAAAAAAAAAACCCCCCCCCCCAAACACACAAAAAAAACCCCAAACAAACCCAAAACCCCCACCCCCCCAAACCCCCAAACCCCCCCCCCCCCCCCAAAACACCCCACCCCAAACAAAAAAACCAACACCCCCCCACCCCAAAAAAAACCCCAAAAAAAAAAAAACCCCCCCCCCCAAAAAACCCCCCAACCCCCCCCCCCCCAACCCCAACCCCCCAACCCCCCCCCCAAAAAAAAACCCCCCCCCAAAAAAAACCCCCCCCAACCCCACAAAAACCCCACCCCCCCCCCACCACCCCCCCAAAAAAAAAAAAAAAAAAACCACAAAACCAAAAACCCCCCCACACCCAACAACCCCAACCCCAAACCCCCAAAAACCCCAACCCACCCACAAAACAACAACACCCCCCCCAAACCCCCCACCAACCACACCCAAACAAAAAAAACCCAAAACCCCCAAAACCACCCAAACCACCCACCAAAAAAAACCCCAAAAAACCCAACCCAAAAACCCAACAACCCCAACCCCCCAACACCCCACAACCCAACAACCCACCCCCCCCCAAACCCCAACCCCCAAAACCCCAACCCCCCCCCCCCCAACCCAACCCACACCCCCCCCCCCCCCACAACCCCCCCCCAACACCCACCAACCCCCAAAACCCCCCACCCAAAAAAAAAAAAAAACCCCCAAAACCCCACCCCCCCCCCCCACAAAAACAAAAAACAAAAAAACCCCCCCCCCCCAAACCCCCAAAAAAAAACACCCCCACAAAAAAAACAAAAAAAAAAACCCCCCCAAAAACCCCCCCCCCCCCCCCAAAAACCACCCACCCCCCAACCCCAACAAACCCACCCCCACCACCCCCCAACAAACCCAAACAAACCCAAACCCCCCCAAACCCCAAAACCCACCCCAAAAACCCCAACCCACCCCCAACCCCAAAACCAAAAACCAAAACACCCAAACCCCAAACCCCAACAAACCCCACCACACCACCAAAACCCCAAACCCAAACCCCAACCAACAAACCCAAAAACCCCCCCCCAAACCCCACCACCCCCCAAAACCCACAACACAAAACAAACCACACCCCCCCCAAAAAAACACACAAACCAAACAACCCCCCCCAACCCACCCCCACCAAAACAAAACCCCCCCCACCCCCAAAAACAAAAAAACAAAAACCCCCCCCCCACCCCCCCAACCCCAAACCCCCCCCCCAACCCCCCCCCCCACCCCCCCCAACACCACACCACCCAAAAACCCCCCCCCCCCCCCCAACCCCCCCCCCCCAAACCCCCCCCCAAACCCCCCCAAACCCAAAACCCCCCCCCCCCCCCCCCCCAAACCACCAAACAAACAAAAACACCCACCCCAAAACCCCCCACAAAAACCCCCCCCCAACACCACACCCACAACACCCCCCAACCAACCACAAACCCCAAAACACCCCCCCCCCACCCCCCACACCCCCAAAAAACAAAAACCCACAACAACAACACCACCCAACCCACACAACACACCCCACACACCAACCCCCCCAACCCCCCAACCAAAAACCCCCCCCAACAAAACACCCCCCCCCCAAAAAAACAAAACCCCCCAACCAACACAACACCCAACCCACAAACACCACCCCAACCCCCCCAACCACACCAAACCAAAAACACCCCCCCAAAAAAACAACCCCCAAAAAAAAAAAAAAACCCCACACACCCCCCCCCCCCCCCCCCCCCCCAAAAAAAAACACCCCAAAAAACCCCACCAAAAAAACACAAACCCCCCCCCCCCCCCCCCAAAAAAACCCCCCCAAACCCCCCCACACAAAAAAACCCCCCCCCACCCAAACACAAAAAACCCCAAACCACCCCAAACCCAAAACACACAACCCCAAACACCCAAAACCCAACCAACCCACAAACACAACCAAAACCCAAAACCCACCACCAAAAACAACAACACCCACCAAAAACCAACCCCAACACAAACACCCCAAAAACAAAAAAACAACACCAAAACCCAACAACCCCCCCCCCCCCCAACCCAACACACCCCCAAAAACCCCACCAAACCCCAAACCAAACAACACCCAAAAAACCCCAAAACCACACACAACCCCCAACCCCCCCCCAAAACACACCAAAAACACAACCCCCCCCCCAAAAACCCCCCCACCCAACCCCAAACCCCCCAAAAAAACACCCCCCCCAAAAAACAACACCCCCCCCAACCCCCCCCACACACCCAAAAAACCAACAAAAAACCCCCCCCCCCCCAAACAACCCCCAAAAAACCCAAACCCCCCCAAACCCCCCAAAAAAACCCAAAAACCCCCCCCACACCCCCCCCCCCCCCCCCCCCCCCCCCCCCCCACACACAACCAAACCCCCACCACACCCCACAACACCCCAAACCACACCCCCAAACCAACCCCAACACACCAAAACCACCCCCCACCACACCCAACACAAACACCCCCCACCAAACCCCCAAAACCCCCCCAAAAAAACCCACCAACCCCCCCAAAACACACCACACCCCCCACCACCACAAACCCCCCAACACAACCCCCCCCCCCCAAACCACACCCCCAAAACCCCCCCCAACCCACCCCCAAACACCCAACCCCAAAAAAAACACACCCAACCAACAAACCCACCCAAAAACCCCCAACACCACCCCCACCCAAAAAACCCCAACCAAAAAAAAAACACACCAACACACCAAAACCCACCCCCCCCAAAAAACCCCACAACACCCAAAAAAAAACCCCCCCCCCCCCCCCAAACCCCCCCAACCCCCCAAACCCACAACAAAAAAAAAACCCCAACAAACCAACACACCCCCCCCCCCCCACCCCCCCCCCCCCCACCCCCACCCCAAACAAACCACCCACCAAACACAACACACCCCCAAAAACCCCCCCAAAAAAAAACCCCCCCCCAAACCCCCCCCCCCCCACCCCCCAACCCACCCAAAACCACCCCACCAACCCCCACCCCAAACCCACAAACACACAACCCCCAAACCCCAAAAACAACCCCCCCCCACAAACCCACCAAAACACCCCAACAAACACAAAAACCCCACACAACCCAAACCACCCACCCCCACACCCCAAACAAAAAAACCCCCCAAACACCCACCAAAAACCCAACCAAAAACACCCCAAACCACACCCCCCCCACAAAACCCAAACACAAAAAAACACCAAAAAAAAAAAAAAAAAACACCAAACCAAACCACCCCCCCCCCCACCCCACCCCCCCCCCCCAAAAAACCCCCAACACCACAAAAAACACCACCCCAAAAAAACCCCCAAACCCCCCCCCCCCCCCCCCCCCCCCCCACAAACCAAACCAAAACAAACCAACCAAAAACCCCCCACACACCACCCCAACAACCAAAACCCCCCCCCCACACAACACACAACCAACACCACCCCAAACCACACCAAACCAAAACACCACACACCCCCCCCAAAACAACACAACCACCCCCAACAACCCCCCCCCCCCCACAACCAACCCCAACAACCCCCCAAACCCCAAAGCACCACCCCCCCCACCCCACAACCCCCCCCCCACAACCCACCAAAACCCAACCCCCCCCACACCCACCCCCCCCACACCCACAACAACCCAAACAACCCACCACACCACAACCCCCCCACCCCCAACCCCCAAACCCAAAAACAACAACCCCCACCCCAACACCCAAAAAACCAAACACACCCAAAACCCCCCAACCCCCCCCCCCAAACCACAAAAACACCCCCCCCCACCCCCCCCAAACCCCCAACACACCCCCCCCCAAAACCCCCCCCAAACACACAAAAAAAAAAACAACACCAACCCCCAAAAACCCCCCCCCCCCCCCCAAAAAAACCCCCAAAAAAAAAACCCACCCCCACCCCCCCCCCAACACACCCCCCCCCCCCCCCCCACCCAAACCACAACACCCAACAACCCCACCACCACACACAAAAACCCCACCCCACCAAACCCAACCCAAAAAAAACCCAACCCCAAAACCCAACCCAACCCCCCACCAACCCACCCCCAACCCCCCCACCCCCCAAAACCCCCCCAACCCCAAACCAAAACCCCCACCCCACCCAACCCAACCCCCACCCAAACCCACAACCCCCCCCACCCAAAAACAACCCCCCCCCCCAACCACCCCCCAACACCCCCCCCCACACCCCCCCCCCAAAAACCCCAACCCCCCCAACCAACCCCCCCCCCCCCCCAAAACACCCCCACCCCACCCCCCCCCCACCCCCAAACCCCAACAAAAAACCCCCAAAAAAAACCCCCCCCCCCCCCCCCAAACCAAAAAAACACAAAACACAACCCCCCAAAACACAAAAAAACCCACCCACAACCCCCCCCCCCCCCCCCCCCCCAAACACCCCCCCCCCCAAACCCCACCACCCCCCCCCACCCACACCCCCACCAACACCACAACACCCCAACCACCCCCCAACCAACCAACCCCCAACCCCCCCCCCCAAAACCCCCCCAAACACCCCCCCCCCCAAACCCAAACCACCCCCAACCAAAAACAACCCAAAAAACCCCCCCAAACCACAACCAAACACACACAAACCCAAAAACCCCCAACCCCCCCCCCCCAACCCAAAACACCCCCCCCCCCCCACCACACCAACCCCCCCCACCACCCCCCAACCCCCCCCCCCAAAACCACACCAACCAAACCCAACCCACCCACCCCCCCCACACAACCCCCCCACCCCCCCCCCCCCCCCCCCCCCCCCCCAAAAAAAACAAAACCCCCCCCCAAAACCCCAAAAAACAAAAAACACCCCCCCCAAAACCCAAAACCAAAAAACCCAACCCCCCCCCCACCCCCCCCCCACCCCCCCCCCCCCACCCAACAAAAACACCCACCCCAAACCCCCCCCCCCACCCAAAAAAACACCCCCCCCCCCCCCCCCAAAAAACCAACCCACCCCCCCCCACCCCCCCCAACCAAACCCCAACACCAAAACAAAACAAAACCCCCAACCCACACCCACCCCCCAAAAAACAAACCACCACACACCCCAACCCCCCACCAACACCCCACAACCAAAACAACAACCCCCCCCCCAACCCCAACCCCCCCACCCCCCCCACCCCCCACCCCCCCAAAAAACCCCCCCCCCCAAACCCCAAAACCCCCAAAACAACCCACCCAAACCCAAAAACCCCCCAAAACCCCCCACCACACCCCCCAACACCCCACCAACCCCCCCCCCCCCCCCAAACCCCCCACAACAACCCCCCCCCCCCCCAAACCCCCCCCCCCCCACCCACCCCAACACACCCCCCCCCCCCACACACCAACAACCCCCCAAAACCAAAAACCCACACCCCCAACAACCCCCCCCCCCCCCCCAAAAAACACCCACACCCCACACCCCCCCCACCCCCACCCACCCCCACCCCCCCCCCCCACCCCCCACCCACCCCCACCCCCCCCAAACCAAAACCAACCAAACCCAAACCCCCAAACCCCCACCCAACCCCCACACCCCCAACCACAACCCCCCCCACCAACCCACCCACCCCAACCAAACCCACAAAACCACCACCCAAACCCCCCCCCCCAACAAAAACCACAACAAAACCCCCCCCCCCCAAAACAAAACAACCAAAACCCACCCCCCCACCCCCAAAACCCAAAAAAACACACCCCCCAAAAAACAAACAACAACAAAACCCCCCCAAACCCCCCCCCCCCCCCCCCCACCACACCCAACCCCCCCCCCCCCCACCCCACACAACCCACCCAACCCCCCCCCCCCCCCAACCACACCCCCCCACACACACACCCCACCAACACCCCAACCCCAAAAAACCCCCCCCCCCCCCCCCCACCCCACAACCCCACCAACCCCCCCCCAACCCCCCCCCCCCCAAAAAACCCCCAACAAACCCCCAAAAACAACCCCCCACAAAAAAAACCCCCCCCAAACACAAACACCCCAACCCACCCCAAAAAACCCAAACACACACCAAACCCCCAAACCCCACCCCCCCCCCCAAACCCCAACCCCACCCACACCAACAAAAACCAAAACCCAACCCACCCCCAAACCCCCCCACCCCAACAAACCACCCCCCAACACCCACCCCCCAAACCAAACCCAAACAACCCCAAAAAACCCAAACAAAACCCCCCCCCAACCCCAACCCACCCCCCCCAAACACCCCACCCCCCCCCCCCCCCACAAAACCCCACAAAACACCACACCACCAACAACCAAAAAACCCCCCCCCCCCCCACACAAAACCCCCCCCACACCCCCCAACACCCCCCCCCCAAACAACCAACCCCCCAACCCCCCCCCCCCCCCCCCCCCCCCCACAACCAAACAACCCCAAAAAACCCCCCCCCCCCCCCCCCCCCCCCCCCCCCCCCCCCCCCCCCCCAAACCCCCCCCAAAAAACCCCCCCCCAACCAACCCCCCCCCCCCCCCCACAACACCACAAAAAAAACCCCAAAAAAACCACCCAACCAACCCCCCCAAAACCCCAACCCAACACCCAAAACAACCAAACCCCAAAACCCCCCCCCCCCCCCCCAAACCCCCCCCCCCCAACCAACCCAACCCCCCAAAACCCACCCACCCAACCCCCACCCCCACCCAACCCCCCCAACCCCCACAACCCCCCAACCCACCCCCACAACCCAAACCAACCCCACACCCAAACCCCACCAAAACACCCCCACCAAAACACCCCCCCCAAAAAACCCCCCCACACCCCCACACACAACCCCCCCCAACCCCCCCCCCACCCCCCCCCCCCCCCCCCCCCCCCCCCCACCCCCCACCCACCACACCCCCCCCCCCCACCCAACCCCCCCCCCCCCCCCCCACCCCCCCCCCCACCCACACCCCCCACCCCCCACACCCACCCACACACCCCCCCCCCCCCACCACACCCCAACCCCACCCCCCCCCCACCCCCCCCACCCCCCCCCCCACACCCCACCCAACCCACCCAACACCAACCCCCCCCACCCAACCCCCAACCCCCCACCAAAACACCCCCAAACCCCCCCCCACACCCCCAACAACCACCAACCCCCCACACACCCCCCCCCCCCAACCCCCATCACCACCACCACCACCCCCCCAACCAACCCCCCAAACCACCAACCCCCAACACCCCCACCCACACAACCCCCACCAACCCCCCAACCCCCCCCCCCCACAACAACAACCCCCCCCCCCCCCCCCCCCCCCCCCCCCCCCCCCCCCCACCCACCCAACCCCCCCCCCCCCCCACCCCCCCCCAACCCCCACAACCAACCCCCCAACCCCCCCCCCCCCCCCCCCCCCCCCACCCCCCCCCCCCCCCCCCCCCCCCAACACCCCCCAAAAAACACCCCCAACCCCCCCACAACCCCCCCCCCCCCCTCGCCTGCCAACGAATGCGCACCACACCCCCCCACACCCACCACCACCCCCCCCCCCCCCCCCCCCCCCCAAAAACCCCCCCCCCACCCCCCCCCCCAAACCCCCCCACAACCCAACCAAACCCCACCCCCCACCCCCAACACCCCCCCCCCAACCCCACCCAACCCAACCCACCCCCACAACCCCCAACACCCAACCCCCCCCAAACCCAACCCCCCACCCCCCCCCCCCCAACCCCACACCCAACCCACACCCCCCACACCCACCCCCCCCACCCCCAACCCCCAACCCCAAACCCACAAACACAACCCCAACCCCCCCCCCACCAACCCCCCCCCCCCCCCCCAACCCCCACACCCCCACCCCCCCCCCCACCCCCCCCACCCCCCCAAACCCCCCCACCCAAACCCCAAACAAACCCCCCCCCCCAACCACCCCCCCCCCCCCACCCCCCCCCCCCCCCACCACCCCACCCACCCCCCCCCCCCACCCCCCCAACCCCCCCCCCCCAACCCCACACCCAAAACCCCACCCCACCCCCCCCCCCCCCAACCCCAAAAACCCCCACCAACCCCAAAAAACCACCACCACCCCCCAACCCAACCCCCCCCCCACCCCCCAAACCCCCAACAACCAACACACCCCCCCAACCAACACCCCCCCCAAACCCCCACCCCCAACCCACCCCAACAACCCCCCCCCCCCCCCACCCCAAACCCCCCCCCCACCCCCCAACCACCCCCCAAACCACCCCCACCCACAACCCCCCCCCCCACCCCCCACACCCCCCCCCCAACCCACCCCCCCCCCCCCCCCCCCACCCCCCCCCCCACCCCACCCCACAACCACAACCCAAACCCAACAAAACCCCCCCCCCACCCCCCACCACCCCACCCCCCCCCCCACCCCCCCCCCCCCACCCCCACAAACCCCCCAACCCCCAACACCACACCCCCCCCACCCCCCACCCCCCACCCCCCCCCCCCCCCCCACCCCAAAAAACCAACCCCCCCCCCCAAACCCACCCCCCCCCCCCCCCCCCCACAAACCACCCCCCCCCCCCCAACCCCCCCCCCCCCCCACACACCCACCCCCCCCCACCCCCCCCCCCCCCCACCCCCCCCCCCCCCCACACCCCCCCACCCACCCACACACCCCCCCCCCCCCCCACACACCACCCAAACCCCAACCCCACCCCCCCCCCCCCCCCCCCCCCCCCCACCCCCCCCCCCCACCAAAAACCACCCACCCCCAAACCCCCCCCACCACACACCCCCCAACCACCCCCCAACCCCACCCCCCCACCCACAAACCCCCCACCCCCCCCCCCCCCCCCCCCCCCCCCCCCCCCCCCCCCCCCAAAACCCCCCCCCCCCCCACCCCCCCCCCCCCCCCCCCCCCCCCCCCACCCCCAACAAAACACAAAAAACCCCCCCACACAACCCCCCCCCCCCCCACAACCCCACCCCCACCCCCAAACCGCCACCCCCCCCCCCCCCCCAACCCCCCACAAACCACAACCCACCCCCCCCCACCCCCCAACACCCCACCCCCCCCCCCCCCACACACCAACCACCAACCCCCAACCCCCCCCCCAACACACCCCCCCACAAACCCAAACCCACCCCCAACCAAACCCAACCCCCACCCACCCAACCACCCACCCCCAACACACAACCCCCACCCACCCACACAAAACCACCCAACACCCCAACAACCCCCCCCCCAAAAACCCAACCCCCAACCCCACCACCACACCACCCACCCACCCCCCCACCCACCCCCCCCCCAACCAACAACAACCCCCCCCACCCCCCACCCCCCCCAACCCCCCAAACCACCCCCCCCCACCACCCCACCCACCCCAACAACCCCAACCCCCCCCACAACCACCACCCCAAAACACCCCCCCCACCCCCCCCACAACCCACCCCCCCCCCCCCAAACCACACACCCCCCCCCCCCCCCCCCGCCCCCCCCCAAACACAACCCCCCCCCCCCCCCCCCCCCCCCCAAACCAACCCCCCACCCCCCCCCCCCCCCCCCACCCCCCCCCAACCCCCCCCCAAACACCCCCCCCCCCCCCTATACCCACCCACCCCCCCAAACCCCCCACCACCAACCACCCCCACCCCCAACCCACCAACACCCACCAACACCACCACCACCCCCACCAACCCCCACCCCAACCCACCCACAACCCCCACCAACACCCCCAAACCCCCACCCAACACCCACCCACAACCCCACCCAACCAACACCACAACCCCACCCAACCAACCAAACCCCACCCAACCCACCCCCACCCCAAACCCCCACCCAACCCACCCCACAACCCCACAACACCCACCAACCCCCCCCAAACACCCACCAACCCCCCACCCCCCCAACCCACCCCCACCAACACCCCCACCAACACCCCCCACCAACCCCACCAAACACCCACCCCAACCCCCAAACACCCCACCAACCCCAACCAACCACCC